>MAIP01000009.1:0-325541 GCA_001736125.1 Pseudozyma tsukubaensis | reverse complement strand
TTTTTTTCAAATTTTGGTTTTTTTTTTTTTTTTTTTTTTTTTTTTTCGGCTCTGCTACCGTGAACGGTTTTCAACTGCATCGTCTTTCATCCCAGGATCAGGTTCACCTTGACCTTGCGAGCCTGCTCCTGGTGTCTTGTAGTATATACTGTGCCAAGTTATAGCTCAAGCTTTTTGTCATCCTGCCTTCGCGACTACTGAAAAGGATGCCCTGTTAGACAATCAGTACAATAACGTTCAGTGATACGGAAGTGGGCAGCAATCAATAGCGCGAACCGAATCGTTGGAACGTCTGATTTTCTGCCGGAAAAATGACTCGAGAGCGTTGTGCCTCGTCTTTTTGTGAATTATTTATTTCCAACTTTACGGGTCCCGCCCACATCGGTGGTGACGAGGCAGGCATGTCACGCACGCCATTTTTCTTTTTCAAGGTCAGTCCCGCAAGGATAGAATGCCGACTCTGGACCTCGGCAATCTTCTGTTGGCATTGCTTAGGCTTCTCCTCTTTCCCCTGTCTTCATGCTGTAGGGTGTGACCGTAACCGAGCGCAATGCCGCTGCAGTATGACCCCGCAATGTTTCGCCTAGAGCGCTGCCAATGCGACTACCCCTTTCCGAAAGAGCAAGAGTCGGTGGATCTTCGGAACATTGCAATCGCAGGCATGAATTGCACCGCTACAATGCGCAATTCTTCTTCCAGTATTACGCCAAGTCGCTGTGTACCCTTCTGAAAGACGGAGTCCGGGTCGAGCAAGGGAAGAGGTAAAGTACGAGTACAAAGTCCGCCATGCAGCTCTGCAGCGGAAACAATGAAACGTTAGTCTGCGCCACTTCTGTCTGCTGCCCTTCCTTCTATGATTCGGCCGCATACGTGTCGCCACAATTGCTTGGTTCATCGGCCTTGCGGAGCTCCAATCCTTTCCTGTTTGCATATCTCGGCGCCTTAACGTTAAGTTGACCGGTCTCATAGGATGCTATTCAAGGCTGCAACAGCGCTTTACTTCTATGTCTGTGTACAACGGATGCCTCGAACTATTGGATACAGACCCTGTGCTAATGCGGGTAGCGACATGAACAAAGTCAATGCATCAGTTTCAGATTGAAGAATGAAGATCAGAACAACGTGCGCCACTGCGTACACTCTGTTGATGCAGCCAACAGCTTATTTCGGTCATTAGGCTGATACTTCGATCGGATCTGCGGTTCAAACCGCCGGTTGTGATGATGTTTGGTCGAAAGTGCAGACTCATGTTGCTTGGGCAAGCCCTATGAAACATCTGTGCGCGGCATTGCCGCGGCCTTTTCAAACAGCGCCAACATCATGTTGAAACCTTGCTGCGACCGAACACGAGACCCCGTAGCCGCTGAAGCTGATGACGAAACCCTTGAGGCATGAAACGTGCTATGCAAACCTACCGCAACGAGGGAAATAAAAATCAAGAAATTCAGTGTTTGAGATGCCGGACACCGAAAGGTTTCCGAGAATAAAACCCTAAAAGCAACGAACTTGCGGATCGAACAAGCGGCCACGACACCCAGATGCGAAAGCATCGATCTGTCTTGCTCCGTATCACCGCGGATTCGGCTCTTTGTCACCGTGCAAGCTTGGACCACGGTTGCTGTGGAGCGGGGAAAGGCGTGCCCTAGTCTTGCTCGCTTGGCTCGGCTTCAAATGGGGGGCCATTTCTGCAGTTGCTGTATTTCGCGATGAACCTGCCTGTGCGTCGAATACGAGATCCGGCTTGCAAATGTTGGTCTCGCTTGGTAGTGTACTCGCTTGGCTAGATCGCTAGCTTGCCTTAGCAACGCGAGTCGGCAATGTAGGTCGATTTTCGCTTGTATGCGGCGCATTATAGAGCTGCCGAATTGCTTCTCACTTCTTGCCTTTGAGGATACCGCAGAGCGTGATTCCGAGAATACAAAGGGCTCAAGCGGTATTGTATCGACGGAATCTCACCTCACATTGTACTCATCAACGGGGCCATTGCACTGCATTGTGCTCCTGAGATGCATTGAACGATTTGGATCTCGGTAGGTGACGAGGTCGATTGTCGGAAAGTGCAAACAATAAGACCAAGGCTAAAGATGGATACCCAAGGACACCTTGCCGGCGGCTCGTAGAGGCGCCACGACTGCCAACAATATGAGCCGCAACATTGTTCTCTTTCACAATGATAGAGGACGACGCCGAGAACTCCCTCAACTCGCGTCGGAACGCAGTCACCGCCGTTAGGGTGGGAAGATCTTAGCGTCGATATGGATGCGTGTGTCGGAACTTGAACGAGCAAACAAAGGATCCGGAAGGCCTGGATCCGAAAAGCACAGTCTGATGAGATCGCCCGCCACCTCTTGACAAGAGCCTTTCGAAGACGAGGACGACTACCTTAAACGGCAGTGTCGATGGCCGAAATCTGATTAGAATCGGTTGCGGGAACAATAGCGGCAAAAACTGTCATGAGCCCCCACTCGCCGAGACCTTCCGAATCGCGGAGTGTCTCGGCTAGCTCAGTTAGGTTCATCCTTTACGCCTCCTTCGTCTACCTGGCCACAAACGGGTCTACATGATATCAGCTCGCAAGGAAGCGAGAGGGCGAGGGAGAGAGCGTAGATAGGTGTGCTTTTGCGGAAATCATGCCAGTAACGGCGACAAAGATAGATCTGGCATGAGAAGCACAGGAACGAGCGTTGAAAAGCGTTCTTTGCAAGCTGTCGCTCACAAACACGGTAACACCGATCAGTCTGTCCGACATCTGGACGGAGTCTGCAATTCTCTTTTGTCAACCGAGGCGGTAATATAGCTTACACTTTCTCCATTGTGTTCGTTGTCACGAGACCGGAAGCAAGTTCTAGGCGAGATCATGGCGGCGGACTCCCGCCAAAAAGTGTGCTGTGGGTACGCACGTTCCCCTTGAACGCCTTTGATTGTCTTGAGAGTGACGGCAGGGCTGCAGGATTATCCGCATTGTCTTGAGTGGATCTGCTGCTTATCGAGACTGCGAAAGCGCATCACAACAAAGCGCCGAGGCCAAGGCGCACGCCTCACCTACTATGGATGCCCCACATTACAAGTAGACCTACTTACCGCTCCTAGAACACACATTCTTGAGAAGCCTCGAATGCTGCGTATAGTCGGACGAAATCACGTTCATCGGAGACTCAATCAAGCTGCTGAGGCCGGTCAAAACTTCCACCGACAGGCCGACGAATGTTGGTTTGTGGTGGATCAAGGGCCACTGCCTGCGTTTCGATCTCTTTGTCAGACTTGTGTGTGTGTTCATATCCGATGATTGCTCTATTGTCCTGATGTTTGGTTGCCCTCTTCTTGATCTACACGTTATTCGGCGTCTGAAAATCGTCGCGGAGTTTAGAGCCACAATCGGCGGTACATGAGGTATTCATGATCAAGAATCGGCTTTGTATTAATAAGTAGTTCAAACAAGCACAGCGCATTAGGCCTGCCATTTTACATTGAAGATGTGGTAGTTTTCGGTAAGGGCCATCATCGCTGACGTGCTTCGACATGGCAGCCTCGTTTTTGTTGTCCCTTGTCTATTCTTTTTTTCCCCTACCTTTCTTATATTTTTCACGACTTATTTTCATCCTTTTTTTCTCTTTGACCTTAGGCTTCTGTGTTCGGTGAAATCTCTGATGCTCGTTCCTTTAGGTCACCGAACTTGCTCCGACAATGCGTCACGAGGTGACGTCGCAATCGCTCAACGTCATTCCGATAACAGCCCACTGACGCAGATGATGTTGTAGCATGTTTGCTGCTTGGACCTCGTCCTAACCGTCCACAGTGTCTGAATTTGACCCACTGCGGACCATAAGCTGAGGGGTCCAGGGCAAACGCTCGAAATAGCATCAACTTCAATTTGTCTATCCTGTGTCAACCATTGGCTGAGCAGGACATGGAACACTGATCTGACCCTGTAAAGAATATCTGCCTGACAGACTTTCTTGCTCCCGGCGAATTTGCCGTATAGCCTAGGCAGTAACCAACTCAAAAGCGGCGACTGATGTTGCCTTTCATCCAAGCAAGACTCTCAGAATGTATCCGACCTTGGTCTCTACCACATGAATCAGGAAACGAACTCAGGTTCAAATTCCGCTTTTCCGTGCAGACGTACCTCCGGCTTTGCAAAAATCCTCGACGAACAAAACTCACCATGGCCCCCATTGTTCTTTCGTAGCTTCCAGCATTCGAGAATTGCTCTACAACATCTCGCCTCGTACCCTGATAAAGAGACAAAACGAATGACTATGAAGTGTTGCATGTAGTGGGATGATCCTGGGCGGAATTGCGGCGGATTAGGTCGCGCAGACGACACGTTATGTGTCGATATGAGATGCTTCCACGTGAAATTGGATGGCTCTGTCTGCGGATTGGGCTAATTCTTGAGTCGCCGAACCGCATTCATGCATGCAGCTTGGAGAGCTGCAGTGCTCATGTGCAATGGATAGACGTGAACCGACCTGCTCGAGCACATGGTATCATGCAGTTGCACCGTACTCGAGGCCGACCTACAATAGGAGACCAGCTTGCCTTCCAATTCCAAACCACGATGGATGGCCCTTTGCCCTGTCTTCTATCTGCATTGACACTTTGTGTGTGCGCAAACAAGTCCACCATGAAACGCACCGGCGGCTTCAAAAGGAAGAATGCTAACGAGGTAGATCGACCCTAGCAAGGCCGTCTTTTCGCTACAGAGCTACGCGAGAAATGATCTTCTCACGCTTTCCCGCCAAGCGAACGTTGGGCGCACACGAAGCGTAAACGACCGGTTGCCAAGGAGTTGTTCTGTCGCCATTCGTGCCTATGCGAGTCTTTGTACTTCGATTCGCTCTTCTACATGAAAGGACTACGCCCGGCAAATGGTCTTGCGATGCTAAGCTGGACCGCGGAAAAGGCGTGGGAAATTTGCATGGATCCAGAAGCTACTGTCCTAGAATGTTTCGCTCTTTGATGCTATGCATGGGAATTCATCATCCGAACCTCGAGCGACCACTACCTTGTGCCAATTCGGCCCGGCTTCGGTCTGTATTCACTTTGCAAACGATCGGATAAGCGCTTCACCCAGAACCAATCCCTACGTCGTTCAGATATGAGCAGCACAATCCGCACCACAGAAGACTTGCATTTCCTGCCATGATGCTTCTGAACCATACGACTAGCTGTGTTTACCGCTTTCCCTGACTCTTTGTCCTGTCTTAACTTGTCTCGCCGCTCTTCTCCTAGATTTTCTTCGCACTGCCTCATTGCGCCTCGCCTTGCCCATCTGAAACAGAAATGCGTTCACCAATAGAGCCGAGGCTGCTGCCGAAACCAACGAGCTGTAAGGCTAGACAAAGCTTTTCCCGCAAGTGGTCCAAAGAATTGCTCCCAAAACCTGTCGCCACTAATTTCTGTGATACTGAAGCAATTCCTTTGACGAAAGCGTGAAGCCCTCTGTCTGTATCCCTTTGCCTGAATGCATTTGCCATGAACGGGGGGAAGGATGGAGAAGAGAGCAAATTACACGCTCGCAGGCTTTGATCAGTTGGCCATTCATGCAACGACTTCTTCTGCGCTTTTGCTGATCTGACGTTGCTGATCTGGTCTGTTTCAAGGAGGCTACTGATCCGAACAGTTGAAAAAACAGAAGGAAAGAAAAAGGGAATTCCAACGACGCAACGCGATCTTTTGCTGCGAAGACGCTTCTCAGGCCATCGAAGCGATTGTGCTGGGCTGCAGCTGTCCCTCTCTGTCTCTCTGTCTCTCACATCGTCACATCTATTTTTTTTTTTTCCATTTATTTATTTTGTTTTGTGTGTGTTTCCCGAGAACAGGGTTCGCTACTCTGGCCAAAATTCGGGCGGCGTAGCTATTCCTGTCTCGCTCAGCAGGCCTGGGTTGGGTTAACCAAGTTTCCGGGTCCAACACTTTCCTCTCCTCCTGCTCCTCGTCCGGCTTTCCGATCCGCTCGGACTCCCTTTCTTCTTCATGCCTCGTCAGTCTTGCTCTCGCTCTCTTTCTGTTTGTGTGTCCGTCTCTTGCCCTCCTTCCTCCCTACTACTTGACTGTCTTGTGTGCGCCTCTTCTGACTTCCATCTTCCCTTCTTCCACCTCATCCACCTGATCCTGCTTTCCGGTTCTCTCGTCTCTGTCGCTTTCTTATTGTTGTCATTGTCATCTTGTTGCTTTCGCCCTGTGTCGAGGCGGCAAAGCGATAGGGTGTCCGAGCGTCGCTGCATCTGTTGCTCTGCATCCGTTGCTTTTTCGCCCTCTCGCTCTTTCGCATTTCCTCTTGCTTGCTTGCTTGCTTGGTCGCTCGCTCGCTCAAACTTTTGGGTTCTCTCGCTCTCTTTCTCTCTCTACTTCTGTTTCATGCTGATGCTGTTGGCCTGATTCTTATTGTCGGATGCACCACAGTACATTCCAAAAATTCTACCTGGCTATTGTCTTAAGCAATACCGCATGGTCATACCTGTCATCCACCTACTCACTTGCTTCCAACCAAACGCACTAAGCTGGATTCGATCTGGCTTTTCGAGCCACGCATCTGCCTTCCAATCTTCCTACTTCCACACCATTGTCTCATCTGCATCATTCTGCCTCCCTCCTCTCTCTTCTAGGCTTTTCCCTATTGTGCATTTCCTTTGTCCTTGGTGACGTGCAGTAGTGCTTTCGTCAGCCTAGGTGACGTCGGACGACCATCTTCGCTTTAAACGGACACGCGACGTTTTCGCTCTCTGTGCGCTCTCTCTTCATTGTCCTATTGGAGACGTTCCGGGATCCCTGCGTAGATGCACTAGTGCATTCTCGGATGCATCGCATGTCGCCCTGGTCTCGTTTGTAACCCGTACGATTCTCACACTTTGCTTAAGCGCTAGAATTCCTCTTTCGGAATTCTGTTGGGTCCTCTCACGGAAGACTTCCGTCCTTGGTCTTGAGATCCCGGATTGACATTCGGAGCCTCAAAAACGATTGCTGGCTATTGTCGCTTCGGCTTGACGAGGTTGTGGCATTGTAAGCGCCACGATCCTTTTGACCACACAGGAACAAAAAAATTCCGGTGTGCGCCTCTGCATCTCGCCGATTCCGTATATACGTTGCCTATCTCCCAGCCCGACGTGCCCACCCTCATTTGTCGTCCCGTCGTCTATACCCATCGTGTCCAATAATCTCGACGGCACCACATCCATCCTGCATTTCAATCTCGTCCTCTGCTACCTTCAACGTCGTCTCCAACTCCATCGCCATCGCCATCGCTACCCTCGTGAACAACATCAGCATCTACACCCGTCACATCTTAACAGCAGTTCGAGGCTATTGTGCAGACCCTTCCCGTAGATACGCTGTGGAGTGTCAACTGCCTGCATCGACGTCTTGATACGTTTCGGCAGCTCGCGCTACGCGTCGATCGGCTTGCATCTGCATCGTTGGAACCGGATTTACTGTCTTTTGTCACCACCAGTCGGCAGGCTGTCCTAGCAACAGCCATCTACATCTTCATCTGCTCATCTCCACCATTTCAGCGCTGGACAAGCGTCATACATCGCTAGAGTTGACACCCATCGACTGCGTCCACTCACCACCGGAGAGCGCAGCCTCATCATCGACTCATCTGCTGAAAGCCACAGCTGATATGGAAGTCATTTCGAGACCTTTGTTGTAAGTTGCAACTCCCATTGTCTCCCACTTTTCCTTCTTCTCGCTCACCTATTGTGGGCGCTGTGGCGGATGACCCGACTTCATTCGCTGCCCCTGAGAACGCCGGTCGACCCAGCAATTCGGTCAGTGGGCGCGTTACAGCGTCGCGCTCCCTTCCTAGTTCTTGGCTGCTGCTGCTGCCGCTTCGCAGACGGAAGCTGCACTGCACTGCCGCACTGCAGCTGTGTCTTTTCGCCACGGCATCTGGCACACAGTAGTGTTGCAGAACTTCATAAAGCTGCTTGGTGGCTCCATCGTCTGCGTCAACATTCTTTTGTTCTTAAGCTCGTCCTTTCTTCCGAGTCGGAACGTGTCCTATGGGGCCCTGTTCAAAATCATTGACAAGGTGCTGACCCTTGTCCGAGCTCCTTCTTTCCTTTCCTCTTGACCATCCTTTGTATCCCACTCCCTGCGATCCTTCCTCGACCATCTCCCTCCTTTGCAGAAACAAGACCAGGCATCACGAAGCACAACGTTCCGCTAGGAGCCTCTACGACTCTGTAAGTTTCCTCTCCTATTGTTCGCCTCCGCGTTCGCATGCAGTGTGCTTATTGTTAAGCAGATAAGGTCACCGCCGACGAGATGAAAATGTCGGGGTAGCCTCGCATCGCCTTTGCGCTCAATCTCGTTGCGCGAGTGATCTCTGATCTGCGCATTGTTCTGCGCTCCACCTTTATCGCGGGTGTCCGGTCGCAGACTGCCGCGCTGAGCGCGCTTCAGGCTGCGTCTCTACCGGTCATTTCCTTCTTCATACTTGGCGTGGAGTGGATGTTGTGATACAGAGTACTGAACAGCCTTATATTCTGCGCCCCCCTCTCTTCCTTTGTCCTCTCATATACTTGGCACGCATCGCTACACCCTCTACCTTTCTTCTCCATGTCGCTCTTCACTCTTTCCCCCTTCCAGGCTCCACGAGTGGGAAGCTCACTGCCGCTTAGTGTACCACTTAGCATGGCACAACAGAGTTACGCCCTCGGTTCTGGTCCTTCCAGGCCCGGCCAACATGATGACCGGGGAGCAGCTCAAGGTCGTCAGAACTACGATGGCTTGGCGGTTACTGCTCCTCAGGCCGAAACATTCACACGCTCAGCACAGTACGTTGAGAGTTCTCCGCTGTTCACAGCCCCTGTATCGTCTTACGACCATACCGGCGCAGGTCTTCGCGCTGTGGGACCTTCCCCTTCCATGATCAACATGCACCACCAGCAGCAAAGTGACTCGCAGGCGTCGGGTCCATATGGCGACGCTTTCGCGCATCAGCAAACACACTACCCACACTACCCTCAACCATCGGCACACGTTGGTCAGTCGTCTCAGCCATACCAACATCAGCAGCATCTTCAACACCCTTCCGAGCAGCAACAGATGGGCATGCAGATGCCAGGCGACATGATGAGCTCGCAATCCTCAGCGATGCACCACCCGCATGCGACCTATGGAATGCATCCTCACTCGTCGCAGCATCCTGACCACTCACAAGGCTCGGTAGACGCTCAGCGCAAAGCTGAGAGCAGAGCGGAGCAGCCCGAGCCACATACTCCACGACCACCCAATGCATGGATCCTGTACCGCTCTCAGAAATTTAGAGAGATCCAGCAAAACCGAGACTCGCAGACACGCTCAGGCTCATCTGACAAGCCCAAGTCGCAAGCCGAGATCTCGAGGATCATCTCGCAGATGTGGCAAAACGAGACCACTGCAGTCAAACAGCGCTTCGAGGCCTTGGCTGACGAAAAGAAGCTCGCTCATCAGCGAATGTACCCCACCTACCGATACCGCCCCAAGAAGAAGGCCAAGAACTCGAAGCAGACTGCAGCTTCGCAAGCCAACGATCAGTCTCAGGGCGCCGAAGGACATGGCATCAAGAAGGAGCCTTACGGGTCTTACCCTGGTAGCTATCAGGATCGCACTGGTCCTGCTGGCAACCCATCTTCTGGCTACGCGCACGACAGGAAAGGAGGAAATGACTTGCAGCGATCCATGGGTGGCCCAGGTTCGTCCAGTATCCATGACCTTGCCGGTCGTGACTTGATGTCGCGCAAGTCTTTTGCTGATCGCCGTGAGAACAACTATGGCTGCTCGGTGTCAGGAAGCGTCTCATCAGGAGACAGCCAGGGCTTGTCGTCGTACAGCAGCAATCGCATGCATCCTTACGGCGAGCGACCGTCGTCGTTGCTGCGACAAGAGAGCCCTAGAGCCTCGGATGTATTTGGAGAGCCTCCATCGACATCCAGTACCTACTCGAGCGGTCATTGGGGCGAGCAGGATGCTTTGGGTGGGCCTTCCAGCAACGCCTACTTTGACGGTTCGCGAGGAGGACCTTCGTCTTACGCTCTCGGTGGTACGCGACTTCCACCCTCCTCTATGATCGGCTCGAACGCCCTTGGAGGCGCTTCCATCTTATCCCTCTCCCCACCCCAGCGTCAGTCAGTACCATCGCAGCAACTCCAGCAACCCCTCGACCACATCGAAGGAGGCAATCCCTTGGACTTGGCCGACTTGGCTGGCGCAGGCGGAGGAGCAGTATACGGAAACGGAGGAGGCAGCTTCCGTACGACTCCCGTAACTTCTCACGCTGCTCGTTTCGGATCACCCAACTTTGGCGGAGGAAGACCTGAAGTGCCTAACGGGCTTGCAGTGCCTGGCAGCAACGATGGCCTTTCAGAGCCTCTTGACCCTCACCGACGCATCTAGATTTGGTTTTGGGCTCTTTCAAAATTGCGACTACTACACGTTTGGTCGCAGCTGAGCCCAGACTGGAATCTTTTCAGATCCGCACTCATTCACATCTGACTGCAATACCATGGCGACTTTGTGCACGCTCTTTCCTTGAATTCAGCCTGTGAACCATGTCAGACTCTATGCTGTGCTCTTATGTTGATGACAAGCGGAAACCCAAAGAGGCCGACAGAAAAATACGAATCCTAACGCGCCGAAACCGTCTGATTGACACTTTCGAGCAGAGGCGGCGCGACAGCCATCCGAGCCGCACAGTGCCAAACGGATGGCGACATGGCGACATGGCGACTCCGCCTTTTGCGGTGCATTCCATTTGAGCCACAACTTGTCATGTGTGCGTGTGCCGGTCTTTGAACGAGGCCGATTTGGCCGTCAAAAATCCGCTTTCCGCCGCATTTTCAAAAAGTGTTAAGCCTACTATTAAAATCGGGTAAAGCGATCTGACAGATTTGATCAAAAAAAGTCAGATTCACTCCACATCTCGAGCGGGAGCGGTGCGTGCGCAGCTCTCACAACTTAGCAGACCCTTTCGCATGTCTTTCGCCTCCTCTTCCTTCTTCTTCCCTTCTTTCACGGCATCTACCTCGGCAATATTTGACCATTCGGACAACAGCACAGCTTCATTGCGACTCACAAGCTTCAGCGCTCTGCAAAACAGTCTCATCAACTCAACACGAACCACGAACTCATAGCATCAGCAAAACAAGCAGCAACGACTAGCCTTACAATATGTTGATCAAAGTCAAGACGCTGACCGGCAAGGGTGAGTTTATCTCAGCTTCCTGCACAAAGTCTTTTCGCTGCCCTGTTCAAGAAGTACTGAATACCTTCCTTCTTGCTTCTTCTGCTGCACATGTCGGTCGGGTAGAAATTGAGCTGGACATCGAACAAACGGACAAGATCCAACGCATCAAAGAGCGAGTCGAGGAAAAGGAAGGCATTCCACCAGCACAGCAGAGGTTGATTTTCGGCGGGAAACAGATGTATGTTCCCCCCTAAACCTCCTGTGAGAGCTTGTTGCCTGGGAATGATGCAAAGGTGATACTGACGACTATTCTGATCTTGCTACAACGGCGAACAGGCACGACGAAAAGACGGCTAAAGACTTCGGTGTTGAAGGTGGAAGTGTACTCCACGTAAGTCTCCCTTCTCTCTTCCCCATAGTCTCAATTTCCATACCAGCGCAGATAAAGCAGAGACTGAACGAATCGCTGACACAATTCCATATCTCTTCATGATCTGCCGGTTGTCTGATCGATTACAGTTGGTATTGGCCCTTCGAGGTGGATCGCTCTAGACTCTTGCGCTTTAAACAACACTGTACCATATTGACGTATCCCTCTTCTATCCGAACCTGCAATACATTTTCATCAGAGCTTAGAACCAGGTTGCCTTCAGTGAGCTACACCGAGAGTTTGAGGCCCAAGTCACAAACTAGATCTTCGATGCTTCTGCACCCTTCACGAACCCGCTGCGAACAGACCACAGAGACTGACATTTCAGCCCGCGACACACATCAAACCATTGAGCTTGTACAATGCTATTCGATTGCTGAGCTCTAAAGAAAAGACTCCTCACGCAGGGCAAGGCGCCTAGATGATGCTCTGACGATCAGCAAGCGCAATCCCACCCTCTCCTGCACCCAACGCCTTCAAGTGCTTGATCAACTCATCCAGCGCAACCACCTCACCCTGACCCTGGCCCTCATCCGAATCTTTACCCTTCTGCTGCTTGACCCTGACCTGTCTAGTCTCAGCATTCCATTCGTTGGGAGCCAAGATGACGGCAAAAGGGATGCCTTCCTTGTCGACAACGCCGAACTGCTGTGGCAGTTTGGGTTTGGCTTTGTGCATGAATTCGGCCTTGATACCTGCGTTCCAGAGTAGTTTGGCCACTTGCATGCGCTCTTTCAGCAGACCTTCGCCGCCGATGGACATGACGTAGACGTCGACTTCTTTGGATCGGACGGAAGTGCGTTCACCTTTGAGTTCTTTTTCGCGCAAACGCTGCATCATGATGGCGAAAACGCGCTCGACGCCGATCGAGACACCGACGCATGGAACGGCATCGGGCTTCTTGGATCCAGAGAACATGCCGACGAGATTGTCGTATCTTCCACCAGCAGCGATGGATCCTACGCCGACCGTAGATTCGTCGACCTCTTCTTCTCCATCGGCACCCTTCTTGGTCTTCTTCTTTGGCTTCTTCTCCGCTGCGCCTTCCACGGCAGCACCTTCGCCGTTGAACCCAGGAGGAGCCGATGCCGAAGTGACAGCTTCGTAGATCAAGCCCGTGTAGTAATCCAATCCTCTAGCCAAGCTGAGATCGAAGCTCATTCGATCGGCAATACCGTATACGTCCAAGTAGTCGAAGAGCAACTCCATGTCCTTGACACCCAACGAAGCGACAGGGTGACCCATCATCACCGCATCCGCCTTCAATTTGTCCAACAGCTCTTTTCCACCTTTGAGCTTGACGTACTCGCCAATCTTGTCAGCTACATCCTCTGCAAGGCCCTTATCGACGACCATCTCGCGCTTGACTTCGGCCCAGGGGCTCTTATCGAGCTTATCGACGGCCGAAGAGATGGTTCGGATCTTATCGGCGGGTACACCGCAAATGTCAAAGATACCGTCGAGAATTTTTCTGTGGTTGATCTTCACTGTGAATCCTTCCATACCCAACGCATCGAGTGCTTCTACGAGGATGCACAAGATCTCGGAATCTGGTACCATGGGATCGTAAACGCCGGCAATGTCGATATCGCATTGGTAAAACTCCCTGAATCGACCTTTGGACATGGCGGGTTGATCACGGCGGTACACTTTGGCAATGTGGTACCTCTTGATGTTACCGTACTCGCTCGAGTTCATAGCGACGAAACGGGCGAAAGGAACGGTGAGATCGTAACGAAGCGAGCACAGCTCTCCACCCTGATCCTGAAGGTCGTAGATGAGTTTCGAGTCCTCTCCGTACTTGCCACTGAGGATCTCCTTGAGCTCGAAAACAGGCGTATCGATCGTCACCGCTCCGTGAGCCGAGAACACCTCTTCAATGGTCGAAAAAATCTTCTTGCGCAACGACATCGCAAGGGGTTCCCAATCACGAGTGCCCTTGGGCGTCTTCAACGTAAACTTCACCTCCTGCTTGGAAGAACCACCAGCTTTACCGGCACCTCCACCGAGACCCAACTGAGCGAGTTGCGCTTCGAGCTTCTTCAACTTTCCAATCTCAGCTTTCAACGTCGACTGCTCGACATCTTTATCAGCCCGAAGTTGCTGCACCTTTACATCCTGGGCAGCGCGCTCGGCTTGAAGAGCGGCGATCTTGGTATCAGCTTCCGACATGTTGGCTGACCCTGATTGGAGATATCGCAAGAGTTGGTCGTAAGGGACTTGCTTTTCTGAGAATGGACGCCGTTGCAGGTGTGCACAGTTGGGCGCAAAGGCGGTAGATGAAGATGGAAAAGAGTGTAGTTGGATCGTACGAGTAGTGACGGGAACTTGACGAAGACAAGACCGCAAGAATGACATCAAAGTGGGATGCTCGGTATGCGGGTCAGAGTGTGTTGTGTGTGGATGTGTGGAGAAGAATAGGAAGTGATGTGTGAAGAGGATTGATATCAAAGGTTGGAATGTCGTAGTTTAAGCGAGTCAGAGACAACACTTTTTCCTGAACGCTGATCTTTTTGACACACGTGACTCAAACCTGACGAAGTCTAACAGTCTGGTAGATGTGGGAAAACCCGACATCCGAAGGTCTGTGCCCGCGCTGTCAAATAGCGTGGAGGTCCCACCTCGACCTCTTCCTCTCTACTATCCCTTGCCAACTATCCTGAGCTCCAAAGTCGGACGAGGAGCATCGCCATGGCGCACCCACATACTATCATCTCGCCCGCCGAAGTGCCAATGTCGGCAAACGCTCGTCATCAATTCCAGCAATACCTTTCTCGCGTTCCGGCCGCCGCATCATCATCCTCCAGCTCTACCTCGAACAACCCCTCCACCGACATCGAGGTATTGCTTAGAAGGAGCGCCAACCTTAGCACGCAAGTCGATGCGCTTCATTCCAAGTTCTCCGACGGCCCTTCGTCTGCAAATAGCGCCAACGACGATCCGCAGCTCTTCTGGACGACGCTTACGCTTCTCACCAATCTACGCGAACTTTCGGCGCGTCTTCAAGGTGCTTCGTCCTCGGATAGGAGGGTGAACGAGGCTTTGACGAGGACGCAGCAAAATGTAGGGATTGTGGAGTCATTGCTTCGGTTGAGCTCTGTGACTGGTACAGAGACAGAGGGAAGAGAAGGGGGCGATGCTTTCACTGCTCCTGTTAGGTCTGCGCCCGTGCAGCAAACGAAGGAGGCTGGCGCAGAGAGAGGGTATGAGTACTGGAAGCAGCAAACGCTATCCGCTCTCGATGACGACGACAGCGTCGAAGCATTCTCTGCTGGCTCCACTTTCGAAGACGAAGGCAAGGATGACTCTGGCAATGCCAGTGACGCCGACTCCGTTCTCACCGATCCAGAAATCCACCTTACTCCCACCACATCCTCAGCCACGAACAAGACTTCAAATACACCCTTAGCCGGCCTCAAACCCTCCCAAACCGACCCCGACGAAGACGACAACCTCTCCGAATACAACCGCGCCAAACCCCCCACCTCATCCTACCCCCCTTCTGCCCCTTCTGCTCCCACAGCACCTACCGCCAGTGCTGCGAGCGATACAATCCTCCAATCGGACCGAGCGACGCACGAAGCACTCTCCTCTGAACTCCTGCGTATGGCTTCCGTCCTCAAAAGCAACTCGCTCGCCTTTGCCGACGCCCTCGAACGTGACCGCTTGTTGCTCGAAAAAGCAGGCACAGACCTAGGCCAGAACTTGGACCTCATGACGCGCACACGAGGCCGACTCGGGATCTACTCCAAAAAAGCCCGAAGTATGGGTTGGTTCACACTCGGCGCAATTCTGGTCGTCGTTGTAAGCTGGATGATGATGTTCGTACTCATTCGCCTCACTTGATCATACACACCTTGCTACCACAGATGACCGCAATGTCAAAACAATTCAGCTTTCTACTCAAGTTGATGTAGAGTAGAATCACGCAGTGTGCGTTGAAAAATCTTTCTACAGCTAGACATCAGCCTTAGCCTCCTCATAGGCATCCCTCACCACCTTCCCCTTCCCCTTTTTCACCGCCAACTTCAAAAACTTCTCATCTTCCCTCTGACTTTCCAACAAAGGACACACCTTATCTGGCGCGATCCAACCCCACTGCTCTCCCCTCCCACCGTAGAATTTCACCGCTACAAGATCGTCCCCTCCCCTTTTGCTGTTGAGAATGGATCGTGGGATGTCGGCTTCGTTGTAGAATGCTAGCGCTGGATAGTGTGGGTGGGTTTCCATTTTGGCCCATACTTTGATGCCGCCTACTGAAGAGGAGGGTGGTTTGGGGAGGGAGGTGAGAGGCGAAACGGAACGAGAGGGGGAGGAAGCGGGGGTGGTGGAGCGATTGCGTGCGCGTGTGCTGCGTCGGATAGTTGAGCCGGCAGATGTTTGCTGCGCTTCTGATTGTCCGGTTTCAGAAGCTTGGCTTGCTTCGCGCTTGCGCTTCAACTTACTTCCTGCGCCGTTGGCTCCCTCTTCCTTCTCGCCTTCATCGTCGGATGTAAGTGGCGAGCTGTTCGCAGTATTATCCTCTTGCCCTTCCTCGTTGTCCTGCCTGGACCTCGTTTTGCGCGAGCTGCTGCCTCCACTTGGCTTGCCTTTCACTGGCGACGCAGATGCTAGTCTCGCGTTGGACGATGGCACCGTCCGTGACCTCGGTCTCTGCTGAGGCGTCGTCGGCGCCTCCTGCTCCTTAATCTCGACGGATACATTAGCAGCAGGCGACTCGGGCGCAGAAATCTTTCGTGGACGCTGTCCGATCATCTCTGGCCTCGCCGCGCTATTGCGATGACGCTTTGAGCCTTCAGGTAGCACCCAGCCAGAGTTGAAGAGCAAGAACGAGTCGTGGGCCCCAACATCTTTCTTCACCTGTACACCCTCCTGCGAGTTTGCGGCCGGTTGAGAGCGCGACTTTGACATCGGAGTCGAGCCTGGTTTGGCGCCAGCAGCACTGTCGGCATCAGTGGTGAATTCGGGAAGTGGCGAGCCAGTCGCTGCTGCTGACGTGTGTGCGCGCTGACGCTTGTTGCGAGCATGTGCGACAGGAGTTGAGACCTGTTCGGTAGCAGGTTCAGTAACTTCGTGGATAGCTGAGACTTCAGCCGGAAGCTCAGCTTCAGCGGCCGCAATAGAGCGACGTGTGCTCCTCCGTTCCACTGCTTCGCGTGCTGGTGTGTCCGAAGCCTTTCGCTTCCGCGGAGCCTTGGGTGCTGTGGGCTTTTGCGCTGCTGCTGTCGATACTTGTTTGCTAGAACCTTGCGCCTTCGCAGAAGGCGGTGACTCCGGAGCTGGTGGCGGCGGTGGTGGCGGCACGTACACTTCACGAACAAAGTCTTCCATCAGGTTGATAATCGGTGTAGCCTGCCTCTTGCGGCCAGCTGCTGTTTGCTGTTCGGCTTCTTCGGATTGTCCCTCTTCTTCTGCCTTGACATGCACTATCGGCGGCATGGGATGCGACCCATACGCTTGCTGCCTAATCTCCCCTTGCTGCTCTTCGTCCATTGCGCTGTAATCTCGCAGAAGCGACATGAGCAATGCCGGCGGTTCCAGACCAAGGTCGAGAAGCTGCTGTCTTGTTTCAACGCTAACTCCGTTCACTGCTGGTCGCGTGTGCGCTTCTACATCGCCGTTCTGCTGTGTCCTGCTTTCCTGCTGCATCTGCTCTAGCTTTTGCTGATGGTATCGAAGGTGAGACGTCTCGATTGCTGCCAACTCCTTAAAGACATCGGGTATCATCTTGAGGATCTTGGTGGCGGCCTTGTGATAAGGGGTATCTGCCTTGTTGTATGTCATGGCGTTGGTAGCAATTTTGAGCACGTCCTGCTTCACCTCTTCGACAGTGTCGTAGACCTTGTTGGCGATCTTGTCCTTGATGGTAGACCATTCCATGGGCTCTTTGACTATATCATAATAGTCTGGGACGTCAACTTTCGACACCGGCTGTGCAAAGAAACCGTACCTATCCTCCGCTTCGAACTTGGCTATTGCAGCTTTGAGATCCGTGTGAAAGGGGAAGAGAACGGGCTCGATGAGCGAGTTGCGCACTTCTTGAGCTTGTCGCAGCTTCTCCTTTTCGCGTTTGCGGACCTGTTCCACGAGCATACGGACTCGTTCGAGGTCTCCACGGATGCTGCGGAGGAAGTGGAGCTTCTTGCCCTTTTGTGCATCGGTCTGTTCCTTGTTCTGAGATGAAGCAGTCCAAGGTTCGAGATGAAGGCGTTTGAGCAGAGGCGCTCCACGACGTGCTTCTCGTTTTAGAGACCAGTAGCGGGCGATGAGCTGCACTGCCGTGGTCTTTTTGCGAAGGTGGATTTTGGTAATGTACTCGAGCACACGGTTGGCAATGTAAGCTGGAACCAGGGGCGGACCTGGCTTGAAGCTCTTCTTGTATGCGCGTGCTGACTTAGAGGTGCTTCGAATGTCAGTGTTGGAAGTCGCACCTCCTTGACCGCTAACGATAGAGCTACGACGACTGACAGATATCAAGGGCGCACCAAAGCCAGATTCGACTGACTGCTCTCGTGTACGTGATGCGACAAAGGGTGATGCTCGATATGAAGTTTCGGAGCGATCATCGTCTACGCCTTGTCTGCTGAAATCGATCTTGAACTGATCGCGCATGTCGGCGGGCATATGACGATGGCAACAAGCACGCAGCACCTCGGCGCCTTCGTCGTCACTGTTGTCCGAGTCTTCGTAGAGATGATGCGAGACACGTGTACGCTCTGTGCGGAAGAGGAGTCCAGCTTTGCGAGCGCAGGTGACGTGAAAGGCGGTGAAGCAGGAACGATTGTCGCACTGAATGCAAGCGCCCATCTTGTATCTGCAGAGATAGCACTGTAGCTTCCACCTTGCCTTTGGAATACGTTCTACGCTATCGATGGGTTCCATGTAGACAGGATTGCTGACGCCGGTTTCTGGAATCCACATTGCACACAGAAGATGTGCCCATTTGCCGGTTGTCGTCTGCTTGAAAGCACCACCCTCATGAGGACAGAGAATGCATGACACGGCGCGGTCGGGCGAAACAGTGCACTTGCGACATAGCCATTGGCCCTCCGGAATGTATGGAATGCCGTAGCAGTCTTGGTGAACGGCAAGGTTGCAGCCATCGCAAAAGACGATGGCGTTCGAGTTCTCGCATTCTCCATCATCGCAGATGGCACATTTGCTATCTTCACCGCCATCCGAGTCTGCGTCGTTGTCGTCGGCTCCTGCCGCATCTGCTCCTGCTCCTGGTCTTGCCCTGGGCGGAACACGCTTCATGAGATCGAACCATTCCTTCTCAAGCTGATCGAGGATGGTCTCAAAGATTTCGTAGGATATGGTGTCGAGCCCTTCCTTGCGCCTGTCGAAATTGAGCGCATCAAGCCATTCCTGATCTTGCTCGTCCATGTCATACTCGACCTGCTTCTTGAGGTCGCCCTCGATGGGCTCCACATAGCGAATGAAGTGGTCGGGTTTGTCGAATTCGGAGCCGTTATTGTAGCCGAAAGGGAGAGAATGCGGATCGATGATGCCAGGCGGGATGTGGAAGAGGAGCGCTTCATCTGGTGGTACTTTGCGGAAGCTGACTTTTGGCAATGATGATGCCAGGGGTATATTGTTGGGTTTGGAAGGAATGCCCGGCATAATGGCCGGTGAGGGCGGAGTGGCCTACTCGCTGAGGTTGGCCGTCAGTGGTATGTGCTACCTTCCCATTGCAGGTCTCAGTATGTTGGCAAAGGAGAAGATTTTGACGAGCCGATGCGGGCGACAGCGGTGGAAGCGGGGGAACAAGAGTCGGTAAATGAAGGCGTGGGTCGGACGAAGTTGGGTTGAGGTGCGCTGCGAGTCAATATGTTCGTTGTGGATTGTGACCGACTAGGTATGTATCTGCTCTGGTTTATGCTGCAGCGATGTAGAGACAGCAAGGCAATGGTGGATTGATGATTGTGAAGACAAAGCATACAGCATTGAGCTCAGTCAGTCAGTTATGTCAATTGATGGTCAATGCTCGCGTGCTTGATTTCTCCAACACTCTGCTCTCTCCGCCAAAATAGTGCACAGTGAAGCGCGTCAGAAAGCCTTCTTTTTTGGTTTGCGTGGACAGGCGCGGACCCTTTAGTCGCGTCGCAAAGGCTGAGTCATGTTAAGGCCTAGGCTCGAACACACGGTACAAATTGCTGCTCGGAATTCGGACACTTTTCGGCTACTGAGTCAAAAGTGAGTGTGAGTGTGAGTGGCTTCTTAGCTCATTCTGACACTTTTTGACGTCTCGGAGCCTTTCCTTGCCACCTCTCCGACCACCATCAATACATCATTCGACACTCGCAATCATGTTGGTTCTTCCAGTATTCAAGACAACGACAAGATCCACCTCTTGTATGCCCATGTCGGCACGATTCAACTCAACTCAGGCCGGCAATGGCGCCGAATACAGCTCGGCAACTCGCTCCACAGTGCCTCCTCGTTCCACACACGCTACCTACCACCCGAACGGATACGGCATCTCTGAAGGCTTGAAGAGGGCACGCAAGCCATACCGATTGCGAAACCTCGTCACTGGATCTCTGATCATGGGCTTTGCGACCAGTGTCTACTTCTACTCCATCTCCAAGGTGCGTCTTTCACTCATTGCCCTTTCCACGTGAGAAGTCTTACGTACTGACTTTTCTTCTGGTACGATCTTGTATGTTATGGATATTGTGCCTTCTGAACTGCAACAGGTTAAGCAAGACGACTTCTCGGATCTTGCCGAGGTCAGGGCTCCTGCAGCCACATCTGCTCCCGTCACGACCGAGGCAGACCACACCCACAAAGTATAATTGTATCTCGACTCGATGTATGAATAAGAAGAAAGCCTCCACTCACCCTTCATATCTGTGTTGTGTCTCATCCTCGGGAGTCGTACAAAGAGGTACCGTTCACGAGTCTGATGGTGAACTCATGTAGCTAGATTGATGAGCTCAGAACTCAGGATACCGCTGACCGATGAATGCACTGACCGTTTGCATGCTTTTGAGTGACATTGGAGAATCTGTTGCAGCGCTTGGAGCTCGATTTGATTCGAGACAGCATGGAGACTATTGAAGCTTCTCTGCGATGTAATGTTGCAAAGGCATCGAACTTGCCATACAAAGCCGACAAGCGACGCAATCGGGTGCGTTCCGGAAAAAAGAGAGAGGACCCACGCCGTCTTCCGAAACAACACAAAATCCGAGGGCCGAACCTCCACTTTGCGTTGCTGCGCAGCAAGCTTCCCTTTCCAGGTTCATGATCAGCCCCGATACATTCCTCCATCCACCATCATCCCACCAGAAAGCATACTCGGGCATACAGGATCTTTTGTCGTCCTTGACTCAGCTTTGCTGTCACCTGCAATCATGACCGGGTCACGAGCAGCTGCCGGCCTGGCGGAGCGGCACCTTGCACAACGATACTTGGCACGACTTCACGCTTCAACTGTAGGCTCAATAGCTAGGCATCCGGCACCGGTGGCTGCTGCCGTGCTTTCGTCGAGGTCCATTACGACTACTGCTCCTACTTCTTCAAGGCTTACTCCTGGTTCACGCTTCACCGTGTCGCGGAACAATCGTCACCCGAACAGGAGTACACCCACGCATCATGCGACTGAGCAGTCACCGCACCCCACGCCTCATCATCCTGCAACCGAGACACAAGCTTCGAATACACATGCACAAGAGACTGTGAAGTCTCAGCAAACAGATCAGCATCTTACGTCAAATCCGGCAACAACAAGCATTCCTACCGACCCATCGGTCCATGTACCCGCCATCATCCCCGACGCACCCCACGACACCCTTCAACCCAACTCTTCCACCTTTTCCTCCGCCGCAACACTCCTCACCCAATCCGCCTTGGTCGTCACACGCGAGATCGAAATGATGAACATCTTCCTCGGCTTCGAACAAGCCAACAAGTACTCCATCCATTCACCCACCGGCGAACTTGTCGGATACCTCGCTGAAGAAGAACAAGGCCTACTCGGCGGAGCGCTCCAACGACAGGTACTCAAAACGCATCGACCTTTCCGTGCGACCGTCATGGATACCAGCGGCAAACCTGTCTTGGTGGTTCAGCGGCCTTTTACGTGGATCAATTCGACAGCAAGAATTTACGCCGTTAGGGGCGATTATCCGGTTGGATACGGTGCGCCTCAGGAAAGGGATCTGGAGTTGGTGGGTGAGGTTCAGCAGAGGTGGCATTTGTATAAACGAAGATATGAGCTCTTTTTGAGGCGCAAAGGGGAAGGAGAAGAAGGGGACAGCTTTGTGCAGTTTGCACAGATCGACGCGGGATTCTTGAGTTGGACGTTCTTGATGCAGGATGCGGAGAGCAAGCTTGTTGGTGCCATCGATCGCAACTTCCGCGGATTTGGGAGGGAGATTTTTACAGACACGGGGCAGTACGTTTTGCGATTTGATAGCGTAGGGGAAACCGCAATGACCGATGCACGTCTCGCTGCTCCTTCGGCGAACGGTGGCGAACGGAAGAAGAACATTGGAATCGCCGAAGGCATGGAATTGATAGAAAGCCACGGTACGCGAGCATTAACATTGGACGAACGAGCTGTGGCACTGGCTACGGCGGTCAGTATCGACTTTGACTACTTCAGTCGTCATTCTGAAGGTATGCATGGTGGTGGAGGGATGTTCCCTTGGTTTTACATGGGCGGAATGGGTGGGGGAGGAGGAGGAAATGCCGAAGCACCTCAGGGTGGCGGAAGTGGAGACAACGTTCCTGCCCACCCTCAAGGCGGCGGAGGTGTGGGCGGCGGGGATGGAGGCTTTGGCACAGGCGTAGCAGGAGGAGCGATCGGTAGTGGCATGGACTATCCCTACGGACCATCCGATTCAGGCATGTCAGAAGACGGAAGACTCGGTCAACCACCTTCCAATCCTAAGACTTTTGAAGATACACCGCAGCAGCAGCAGCCAGACGAGAGTCCATGGTGGAACGCCGAGCAGCAACAGCAAGGCAGCCAAGGTCAAGGCGAAGTTTGGGGTGAAGGCGGAGCAGATCCATGGGCAGGAGCGGGAACTACTACACCACAGCAAGAGGAAGGGTTCTGGGGTGGTTGGGGAAGCGGTGGTGGAGGTGACGGTGATGGAGGCGGAAGTGGGTTTGGTGGTTGGGGTGGGTTCTTTGGCAGTGACGATTGAAGGCGGTGGAAGCAAGCGTCTATGCGATACCCGAAGGCTTCTTCAGTATGCGATCAATAGAACACCGTTCATCACTGATGCTATAGAAACTCTGTGTTGCGTCAGTACGCTGATCCGGCTGGGCTTGAAGGATTGCTGGAGTCGGAATGTTTGTCTCGGTACGCATTTGTATCAAAGTTGTAATTTGACGGATGGGTAGTATACATGTGATGACCAAAGAAGCTGCTCCCCTTTCTTGATCTTTCTTTCGAGTTACATTCAGACTCTCCTGCGCTGGTAGCACAGTGGCTGAAGTCGACACTAGTTGCGTTGCACCTTACGAGCTCCTCTCGGTCTCCTTCACCTCAACATTTCCGTTCCTCACCGCGTTCAACATCCTCTCGTGCTGTTTGAGGGCGACCAAACGCTGTGCTGGTGTCAAGTACGGATTTGACTCGATTCCCTCCGTCCTAATGACCGTACCGATTGACATGAAGAATCCAAACGTTGCTGCTGAACTCAACATGAATTGTGACAATGTACCCAAAGCACCCCTTGGTCCCGGGCCGGCACGAAGGATTTGGATCGATCCACCGATGAATCCGATCGTGAGACCGACGAGGGTTCCCGTCATTGCGCCCATCTTGACTGTGAAGCGCGGCGCAAACACGATGAAAGAAAGATCGTAACAGAGGACACAAAAGAGAGAAGATAGGGCGCATAAGTAATGTGTTCCAACAGAGATCTGCACAAGGGGGGTGAAAGGGGGGAGGGAGCTTACTCTTTTGAAACATGGTCGGCTCGCCGCCTACTGCTCCTGGGATCTGTGCTGGCGGAGGAGGCATTTTGATGATATCCTTGAAGCTGCGGAGGCTGCGATTGTGTTGGTGTTGACAGACGTTCTTTGAACGATAGCGGAAGTACAAGGTGTACAAGGATGGAGTGGAGGAATATGGCGCTTAGGGTAGCGAAAGCTCTAAAGCGGAAAACGGATCCGACCAGAACGCTCCCTTCTTAGCCGTTCCCCGCGCTGAGAAGCTTTTGTGGCATCACTTTTTCTCCCCACTGCAAAGTGTCAGGCCTTGTACTTTCTCACATATTTCCAAGCTATGCACCTCCACATTCATGCTTCTTGCCTTAAAACGCCGAGCTTTGACCACCACCATCTTGCTCCTCATTCAACTTTTTCTCGACCTTGACCGTTCCCCCCCTCTACCCTCATCTTCTGCACCACCTATTTTTGACTCTGAACAGGACTTATGGCGTTCAGGATGGCTACCAAGCTCGCTTCCATTCCCACGCTCGCCTCGCTTTACTCTTCCTCCACCGTCGCTTCCCCATCCCCATCCAGTCTAGCCTCTTCGATCTATCCCTTCGCCCATCTGCTCTCTCTCCACTGGGGTGACATCACCCTCTTACCCACGGACGCCATCGTCAATGCAGCCAACAGCTCCCTTCTCGGAGGAGGCGGTGTCGACGGAGCCATTCACCGCGCCGCAGGGCCCGATTTGCTGAAAGAATGTAAAACGCTAAACGGCTGCCCTACCGGCTCTGCTAAGACCACCAAAGCGTACAATCTTCCATCGAAATACATCATTCATACAGTGGGACCGGTTTATGCAGCGAGTAAGCACGACGAGAAAGAAGCCCAGCTACGCAGTGCATACAGGTCAAGTTTAGAGGAGCTAAAAAAGGTAGAAGGGAGGAGCTTAGCGTTTCCAAGCATCTCAACGGGGGTTTATGGGTACCCGTTTGATAAGGCTGCAACAGCGGCGCTGGACGAAATCGGTTCCTGGCTGGAGGACGGGGAGAATAGTAAGAACGTAAGTACACCATCAACCCCTTTCCATGTCCCTAAAGGATGCCGAGGGAAGAGAAAACTGACGCTTCCCTTGTCTGAGCGAAACAACGAAACAGATTGAAAGAGTCATCCTCTGTTGCTTCTCCCAAAAGGACTACGACAAGTACCTCGAGTTGGCTCCTACCGTCTTCCCTCCGCAAGAGTTGTTTGAAAAGTATGCCGAGGCCTAGAATCTGAGGGTTTTAATGTCACGCAATGCAGATCAATAGTAAACGATTTGGCAGCTCGAGTACTCGCATATGTTGCAAAAGAGAAGAGAGACTGAGAGTTGATAATGCAAAGACATAGGAAGATACAATTTTGAATGCTATGTGGGATACACAAGTTAAGCAAGACACGTCCCTACTGCGACAATTTGACGTTCAATAATCAGTTCCACGAGAGACAACCTCCTTGCACGTCGGCCTCAACAGAATCGTATGTTCATACTGCGCCGTCATGGCACCCGCAATATCGCACAGCGGTGGGTAATCCTGTACGACGCCCAACGAGACCAGATGTTTCAATCCGAGCAAGTAGTTCTTCTCGCCCACGCGATCCAAGTATCGCCTGCAGAAGGGGAGAGAGTCAAAGTGTTTGTTGATCGTCCTCAGGAGGCCGTGTGCCGAGTGAACGCGGATGGGGATGGATTTGGGGAGGTGCTTCTTTCGTGCGTAGTGCGAGCATTCTCCTTGGTCGATAACGTATCCTCGTCCCGTGGAACCGAAGGTCTCGATGGCGTAGTATTCGCCTTCCTCCATCTTGACGTCGAGGTCGGGCATGGCTACGATGGGAACAGATTTGCCTCCGTGGATAGAGTAACGCTCGATGCTGTGACCGTTGAGGTTCTGAACACACTTGACTTGGTGGGTCTTGCCCTGGGCTTCGAATTCGTGCGATTCCATGACTTCTTGAATGGCAGCGCCGATCTCACCGAGACGAGCGTCAATACCGGCTTCCTTGACACCAGCGTTGGTAGCGGCTTTAACGGCAGCGAGCAATGGGTCCCAAGTGGGTTCCCAGTTGAGTGTGAAAGCAGAGTCGACGATGCGACCCTTGACGTGAACACCGAAATCAACCTTAAGTACGTCGGAAGCTTGCAAGACACGCTTGTCACCAGCGTTGGGCGTGTAGTGGGCAGCGCACTCGTTGACCGAAACACCCGTAGGGAAACCGATACCCGACTCGAAACCTTCGGCTTCGACCAAGGCACGTGTACCGTCCTCGACGAGCTCAGCGATCTCGGTCATGGTCATACCGGGCTTGATGGCGCTCTGAGCGTACTGACGCACTTGTCTGTGAACTTCGGCTGCACGTCGGATGATGTTGTAGTCGAAACCTTCCTCTTGCTGAACGAGTCTCTCGCGTTCACGCAGCTCCTCCTCGGTGACACGTTTGCGTTCTTCGCTGAATTTGGAAGTGTCGTACTGCTGGATCTCACCGACGGGGTATTTGCCGTTGGTGAAGATCTTTGTAAGACCAACACGAGGAGGGACGGTTTGTGTCTGCTTTGCCTTGGACTTCTTCTTCTTCTTCTTGTTCTTCTTTTTCTTTTTGGCAGCACCGGTGGCAGCAGATGCACCGGCATCGTCCTCTTCGTCGTCGTCATCATCGTCATCCTCGCCTTCGTCGTCGTTGTCGTTGTCACCGTTAGTGTGTCCATTGCCGTTGGAAGAGGCAGGGAGGTTGGTGGAGGCGAGCTGGTCGGCAACCTTGTCGACGGACGCAGCAGCGCCGTTGGACTGAGCGGCAGCAGCGGTCATTGCGATGGTTTCCTTGCGATGGCTGAGATCAGAAGTTTCTGTGGTCCTGATTGAGAGTGGGAGGAAGCTGCCGAGGCGAGGTTCTCAGCAGTATCCGACGCAAGTTTGAGCCGAAGAGAGCAATTCAGCTGAGTATCAGCGTGGGGTGATCCGAGGTGATCTGAGGTGAAGCAGAGGTGGTGATATGAGTGCCGACGGGTGGCAGGATGAGGAGGATGGTAGTCAGAACGAAGCTGTTCCAGGTTTCAATAAGTCAAGACTCAGCTTCGCTTCTCTTGCCGCTTCCGATGCTGCAGAGTTGCAAAAAAAAGGCAGCGTCCGTGCTGAAGTTCAAGACTTTTTTCAAGAACCGACAGCCACAAAGCTCACACACACACACGACTGCTGACCGCCGAATCCGAAATTTTGACCTTTTGTGCGGCCAGCTGAGCATCGACCCCGATATCTTGGCGTTTGGTTGTCCGATTTTGGTGATGCGTTCGAGTCCAAAAAGGCGAAGAAGCGAAGAAAATTTGGGGTCTCGTCGCTGCACTTCTGGCTGACTCGGTTCTGCGCAACAAAGACAGAGTCTTCTGAATGGTTGACCCCGCTTTCTGCGCTATAGGATGCGGCGCGCTATTCCGCCGTGCTTCTATTGGACAATTGGCAATGACTCCTTTGGCAGCTTCAGCCCAGCCCCCTTCCACATCAATTGCTTCAACATTAGGATGAGCAACACTGTATTCACCTCTGTATAATCACAGCGTGGGTGATGAGGTTCTTGACAGGTTTCTCAGAATAGGGTCGAAGAACGTCGGAAATAAGCCGAGGCAAGAGCGAAAGGGTGTGCAGACGCGAGCGAGTGAGCGCAAAAAAGCTAAATTTTTCTTGATTTCTTCTCGACCCTCGTTCGGAAAGATCCTTTTCCCTCCCTGCGCAACTGCCACCTCTCTCCTCGCACGTTCATCAATAGCAGTATTGAATGGGCAAAGTTGCTTCTCACTTGCTGTATAGGCGGCGTGCGTCAAAACGTGAGAATGAAAGGGCGCAGCGCTCCAACGACAAGTGATGAAATGAAGAGCAAAGGAGATCGGACCAATGCCGAACGAGCAGGCTGCGACTGGCAGACCCTGTCGAAGAATACAAAAATCTGCATCTCGGCAGTAGAGCCTGAGAGAGAGAGCGAGCGGTCAACTCTCACCTTTTTTTGGCGCAGCGAACAACGGTCTAAGTGAGAATTCTACTCTCTCTGCCAACCGCCCGCGGATACCTTCGAGACTTCGACTTTGATTGTTGCTTCTTCTCCTTTAGGTATCCACCTCGCTCACTCCGTGTGTCGCTTCCTTCTCTCTCCGTTCTTCATCCTTATCTTCAGTCTTCATTGCTTCGTGCGTGAGACGACTTTCTGCCATCATGTGTGGTATCACCGCCCTCCTCCTCGCCTCGGTCGACCAGTCCGCTGCGCCCGAGATCAACGAGGCTCTTTCACTTCTCCAACATCGTGGTCAGGATGCTGCTGGTATCGTCACTTGCGGCAACCACGGTCGATTCTACCAATGCAAGGCCAACGGAATGGTCCGTGATGTCTTTGACGTCAACGCCGTCGCTCGTCTTCAAGGTAACATGGGTGTAGGTCACGTTCGATACCCTACTGCTGGTTCTTCGGCTCACTCGGAAGCTCAGCCTTTCTACGTCAACTCGCCTTACGGCATCACCTTTGCTCACAACGGAAACCTCATCAACACCGATGAGCTTCGTCAATTCCTCGATGCTGACGCCCACCGTCACATCAACACCGACTCCGACTCGGAAGTCCTGCTCAACATCTTTGCCAACAACCTCCAAAAGACCGGCAAGTTTCGTATCAACGAGGAGGACATCTTCACTGCCATCCGTGACTTGATGAAGCAGTGCCGAGGTGGTTACACCTGCATTGCCATGCTTGCCGGTTTCGGTATCATTGCTTTCCGTGACCCCAATGGCATTCGTCCTCTCGGCATGTGCTCGCGTACTGCTTCCGGCACCGTCGTAGAAGGTCACGGCAAGGACTACTGCTTCACATCCGAATCCGTCGTCTGTGATGCGCTTGGATTCGAGGATTACGAGGACATCAAGGCTGGTGAAGCTGTCATCATTACAAAACACGCCGTCTCGCGTCGTATCCTTACCCCTCCTGCCGACTCGCCAGATGCATACGCTTTCTCTCCTGACATCTTCGAGTACGTCTACTTTGCTCGTCCCGACAGTGTCATGGATGGTGTCTCTGTCTACCGTTCTCGTATGGCTATGGGTGACAAGCTTGCCGATGAGGTTCGTCGCCAACTCGAAAAGACCGGCGAGTCCATCGACGTTGTCATCCCCGTCCCCGACACATCTCGTGTTGCTGCTCTGCAACTCGCCCAGAACCTTGGCGTCCCATATCGTGAAGGTTTCATCAAGAACCGATACGTTGGTCGAACTTTCATCATGCCTGGCCAGAGCGTTCGTCGCAAGAACGTCCGTCGTAAGCTCAACGCCATGGCCCTCGAGTTCAGCGGCAAGAACGTCCTCATCGTCGACGACTCGATCGTTCGTGGTACCACATCCAAAGAGATCATCCAGATGGCTCGCGACGCAGGTGCCAAGAAGGTCATCATGGCTTCGTGCGCACCACCTATCCGCTACTCCAACGTCTACGGTATCGACATGCCCTCGCGTCAAGAACTCGTAGCTTACGGACGAACTGTCGAACAAGTCGCCGAATACATCCAAGCCGACATGGTCATCTACCAAACCCTCGAAGACCTTATCGATTCCGTGCAGCAATTCAACCCCGAACTCAAACAGTTTGACTGTTCCGTCTTCGACGGAGTCTACGTCACCGGCGGTGTCGACGCCGACTACATTGCTCACCTCGAACACCTCCGTAGCGAAAACGCCAAAGCCAAAAAAGCAGCCACTCGCGTCCCCATTATCTCTGAAAGCCAGAAGAAGATCTACGCAAGCCGTGCTAGCCCCGCCCCTTCCAGCGTTGCTGGCGCTGACAGACCGATGGATGGCGCCAACGACGAAAAGATGGCTACAGATCCCAGCGCGGCTATACTGCCGCCAAACGGTGCAGCCGCCAATGGCAATGGCAACAGGAAACGCCGTTTGAATGACGAAGAGTTGGAAGAAGAGGAGAAGCAGCAGGATTTGGGTTGCTCGGGCCCTATGAACGGAGCTGATGATATCGGTCTGTTCAACAGCTGGACTCGTTAGGAGATCTCGATGTGATTCATTGTTGTAGGTGTTGATATTGGCATGTTGGCCTTGCATATTCCCGCAGACCAAAAATTGATACTCTGATTGTTCCATCTTTCTGTTCCTGTTCCGTAACGGGCTTGTTTGTGTTGGTTGCGATTGAGTTCTCGGTCAATATCATTCGATTGGCGATCGCACACAGGTCTGAGGGTATGTGTTAATTCGAGAGCAGCGTTTGTGTTAGAGATACAAGTACAATGTGTGGTGTTGATGTTGATGTTACAAGTGCATACTACTGTACGATGGAGTACAGAGAAGGTTCGATACTGCTTTAACCGTCACCGTCTGGTCTCTAGCTTCATTCGTCATCGCTTCCGCTCTCTTCCTCATCCGAGACGTCCGACTCCCCTCTGAGCAGATCAGTCGTTGCCGTGGCAGCGATCTCCGCACTCAGTCCCGTAACACTCTCCTCGTTCCTCTCTCCACTATTGGCATCCAAGCCCGCTGCCTTTTGCTGACCTTGAATCCGTTGCCTTATCAACAGTAGTACCGCTTCTTTATCCCTCCGCTCTAACTTTTTCAACCTTTTCTCTAGGTCTCGTTTCAAATCCCAATTGGGTCGTTTAGGAGCAATGTTGTTGAGGTCAAGTTCTTCCTGTCGTCTTTTCTCGTCAAGGGCGAGGGTATCTTGTTGAAGAGTAGCGGTTTCTTTTTCGACCGTATCGGGGAGGTCACGGGCTGAAGTGAAGCGTCGAAATTGGCCTGTGAGCGGGTCGTAGTTGCGGAAATGTCGCTTGACTAGCAGGCCCGCATTGCGCGAGGAGGACGAACGAGATGTGGACGAGGCGGTGGTGGAGTCGAGATGACGTTGTTGACGAAGAAGGGCTAGCTTTTGCTTGCGCGCTGCTGCGAAAGCTTCCATTGACATGATGAACGAAAACGCTGTGCAGGACAGAAATGAAGGTCTAGCGCGAAACGTTTTGAGCTAGCAGGGACGAGATGTGACCTGCCGAGTTATTGCGCTAGAGCGTTTCAGAGCGATGTTTGTAATGGTGGAAGAGGTTTCACAATGTCGACAGAGTGATGTGAGAGGGACGACTCGAAGTAGTCGAAGTAGCGTCGAAGTTGCGCTAAATCTGGGTGAAGGTTTCGGAAGACGGAAGTCAACTTTTGGCTGAGCACTCCCACTTCGCGTAGCAGCAGCTTGTAGGCAACTTTCAGGGTCTCATGCACCATCACCTTGCATCTCAGAGCTCACACCTTCACTACTTGATCACATCGCTGCACACACACAGCAACATTTGGCATATCGGTCTCGCCCATGTCGCCATAATAGCACCGTAACGCAGCTCGATTCCGGGCACCTAAATGCCCGTTCGAAGGCGTCACTCCACCTCGCAAATATAGCCATCGCTCTCTACCACCATCAATCTCACCCGCTCGCGGCGAATCACATCAATCTCATCCAATATGCCGCGCTCATCATCACCTCGCCGCATCTCTCGTAGGCAATCGGCCTCACCAGCGTCTGATGACGAGGATGCTGCTCCTACGCCATCCACCTCCTACCGCATCGAGCGATTCGATACCACCCGCACAGCCTCCTCCGAGCTCATGGTGACCTCGCGAGCCAAACGAAGCACAGCAGGAAACAGGCTCAAAGCGCTCCTCGATCAAGAGCTCGAAAAGGACGAAGTCTTTGCCGAGGTCGAGAACGACATTGACTTTGAGGCGAACGAGAATGAAGATGGCGTAGACATCGTCGATAGCGATTTCGATAGAGAATCAGACGATGACAATGCAAAGGGTGTCGGTCGAGAGGATGACGAGAGCGAAGGTGAGAGGGAGATTGAAGCTCAGGAGAAGATGGAAAAGCAGAAGAGAAGGGAGAAAGCGCGGGCTGTCGGGATCATCAAGCGACCTACTGCACCGACTCGAACTCGTCCTACTGCGCCCTCGATAGCGCCGAAAGAAGCAGGCGAACGTGAAAGAGAAGCCAAAAGACGCCGAATCAGCTTCGCACCCGACTCTGAGCCTTCCTCCTCATCAAGAGCTTCTCCTTCAACAACGAAGGAAGGAGGCAGACGAAGCTCAGCCCGCTCTGCAACAGTCCAATCGAAACTTCAAGTCGAATCCCGTCTAACCGAAGCTTCCCAACGTCGGGCAGCCCTCCCCACAAAAGCTGCACCGAGAAAGAAGGAGAGTCTGACGCAAGACGCGCTGATAGCAGAAGCGCTGGAAGTGGAAGAAGAGAACAGAGAGAGTCTGAGAAGGTTCTTGGAGCAGGAGGAGGAGAGGAGGGCCAAGCAGAGGCAGAGGAAAGAGAGGATAGTGGGGCCTTTTGTAAGGTGGATGAGCGTCGGGCTGAAGACGAAGGTCGTCGAAGAGGTAGATGATGCGCAAGCAGAGAAGGGGGCCGGGAAGGTGGAGGACAGGGATGCGTCGAATGAAGCAAATCAGACAGAGCAAGAAAAAAGGCATGGGGAGGAGATGGAGGATGTAGAGATGGGAGGTGCTGGCGACCGGACAAGGACTGAGGAATCGAAAGAGGGCCAGGTTGGTCCATCGTCTGCGAAAGAGGTTGGGTCAGCATCCGAGATGTCTGGCGCTGGTGCAAATGCCGAAACCGAACCACCATCGACACCATCGTTGCCTCTTCGGCAGCAAAGCGAGGCTGATGTCGGAATGTCAGTCAAGGAGAGCAGGCCGGTATCGGTAGCTGAACCAACATCAACTACGTCTGCTACACAGGAGGCAGAGACGGCGACCCTCTCACAGACAGACGCTCAACCTGCAGCAGCTTCCTCGTCCTCGGTCAATGTTCCGACCGCACACCAGGATTTGAGGACAGCGACACCCGTTCCAACAGGAGACCCAATTAGCAAAGCTCCATCAACCAGCACAATACCCCCTGTCATCACCGGGAGCAGCTCTGCATTGACCCTAGACCCAGTCCTTGCCGCACGCCAAGAAGCCGCCTCGCTTCGTGCCGCCGCCTCTGCCACCACCTCTGCTCTCCCCAGTGCCAACGCGTCTTTTTCTGAAAGCAAGGAAGAGAAATACGAACTCCAGTCCCGCACCCTCCTATCCGTCGAACGAATGCCCGAAGACTGGGAATGGCTGGACGAATTCAACGCTCTTCTCGGCGATCACTGCACGTGGGACTCTTACCCGTTTGTACCATCCCGCAATCGCCCTCTCAAACCACGACAAAGCATCTGCCCAATCACCGGCCTACCGGCGATCTACAAAGATCCTCGAACTGGCATCCCCTACGCCAACGCTCAAGCGTTCAAGATTATCACTAAGCTGCTAGAGAACAAATTTGTCTGGACTGGTGGACATTACGAGTCCCGCGCAGCAAATGGTACTGCGAGGGTTGGGGAGGAGAGCGAAGTGAGGAGGGGAAAGAGGAAGGATAAGGAGGAGCGAAAGGAGAGGAAGGTGGCGCGGGCAAAGGTGCCAGCAGGGGCTGTACCGCCAGAGATGGGTATTTATATCGATGACGAAATGGAATTGGGGCCCGGGAAAGTTTGGGACAAGGCTCGCATTGAAGCTCCTTCAAAAGCCACTTCCACCACCACCGCCGCTGCCTCCTCTTCAATGCTTGCACGAAGCGACACCCAGCGCGGTAGATCAAACAAACGCACCTCTCACACTCTTACGCTCAACGACGACGAAGAAGAAGACAACGAAATCCCCGAAATCGTCGAAGCAGAAACGACAGAAGTAGCCAACGGTGCAAAAAAGGACAAGGAGAAAGCTACAACAAAGAGACTAGCGAGCGCAAAACCAGGCTTCGACGTCGTCCTAACCAACGCGATCGCTCCTGGAGACGAAAAGGCACTGATGGCAGCAGCACTAGAGTTGCCCGCTGGTTCGACGAGGAGTGGGCGCCGTGTACAGCGGTCATGATAACAAACAAACCGCTCTTTGAAGACCAAAAACGGTAGGCGTCTGGTGCAGCTGTGTCAGAGCGCAGTGTTGCCAGTGTCAATGAATATCGTTTCTCAATTGCTATGCACAGTCTGTGGACGCGGAAGAGGTGATGCTTGCAATAATTTGATTTGATGACGCTTTTGGGGGATGTGAGTGGGGTAAGAATACAAGGATGAACTTTTCGCAAGGTTGTGGTAGACAGTGATGAGGACATTGACTTGGCCCGTTTTCTGGGCATGCTTTTTGGATTGTAGTCACATTGGACGTATGATACTTCTTTTCGCAGTTGCCTTCCATTATCGGAGGCCTTCTTGTTCGTCAAACGCCGCACCTTCACTCCCAGGAAGGATTCTGACTAGACGCATTCCTCAGCGGCTTCACCCCAAATTCTGCCCCGACCCCATTGTTACCCGATACCGAACCGGTACGACCACCGCCGTTGTGAGTGCCATTACCCCAGCGCGAGGTGGCAAAGTCGCGAGGCACCCAGTTGCGCGCTTCGTCGATCGAGGCTTGCCAACGTTGGACGTCCGAGTGGGAGTAGACGAGGAAGAGGTCGGATTCGACAAAGTCTTCCGCTGCGGCTGCGGCTGCGGCTGAGGGGGAAGCGACGTTGCTATGACGGATCGTGCGGACGCGGAGTTCCCAGTGCTGGCCGTCGGAGCCGATGGTGATGCTGCGGCGGTCCGCGCTAGCGGAAATGGAGGAAGGAGAAGTGGGAGTTTCAGCTGCTGCTGCTACGGCAAGCCCGCTTACACTGGCGGTTAAGACTGAAGTGGGCTGCTGTGTGCTCGGGATTGTGGTGTCCGAAGCGACGAGTCGAAGCGCATCCAAGAGCGCATTGACATGACCACCACAGGCAGCACGTACCTCGTCGTCGCTCCATACATCCCACAGCTTCGCAGCCGCTTCTTGACCCGTTCCACCCTCTGCGTATCCTCCATCATCGCCATGCCATTGCGCATGGACGTAGAGCTGACGCTGCTTCTCCACAACCCTAGCTACAATTTCGTCTGCGCTGAGTGGCGAAGCTGTCTGAATCTTACGCTTGCCCGTTTCGATGACTTGGGGAGCTGGAAGCGAGCATTCGTATCGGTGGCTCCAAACGAGTTGATGTCCGGTGAAAGGGGTGGAAGGGACATTGCTGGCAGCTGCTTCGGCGATGATGTTGGCAGCAGCGCCGCCGAGGCTGTGTTCGGGAACGGAGGCTGAAGCTGTAGCTTGCAAAATGGGCGTCTGTGGGGAGGGGCTGCTAAGGAAAGGCAAGTTTTCGGTGCGGCGGCTGCGTGCTCGTCGACCCGACCTTCCACGTTCACCGCCATCCTCCTCGTTTTCGTCACCTTCGCGGCTGATGGCTTCATCAAAGATATCGTGAACGCGAGTCTCGACGGGTGGCTTGGGCACCGAGCGTTGTTGCAAAAACTGATCCGAGAAAGGGTGCGAGCCGTGATGGGCGCTCGTACCAGATTCCTGCTGGCGTTCCGCAGCGATCGAAGTGGCCGAGTGACGAACAAACATAGCGGTCTGCGTGGCGTAACGAAGCCGCTCGTCGGCTTTCGAAACGGTGCGTGGACGAGCGGCTTTCCAGATTTTACCGCCTACGTCTGCAGGAGGAGGTGGGTCCATTTGATCCTTAGGCACTCTGTAAATACCGCAGCCCAGGCCTTGAATCGTGACTTCGTAGCCAAAGTCGTCGGCAATGGTCTCGCACCACTCCTTGAACTCGTCCGGGGTGAATTCGAATTTGTGATCCTCGTGACGGAAGACTCGGTTGGTACGTCCCGTGGGGTCAGGGAAGCCTGGACGAGTGCTGAGATCTTCGCCGAAATTGTCGTTGAAGCAGTAGTTGGGAGTGGTGACGAGGACGATACGAGGACGGTATTTGCCAAAGATGGTGGGAGCGAACTGCTGAAGCATTGGCTCGTCGAGATGTTCGATTCTGTAGAGTGTGAATAGGGACAAGATGAAAGTTCAAGTCAGTATGCGGCGTGCAAGAGTCAATGAGGGGGTAATAGCTTCGACTTACAGTTCAGTGGCGACGAAGGCATCGTAGTCGTCGAGCGTCTCGTTCTCCGTTTGGACGGGGCCCTGGAAGAGCCTTACGTCGAGCGACTTCCAGCGAGGACGGTTCTTCTCGAGCGCTACACCATGCACGGAAAGACTGGCTTTGGCGTTGTCAAGTACCTTGCGCTCCACGTCGATACCGATAAGGCGAGAGAGAACGATGTCGTTGGGGCTATAGATCCAATGACGAGTGGAAAGGAGCGCCTCATTGCTTGCATCATCCTTGTCGGAATGCTTTTCAGCATCGGTTTTGCTGGGAAGGATTAGGGCAGGGAAGCGGTGAATAGGGAACTGATCGAGCTGGAATGCGGGCTGCATCAAAGCAGAGAGAAGCACACCATTGGAGCATCCGACGTCGACGACAGAGTCCGATCGTTCTTGCCTGAGCTTGCCAAGGACCCAGGACTGTCTCTGCAGCCACAGAGGAGGGTCGAAGTAGATTTTGGCCATTGTGGAAAGCGGAACGAGTGGGTTCGTGCTGAGTCTGAAGTAAAAGCTCGTTTGCCAAGAAGTTGACCGCAGCAGAGAGGAAGAGGCTGATACCAATGGAGTGTGGTGCGAATGGACAGAGAGCGGGCGCGGAAGGGACTCTCGAGCCGTCCAAGCTTGGCGTGAGAAGGAATAGCGCCACTGAAGTCGGATCACAGCCGATGTGGGAGCGCTCTCTTATGGCCTTTCGAGGTGCGGGATGAGAAGCTCCAATCTGCGCTGCTTGGTGCTCAGTAAGGCGATTGAGTGCTTGAGTTGCGCAAGTGCGGCACAACACGTCGGAAGAGGTTCGAAAGAGAGAATGCCTCGAGTGCGCGAGTGCGTACTTATAGATGCGGAATCGAGGAAGCCGCTGCTTGACGCTGTGGAAGTGAGGATCGTGTGGCTTGATGCGTGCGGATGTCCGTTTGAAGGAAAGAGGAGGGAGGAGAATCAGATGGCTGTCCTTCACGAGGAGTCGAGGATAGCGGACGAGATGAAGAAATCCAGCTCCGGCGAGAAAGGACGTTCTTGCGCGAGGTGCGACTGCCGCAAAAGGCTCAACCTCGGTGAGGAAGGGGGGAGAGATAGGTAGCGATAAGTGGGATGATGGAAGGTGGCGGAAGGCAAGATGCGCAGCGCGGAACGCAGATGAAGAAGCTAGGGAGTGAGCAAGCGAGGAAGGACTCGTTCAGAGCAAGGGTCGGCTCATCCGAAGCATCAGTCAGAAGTCACACGCTTACAACTTGATTCTTTGGCAACGCAAGACCCTGGGAAATCACATCACATCACATCACACCTTGCCTCTCACACACATAGAGACAATTAAGCGCACAAAGCGTTCTTTTGGCGCGATCGTGTACGTCGGAAGCGCCGCCTCCTTGCGCACATGGACGACGGAACGACTGCGAGAGCGCAGGGGATTCGAGCGCGCTCCTTCGGGCCGCTGAATACTGCAGTCACTTGACCTTGAAGCGGATCTCGGCCACCTCGGACAGGCGGAAAAGCCCAAACACACAACAAGCGCCGGCAAGTATGCATCAGCGGCCTGAATGCATCTTTGTTCTTCCACCTTGCAATGGGCAACAAGGTGCGCAACGCAACCTGAGAAAAGTGCTTTACGCTAACTCGGTGGCCTGCGCTTAACTCTACTTTGAGATCGGCGCAAAGCTTTGTTGTGTTGTGTGTGAATACATTTTGCAGAAGAAGTTGAGACTCGCCAAGAGTCAGCCAAAAACCCGACTTTCCGGTCACTGACCAATGAAATGTGGGGTTGGAAGTCTTGCGCTTCCGCTTGCGCCTTTGCGAACCTCGCCTCGCCTGTGCCGATTGACTGCCTGTTGGCTCGCTTGGCAAGGAAGAACAGGAAGAACTTGACGAGATAAAAAATGTGGGGAAATTCGCGGCAAAATTGCATCGGAAGGCTCCACACCGTAGAGGCAGAGAGCTCGAAAAAGATCAAATCGACTGAGTTCCGGTATGACAGCCGACCGAGTACGTAACCGCTTGATTACCGGAACAGGCGCCTTGAGCGATCACGCCCCTGACCAGTCTGTTGACGAAAGAAGCGCTTGGAAATCCTCGACGCCACCAATTTGCTTTGCACCTGAAACGCACGAAATGCTGTGGTGAGGTGGGTCAGGCTTCGGTTGAGGATGGTTAAACGGAAGAGTGATGAAAATGCTTTGTGCAACATGATCCGACTGTTGACGCCTTTGTTCCAGACTGGATCAAGCTCTGAAATGCGGTTTCGATGCCGATGGCAGTCGGACACGTTGAATGCTGAGCTTGATAAGGAGCCAACCTTGATCTTCATCTAAGCGTTGTTTTGAAATTCTTCCGAACAAAGAACTTCTATCGATTAGGTCTGCCAGCTGGTGAGGGGACAGTTGGTGAGGACAGGGCTTTGTGCAACGTCATGAAAGGTCGAGTCACTCGTGCCGTTTGACGGCGCAAGATGAGACGTGCATGGCGTTTGCTTGTGCGATCTCACTCTGTGTCAACATTTGCAGCCTTGCCTCTCGAAGTGTTGCTCTGCGAAGAGACAATGAGACTGCTTCTGTAGAATGACGGTCGATCACCGACATTGTCCAATTATCCTCCTATTCTTTGTGCCGTCCGGTTGACGGGAGGCGATCTACAATTACCCTTAGCGAGCTCCTCGCCCACCACCGCCTTACTCCGGACTTGACCTGTTCGAGCCTTGGCAAAATGGTAATGCGATGCTTGCAAAGCTCTTGATCTATGACTACGACAGACATAGGTCCTCAATTGAACAGCAGACGTCATTAGTTATAGTGGAAACGACTTGACTTCTGATCTTCCGAACAACAAGGGCAGAAGATGTGGTCGTAGATCTAGATGTCGCAATTGTCACCAAGAACCGAGAAAAGCTCAGACACACAATGGCAGCCAATCAAAATAAGGCCAGCTTCACGTGTTTCCACTCCGCTTCCTCTTCACTCGGTCCCAGGAATTCGGAGCTGTGAAGTATGCGTTGACAAAACGATCCTGACCTTTGCTTAACAACTTTGTTGCGAAGGGGATCTAACGACGAGCAGTCATGGTCCGAAGACGGAAATGCGAAGACCGATCGTCTCTTGTACGCAATCAGATTAGCAATGGGCATCTGACATGTCCGTTTCCATGCCGTGACAGTTTGATACGGTTCTTCCGATGAGATCTTCCGATGATCCGCCGATTCTCAGCCAGACCGGCATCCGATGCAAAGCCATTGCCGTTGCAGCGGTCCCCCACACTCATCCCTGCACGTCAGGAAAGGCCAGTCCAGCTGCTCGCCGGTCCACGACTGCAACCGGGAACGGCTTGAAGCGTGCAGCGAGTGAGACGCTTCCAGCCCAATGCCAAGGCAAGTATGTACAGCAAGCATCAGCCACGAAGCCTAGGCTACTAACTGTCTTGTTTCCGTCAGAAGGGGTCTTCCCTTCGAACACTTGTGTTGGAAGAAGAGACAAGAGATTGATCAGAGAAAGGGCAACCGATCCCGATCATGGTTACAGCCAGATAGCGATGGCGTGCCACAAGATAGGCTGGAAGCAAGACTAAAATCGGATCGGCATTGCTGCGGAATTGGACATCCGAGCAAGAAGCTCTTGTTTTTGATTGGTTCGATCTAGAAGACAGGTGAGGCTTCTTCTCCGCTCGCTGCTCCGCTCCCTTTTTGAGACATCAGACGCATTTTGCCTTGCCTTCTCCGCCACTTCCTCTATGCAGCTATGCCGGAATGTAGAGTTGAGGCATCTTGAAGCACGCCAGCCTCATGTTGAATGCTTTCTTTCAATAGAATGCTCTGTCAGATCAATTCGAACGAAATGAGAATTTGAGCTTTCTACGGGATTTCGCCTTTCCCGCTGTGCAGCACGTTCTTGCTGTGCAGCAGCTTCGGCCGCCTACATCAAGGCAGACTATTCGTTTGTCGGACTCAATACCTCATGCAGCCTTGTGCCTTCAGACAGTGTTACGTCGAGAACAACACGATACCACGACGTCAAGCGCCTCTTGCCCTATTGCTTGCTGGACTTGCTGCGGCATTGGACGGACAGGTTCGCGTGCTTGCTCACTAATTGGAAATTCGGATCTTCGGCCTTGCCGAGCGAAGACAAGAACAACAAAAAAAAATGGATTGCCGCCAGCCGCTTGACCAAAAAATACAAAAAAAAAAACAAAAGTCGTTCTTTGCCGAGGATGCGAGATCAAGCCTCCCTACAGCAGACCGCACACAGCAGGCAGCAGACAGCACACAGCGACACCTGTTATTCACAAGCGAGACAGCCAAGAAGAAGTGACCCTCAAATTGACAAGACGCGCTAGCCTTCCAGCCAAAGGTCAAACAAAAACTAGGAACGGATGGCCCGAAAGCGCGTGAGCATGCGACTGCGGCAATGTCCAAACACTTTTACCCATCGCTTATTAATACTGGCTGGCGGCAGCGGCTAACTTGCATGCTGGGCCCTACAGCTCCCCTCCCAAACCAGCCTTTTCGTTTTGACGCCTGATACTTCTGCTAAATCCTGCTTTCGTTTGAGCTGAGAGCGAGAGCGCTAAGTAGAAAGGAGAGAGAGCTCATCTGAGTGCAACATCCTCTCCGCCTTTTTATTGAGTCGGCGGGACTTTCCCCACCTTGCTGCTGTATGGACATATGCATGTGCACCACCTGTGCATGTCCTCGATCTGCTGCCGGCTTGGAATATGCGCTTCACGCAGCCAGGGCAGTGCCACTGTTGCCCACCGAAGACTCCACGTAACGCCGTCTGTGTCAAGAGAGAGGGTCAGAATTGGGCTCAAAATAAATCTCGGAGGCGCGCCTCAACCGGAAAAAGGTGGTAGCTTGCAGCGTTGTGATTGGTTCGTGATAGAACGAGCGGCGTCCATCGAATCAGATGGTGCGACGTGGATTCAAATTCCATTCCAGACGAGTATGGCTTGGTCGTCCTTGTCCTTCAAGCAAGCATAGCGATTCGTAGTGTTATATCGAAGCTACACCGAGAGCGTCATGGCAATCAGAGTAGTTGACAGCCAAACATGGACTCACACGCTGATGCTAGACAGGGTCACTGGAATTGATGATCGTGCCAATGGATCAAAAAGCAGCGACAGCCAACGGAAAAGCCAGTTTCCGGGCCATTCTGCTGTCACCGCGCTGTGGCCTGCCGTTGAACGAATCGAATGTGCAGGCTGTGCAGTCATCTTGTTCAACTGGCAACGCCTCATCACACAGCAGCACGCCATCACACATCAGCTGCCTACAAATCAAAACCTCACTTCAGTCGTCATCAAGCTACTAACCTCGTATCAAAACAGCTTTATCAGCTTGGCAACATCACTGCGGAAAGATGCTGCTTCTTTGTAAGCTCGTCCAACCAGCACAAGTGTCATGTCTGTGAGTTCAAGGGTCTCGAGAGCGGGTAAAAAAAAATCACACGCAGGTTTCGCAGAGAAGAAGCGTGTGTGTGTGTGTTTGTGTTCTGGGCCTAGGGTCTGTCAAAATGGAAGCAAGCAAAGGACTGCTGCCAGACAAGGGTCAATAGAAAGTCAAGAACGACGTGGAGCGCGTGGAATATTTCAGAATAAATTCACACCTGCATCTAGCCATCTCTCTGTCTCTCGAAAAAGAAAGCCGCTTCGCTTCGCTTCCCTTCCCGGGCCGACAGACACGGCTCTTTCGCCCTGACCGACTTGACCGTCTGTCACTTTTTTGTGATTCGCTGCTCCCTGCGTGTGAGAGAAATCCATGTCCACGCTCACTCGACCTGTGACCCCGCCTAGCTTGACCCTGCCTTTGACTGGCCGATTGACTGGCTGACTGGCTATCGCAACTTCGGACTGCTCCGCCTTGAGAGCTGTTGCGCTTGTCGACCATTCCGCTGCTGCCGGCTTCAATCAGAATGCGAGCAGTAACCAAAAAAAAAAAAAAGTCGAGGGAAGCGCTCTCCCAAAATTTCCCCTGCAGCTGCCATTTGTGAATGACATTTTGAACACTGCCCGCGTGCCCACTTTTTTTCCTTTTGGCCTGGACCGCGTGAGGCCTTCCCATGTTCGCATCCTTGAAGCGGCAGCAGCAGCAGCAGCAGCACGCAAGCCTCACCGCAGTATCCTCGAGTTGATGCTGTTGACTTGCGCTTGTCTATCCTTTCCTTCTTTCTCTCATCGTCGTCACCATCATCATCTTTATCGACGCTTTCTACTTCTTCAACTCGGTCTAAAGCTTCTTCGGCTACTTTGGCTCTTACAACTTTCATCTTCGACACTGTCTTTCACTCCCAGCGGCTTTTTTCTTCGAGGTTTAAGGTCACCCTTCTCCGACGTGCTTCTGCTCTTCTTGATTACGGTTTCGTATCCTACAAGTGATTACCTTGCTGGTCTTGGTTGCCCAACTCTGGCATTCATCACGCATTTCGGTATCGCACTCTCGACTCGATCTATTCGCTTCTGCTTTGTTCGTCGAAGCAGCACCATCCAAAAGTCAAGTCTTGTTCGCTCTCGGAACTTCTTCAAGGCTCACTTCCTTCGCTCTTCCTTGAACCTTCACGAGCTCAACAATCCCGTTGCTAGCGTAACTGCTCCTCACCTCATCGTCGAGAAGTAGTTCTGCAACTGGTCCCGTCAACCTAGCATAGCGGTTCTTCCCTCAAAGAAGCGCCGCATACGACTGCTATTGGTCGACTCTCGGTTTCCATAAATCACCCCCCTCAATCAGCGGCATTCATCTCTATCGGTAGCGCTTTCGGCCTACTTGCATCATTTCCAGGGACCTTCACGACAACTCCGTTTACGTCCTCGCCCGAACCTCTTTCCTCGCTGCAGCAACTCTCGCGGCAGATCACATCAACTCGTCGCTAGCTCCTCTTCAAGCTAGCAACCTTTTTCTTCTTCTTCTACTACTGTGCTGCTCGACGTGAGTTTCTTCTTTTCTTCTTCTATTTTTCTCTCCTTTTTGCTTTCTTCCAACACTGCTTCGTTGCTCCACTGGTCCCAAACCCGAATGGAAACATTTGTGACGGATCATTGCCCATTTCGGTCTGCCTCGATAGTCACGTTGACGACGCTAGCAGCGGCAGAAGATCACATGGACCGCGCTTAGGGTAGAGCTTCTTGGAGCAACCGAACATCTGCATTACAGGCCTGTTACACAGGCTCCTCGATTCGTGGGCTCTGTTCGGTCGTTGCAAGGCAGCTTCTTACCCCTGGTTTCGGATCGTGTATTGTTATGCAGCCCCGCCCTTCTGGCCAGACGTTTCTAAGAATCATCGCAGCCTAACCGAACCTTCCCCTTTCCCCCTTTGCTCTCTCTTCGCTTGTTTCTTGCTCTCGTTTCTCCTTCCTTTGTCATCGACCTCTTCTCTCGACTGCCGACTTTGACGTTCTATCACGAATCTCGCCGACGGATCCGGCATCGCAATTCTCGCTTTTTTCTCTTGGTTTCTCCTGCCTACATCCTGCGCTACCTCAATTTCGACCTCCAGATTGTAGTCCATCCAGCTTGGAACGTATGAGCTTCTCCACTTCTGCTGGTCGTTTCTCTGAAAGCAGCGGCAGCTCTACAACCACTACTGTAAGTCTCTTTCGACAGCGCAAGCAGCGTAGCAAGTGCAGGCGGTCCACTCCTCCGTCCCGCTAGCAGTCAGCTGCATCGATTTCTTGACAAGCAGCGGCCTGACGTCTAGTCCTCCTTGCTTTTCGGATAAAATCAGACCTACACCATTGCTAGTCCCGTTCGTCGCGCCTACAACGAACAACAACAAAATATGACCATGACCATGCCCTTGTCTGGCCTCTCGCCGCCCTCCAAAGGCTTTTTCGCCCCCTCCTCGATGCCCAACTCGAGAACCGATGCCTCCTCAAACGGCGGCATCTCCTCGGCTGTGCCAAGTCGAGGACGCAGAAGAGAGTCCATCACCGGACAGATGCGTCGCAAGATCACCGACACCACATATGCTGCAGGTGGTGGAGGCGGTGCTGCCTCCGGCCTTTCCATGAGTCGTTCCGCCGCCGGTGGCCCTGCATCCCCCAACGGACGACCCATCCCCATGTCGGCTCGCTCTCCCCGCATGGGAGCTGTTGAGATGGGTGGTCTCTCGACCTCGTTTGGTGCCGCTGCTGAGGCCCTGTCGCTCTCGTCATCCATCACCTCCAACTCGACAATCGCACCCGGCTCGTTCCAAGCACGAAGCAACGCTCAACCCATCAAGAACGAGGGTCGCCCGCAAGGTCACTCCCATCTCGGTGTCGAATGCTTCGGCCCATCAAGTCTCGACAGCAGCATGCCCATGCCAAGTCCAGGCATGATGCAGATCAACTCCAGTGTTAGCGGCGCTTTGGACAATGGTGTCAAGCGTGACCGCCGTGCGTCCGTCAGCTCAACAGGTACCGTCGGTGACGATGACGAAAGCAAAGCCGGCAAACATGAGCAGCTCCACCGTTGCGAGAGCTGTGCCAAGGTCTATCGTCACCCAAGTTGTCTCATCAAGCATCGATGGGAACACACTGTCTACTGGAAAGAAGCTTCCAAGTTCCTCATGAGCAAGCATCAACAGGTGCAGTTGCTCGAGGCTGCAGCCATCCTGGTCGGCATGGACGCCAACGCTCGCTCTCTGCCTGAAGAGAAGGCACTCTGGCCCGCTGCGGTCAGCCCTCCGTCGTCAGGACTGCTCGGATCGGAGCAGATCAACTTTGAGACTCTCATGGCATCCAAGCGCAGAAACACTGTCTCGAGCAACGCCAGCGGCAGCCCGGCTCGTGGACCCACACCTTCCCTGGTGCCTAACGACAGCAGCGACGGAAGCACCACCAGCACGTACGATCCTTCAATGCGCAGCGCTACTATGAGTCCGCTCGCCAGTCTCGGCAACATGCGTCTCTCGGACAGCGACGGCAAGCACATGCACCGCTACCGTCTCGACGACAGTGCCAGCGGCAGTGGCAGTGGTAGCGGTAGCGACCGTGCTGATCGTTCCGGCTCGGCTGAGATGTACGAGGACGAGGAAGACGAGGATGACCAGCGCCTCGATGATGGCGAAGAGCGTTACGGTGCTGATGCGGGTGGCGATGTCATGGCTAACATGGAGATGGACGATGTCAACTAGCGCAGTCCCCCGCCACGCCTTCCTCTTCGCTACGCTACCCTCGCCTTTGCGCGCTCCGTCTCGCTTTCTTGTCCACATGTCACCGTCGACCGATCCGTCAACCTATCCACTTATCCGGAGCCTCGTCCAACCCTGGACATCGGCGTGCAAATCCTCCTATCCCTTCCCCCTTCCCCCTCACCCCGTGTCTCTCATCACTTCGTCGCGCCCCCCTTTCTCGTAGCTGCAAAAAGCCAATTGAGACTGTAACAACATTTATATCATCATTATCAAAAAGGTTGATCCTATTCAGCACGAAATCAAAAATGATATCTGGAAAGCAAAGTCGTGTGCGGAGACCGTCTGACAACGTCGATACCTGATTCTAAGAGAGTAACTTGTTCTGGCTGTTCGACATCTTATGAAGCCCACTTAACATTGAAGCCCGTCTGAACAGCTACAGCATCGCTGTACGTGGCGACGCTACTGGTTGTCATGCGTGCATGACATCGTGTAGAAACTACGAGAGAGTATCCCGCAAATTCGGCTGCGCTTCCGAGAAGGGCCGTCGTCATCAGAAAGCTTTGTCCTCCCATCCAACCTTGAAGGTCTCGTGATGCGAATTGAACTTCTCACGCTAAATATGTGGCGCTATTTATGCGAACATGCAAAATGCTTTGACTGTGTTGCGTGAAGTCATGTCCATGATCAGGCAGAACCTCGCTGATGTATGCCTCTCCTTTTGAGTTCCACCACTATGTGAGCAACTTCACTAGACAAACGACAGAAGGAGTCTTTCCGAGTGCATATAACATCGGCTTTCTCAGATCAAGTCTCAATTTACTTCCAGCTCAAAGATCTCCCTCGCTCACGTCTCCGAACCTTGCAGCGCAACCGTACTACTTGCCATCAATCCTGGACTTCGGCTTAGCACGCAACGTCCGGACTACCTTCATCCACTATTCTTGCGATATGGACCAATCGTACTGCCACTCGGGTCAAGCCTCACTAATCAAGAACTGCTGTAGCAATCCTCAACCCTATACAGGTGGGGGCGGCGGATACCAATGCAATTTCAGCACTACGGAGCAAGTTCAGACTTGTCTCAAAAACATCACAGATGCAACGGGAGGCGACGCGGGCGTAGCCTGTCATATAGCTACCGCTACTTCAGGTGCTGCCTCTCGTCGAGGGCAACTGACGCTGCTGTTTCTGTTGTCCATAGTGTTGCTACAGGTGGTTGCTCTTGCTGCTACCTAGGCTACCAAGGCCCGAGTTGGGAAGTCAAGGAGCGCATATCGGCCTGAAGCGGCTCTTCAGCTGACCAGTGATGTGCTTCAACGACAGCACCCTGGGGTCACAAACATGTCTCAGAGCATGCTTTTCAAGCCCCGGTTGAAGTCGGAACGTTGGGCATCAAGCATTTGCGACTCAGCTCAGGCGATGACTACAAGGGCGAAGCAGTGTCTCGTCTACAAACCAACAAAGCTCACAACTGTCAAGTATCGCACCATGAGACGGCAAGAGCGGTGTAGCGCCCAACGTATGCACATTCTAGCCGCGGGGAACTCGCAGATGTGGAGCCCGGTGTTGAGCATTGCGAACCCGTAACGCAAGCTTGGAAGATGAACGACGCTTTTGTTTGTTCAAGGCAACAAAATGAAAAGCGGGGTTGGCGATAGACGCAGCTGCAGCTGCGAGACAAGAAAGTGCGGGGCTGCAGTGGCAGAGTTGACCGCTTGGTGACGTTCGCTCGTGAAAAAGGAACAGCTTGGTGACACCTTTCCGACCCCTTTTTTGAACTTGTTGGACGAGAACGGCTATGCATGCAAAAGTTAGGCAGAGCGGTAACCTCGCTGTTGATGCTGTCTGTGGCGACCGATCCTTACGCGGTGCCCCGCACTTTCCTTTATGAGCAATGAACATCATTTCTTACATCGCTGGCCCTGAAGGTGGCTGACCCCAGAGTAGGAAGATCGATATCAACCTTCTCGGAACGCATGAGTTCGGTCAAAGATAGGATGACGTTTATTGACAGCGAAATGTGCCTGAGCGTGGGAATCAGGACGTCACTTGAAAGGAATGGTCATTGATTGACGTCGAATCGGAGGACGAAAAAGAGAGATAGGCGAGGCAGAGGAAGTAGGAGGATAAAGTAGCTGAACGCCCAGGCACCGCAAAACAGAGCGCGGCAGAGTCGAACAAAGCCCTGCGTCACGAGGTGTTTTTACAAAGGACGATTCAGAGCTCTCGGCAGGAATAAAGATGTGCACACACAGCAGAGTTGATGCTCGGTGGATCTCCAATCGTCACATTGAACTCGGCAGGCCCTTTTTTGTTTGTCGCATGGGCTGTAAATGATCATATTCCAACGGTGCTCATTATGATGGCTCTCCTATCGTGTGTGTGAGTTGCCAGCCCTTTGCAAGCTTGAGTTCGACCGAATTGGACGATAGCATGAATACGAGTGCGTCAGCGAGCTCGCAACACAATGGAATATGGCGGTCAAATTATGGCCTCAAACGGCGTCTGGAGCGGGGTTGAATTCTCTGCCTTCCCCGACTTCACGCAAAGAGGCCGTCATACACTCGCCCCTTTGCATTCTATTCTACCGTACTCAGTCTGAGCCACGTCGCCACCGCCAGAGCAGATGGCAGCCAGAAGTCATCACAGCGTCGAGCATCACCAAATAGCAATAGGGCCAGGCTTGATTGGGTGGGGGAGACCGACGCAGACTCTCAAACAAATATCTGCATCCCAAGTGCATAAGCGAGCAAAGAGGGCGTCAGTTTGCTTTTTTATTTCCCTTGCGGCTCCAAGCGTTTAGCCGAGGTGTCCGCCGCTTTGCTGCCTCGCTTCCTCCCCACACTCGGTCAAAGCTTGTCTTGTCGTGTTTCTTGAGACGAGGTCTGTCTCTGCCATGTCTTGCCTTCCGGTCGTGGCCAAATTGACCGACTGGACTGTCTTCTTTCGCTAGATGGCTCCGCGCTAGGGTCGTCAAGCTGCCAGACATTCGTTCTTGATGCATTTCACATTCATCTTTTTCTTTTACGGCGTGACATCCCCGCATGCTGGTAGACGAGACGGGCAAGAAACCGAGACACCTAGACTCAGAGTGTGTTTCTCATTTCACACCAACGCCCAGTGCTTCCATTATCTTGTCCGGAGACCGGGGACGGGCAGTGGTCAGAAGCGCCTTCATTATTAGGCTCGAAGATGGTCTTGGGCTGCCGGAATGTTTGTGTCAATGATCAGATACATGCTAATGAGTAGGCACCGCTGCCGGCGTGTGGTTGTGGTATGAAGAGCATCCATAGGATCGGATGCAAGTCGCAGCGCATGTCTTTGTTTGGACTCTTGCTGTTCCTAGTCTCATTCCGTCGGGTCGTTCTTCCACCATCTGACTAGGATATCATGGCCAGAAGAATTATCGTTTAGGAAGCCTTTCCTGGCAGCTTCAGACGCTCCTCGAGACCAAATCAATCGGTATCAAAGCGCTTCGTCGATCGCTGCTCCCGGTTTGATCCCTTCAGAGGCCCGCTTTAAGGAATGACCTCCTGAGAGAATGCATTCGATCTGACTTTGGCGGCGTCAATGTCCGCCAATCTGACTGCAAGGAGCCCACTCCAAGTACGGCTCAGAGTCACCGCCTTCCCCCGCAAAGCTTGTCTGTGGGGCTAGATTTCCGTTTAAAGGAATTTACAGTAGTCTGGTTAGGTTAGCGCTCGAGCCTACCGCATGCAATGTGTGAAATGCTCTGTATGCATGCAAGCTGCAACGAAACTCACCTGAAATTGGCACTTTTCGAGGAAATTGCGGCGTTGAAGGCGGCGGCCCAACTCTAGACTGTTCCAGTGCTTGTTGTGTCTCGATGCACAGGCATCAAGCCCGACGGAGCGATAGACGCGAACCGATGTTTTTTGCTCTTTCACCAGCCAAAACCCGTCGAAAAAGCGAGTGAAAAGGCTAACCTCCACGCCTGCATGTTGATCCGTGGAGCCGCGACACAAGCCATCTTTTTTTATTCTCTCCACCTCTTCGGTTGCGTGCTGCTGTGTGCCTGCTCCTGCTCATGTCTGTCTGTTTGGTCGGTCGGGGTTTTTTGAACATATCCAACCAACGTCGTCACACAGCTTGAGCCTCCGCCGCTGTTGGATGCTCATCAGCTGCTTTCCGTGAAGATGGACGGAAATCTGCTTGGCTGTTCGCCTGCCTGCCTGCTTGCTTGCGTGTCGAGCTGCATATTCGCGTTGCCGCTCCTTTCAAGGGCGTTCAACTGTCTCGCTCGACGCAAACTCTCTTTTCTCCGCTCTCGCATCGCCTGCATCGATTGGATCGCTTTTAGTCGCCCATACTGACCTCGTGAACGTCCAATTCAGCCAATCAGCCAGCCATCTATTTCGTCAATCAGTGCATCCGGCCATTCGACCAGTCTCTGAAACCTAATTCTGGCCGCCAAAGTTCCCCACCTTTTTTGATCCAACTCTCGTCGTCCTCGAGTTCGTCCTCGTCCTTGTCTCACCCCAGCTTCCAACGCTTTTCCCCGCTCTGACCATCCAATAAAACCCCCCAAGCTCATCGCCATCCGACGCCGTCAGCTCTTCCTCTTTCTTTCTCATCATCATCGCTTTTCAGGTCGCCTTCTCTTTCTCTTTCTGATACCACTACCCCGTCAGAGAGCTTGGCTTCCATCTCTTCTTTATCGCTCTTTTTCATCCTCCAACACACTCTCTTATACCCGTGCTTGGAGCTCATCTTCTGCTTTCTGCCCTCTTCACGTTCTATTTTTGCGAGGTGCTCTTTCCTTTCCGTTGTTCAGTCTCGTCTTGTCGCTTGAATCGCTTCGTATAGCTCGAAAGCGATCCAACGGCAGCGCAGTCAGCGAAAGCAGCTTTTCCTCCAAAGGTTAGCAAAGTAGCTTTCTTTCGGCTTGCATTCGCATCCATCCATCTGCTCACACTTAGTCAAAAGTGCGGCGGTCTGCGTTCCGCAGTCTCTACTTCTTCCCCGCTCTACTCGTTAGGCAGCAATCGTTTCAGCTATACCAGCAGCGCGATCAGCAGTCCAATCAGTCTAGCCCTCACCACTACACCTCCAAATTCGGTCCAGCTTCGCTTGCCGATTTACAATACGCCAAGATGTCTACAGTCACCAACGACATTGGCGAGGAGATCCAGCCCGCCTACCGAGGTAAGTACACATGCTCTGTCCCCTGAGTCAATCGTGTTCTCGGCGCAGCGCGCATTTGTTGGGCCGAGCCTGCATGCTCTGGCACGCTTTGACCGCCTGGTGAGAGCAAGAGCCTCTCTGAGCGGCAGTCGCGCTGTTCCGTTGTCTGGAGCACTTGCGACCGGGCAACTTGGCTCAAGCACTGACTCGCAGGCTGCTGTGTGGTAATCACTTTGGCGAATCCGCTCGTGCCAGCATCCATCAGCGGCTGTGACGAGTGGGAACAGCTGTCGGCTGATCCGGTGCAGAATCGACGTCGCTTCCGGTTCCGATTGATTGACGCTCAAACCTTGCAACATTGAGCTAATCTTCTTTTTGCCATTCTGCTGCTTTCTTGGTCCCGACAGGCAACCTCTCCGCTTCTCAGCAGCGCGACCTTCGAGAGATCTGGAGACGTCTCTTTGAGCTCTTCGAGAAGAACAAAGATGTCTCGGAGCGCGTCATGAGCGAGGGCGGCCCTAGCAAGGTCAAGAAGGGTTCCGCTCCCAAGAACGACAAAGACGCCAAGGACGCCGGAAAGGACATCCCCAAGGATGACAAGGCCAAAGAAGAGGCCAAGAAGGCTGAAGAAATGAAGGAGATGAACGAATTCATCGACACCTACGGTGGCCCCATCCTCAGAGATACCTTGTGGGAGTTCACAAAGATGGATCACCCAGACACTTCGGTCCTTCGTTTCCTCCGTGCACGAAAGTGGGACATTGACAGAGCTCTTGCCATGTTGGCAGCTGCTTGCAAGTTCCGTCTCGAAAAGGACGTTTCCGGTATCATCTACAAGGGTGAAGAAGGTCTCAAGGATGTCCCTGGTTTCATGAACCAGATGCGTCGAGGTATCTCGTACATCATGGGCAGTACCGACAAGATGGAGAACCCCATCTACTTCATCCACGTCGCTCGTCATTTCACCAGTGCACAGAAGCACGAGGTTCTCCAGGACTACGTCTTGCTTGCCATGGAGAACGCTCGTACTATCACCACCGCACCTTACGAGAAGGCCGTCGTCATCTTCGACATGGCCGGCTTCGGTCTCAAGAACATGGACTGGCAGTGTGTTCTCTTCCTCGTCAAGTGTCTCGAAGCTTACTACCCCGAATCTCTTCAACGTATCTACGTTCACGGTGCTCCTTGGATTTTCAAAGGTATCTGGCAGGTTCTCCAGCCCATGCTTGACCCTGTCGTGCGTGACAAGATCAAGTTCTCGAGCAAAGCCAAGGATCTCGAGGAGCTCGTCCCCGCCAGCAAGATCCGAAAGGGTATGGGCGGTACCATGGACTGGGACTGGGACTACATTGAGGTTCAAGCTGGCGAGAATGACATCATGAAGGACACCAAGTCCAAGCAAAAGGTCGAAAAGGAGATGAAGGAGCTCACCGACGAGTTCGAGAAAGTCACCCAAGAGTGGTTCGAGACTACCCAGAACGACGACGAAAACGAGGATCTCGCTTACCGCCGTGAAGTGCTTGCTAAGCAGATCCGTGTCAAGAACTACCAGCTCCAGCCTTTCCACCGTGCCAAGACTATCTACCAGCGTGCCGGTATCATCACCTACGACGGTACCATCACCTGGAAGTACCCTCAGACTAACGGCAAGACCATCACTCAGGTGGTCAACGACCGTCACAACTACGGTTCGCTCATCAAGTGGCTTAAGGAACACAACGAGGACACCCTTGAGGACTCGTTCGGTCACCAGAAGCTCTACGAGATCTGTGACGATGGTACTATCAAGAAGTCTTACGGTGGTGGAAAGGGAGGCAAGTCGAGCGATGCCGCTTCCACCAAGTCTGGCGCCGCTTCCACTAAGAAGTCGTCGTCCAAGAAGGGCGCTGAGGCTGGCGCTGCTGCTGGTGGCGCTGCTGCCGGTGCCGCCGCTGGTGTTGGTGCCGCACTTAAGAGGTCCAAGAGCAAGAGCAAGAAGAAGCAGCCCGAGCCTGAACCCGAGTCTGAATCCGAAGATGGCTTCGAGGAAGCTGAGGACGCTGAGTCCGAGCCTGAACCTGAGCCGGCTCCTCGTGCCAAGCGTTCGCCCTCGACCAACAAGTCGCTTGCTCAAAAGCCAAGCCAGAAGGCTGTCGAGCCCGAAACCGAGCCGGATCACGTCGAAGAGGAACAGCCGCAGAGCTACACTGGTGCCGCTGTCGGCGCTGTCGCTGGTGTTGCTGCCGGTGCTGCCGGTGCCGTTGCGGGTGGTCTTAGCTACCTCACTGGAAGCCGTAAGAACAACGCCGCAGCTGCCAACGGCGATGAGTCTGCTCGTGGTGCTCAGAACTACCGCGACGAAGAGCCTGAGGACGACGAGGAAGACGAAGAGGACCACGATGTCGCTCGCCCCGGCCAGCGACAGCCGCCTCGCCAGGTTGGTCACCACTACCCCGACGAGGATGACGACTTTGACGAGGAGAGCCCCGATGATGACCAGATGTCGGCTTACTCCGACGAGTCGATTACCCCGGAGACTGCGGTGCGACCCGACTACATGCAGCAGAAGATCAGCGCCTCGGACTGCCGCATCGACGACAACGACTGCCGCGAGGACCTTGCCACTGTGCGCGAGGCCATGGCTCTCTTCCTCAACTCTCGCATGCGTGAGGCCGAGGACTTGTGCATGTCCGGCGCCGGCACTCGCCTCTACAAGGCCGAGGGCATGGCTCTCATCAACTCGGTCAAGTCGATCATGACTTTCGAGCCTTCTGATTTCGAGACTGCTATCATGTGCTGCCAGCACTCGATGAAGATCGCCGGTTTCCTCCGCAAGAAGCAGGGAACCATCGGCAAGTTGATCGGCGGTGGCAAGATGGGCAACTTCCGATCCATGAGCCTCGTCCAGCTTCACGCTGAGCTTGTACATGCCGAATCGCAGTTGCTCAAGTCGGTGCTCGGCATCTTCTACTCGGGTGACAGCATCGGTTTCGTCAAGCAGGCTTTCAGCTTGCGTGCCGCTTACTTCCAAGTTCGTGAGCTCTTCAAGTTTGTCGAGGCTGTCGATGCCGAGGCTGAAGAAGCCGAGGTTTCGGGCAAGCGCTCTAACGTTGTTCACCTCGACCAGGACTTCCGTTCGGGTGTCTACCTTGGCAATGCCGTCTGCTCGCTCGTGCTCTCGATGCTTCCTACCAAGACGCTCAAGATCATGGAAGGATTCGGTTTCGTTGGTGACCGCAAATTCTCCCTCGACCTTTTCGCTCGTGCCGGTGGCTGGAGCAAGAGCAAGCCTCTTCCCACCATCTCGGCTGACGAGGAGGGTGTTCGACGACCTCTTTGCGATATCGTCATCCTCATGTACCACTTGTGGATCTCGAGTTACATCCCTGTCACCGAGCTCGACTTTGAGTTTGCCGACAAGGTGCTCTCGTGGAACTTGGTCCGTTTCCCCAACGGTATCTTCTACCTCTTCTGGTCGGCACGTCTGTACGCTGCTCAGGCTTTGCCCGAGAAGGCGATCGAGTACTACCGTAACGCCATCGAGTCGCAGCGCGAGTTCAAGCAGTTGCACCACTTGTGCTTCTGGGATCTCTCGCTCACGTACTTGGCCACCTGCGACTTTGCTCGTGCCTACGAATGCTACGATGTGCTTTCGCGCGAATCGAATTGGTCCAAGGCCATCTACCAGTACGCCAAGGCAGTCATGCTCTACGAGACGGGTATGGATGACCGAGCCAAGAGCGCTACCATCATGCGCACCGTCGGCAAGCTTACCAAGAAGGTCGCTGGTCGTCAGATCCCCTTCGAGCGCTTCGTTGCGCTCAAGGCGAAGAAGTACATTGCTCAGCAGAACCGTTTGCCTTTGCCCGGTCTCGAATTCTCGTACTTGTGGCACTGCATCGGCCAGACACCCGTCTTCTTGCTTGTCGAGAACACGCTGACGCGCATCGACGAGTTTATTGACGAGCTCGAGTCGTACCACAACCCCAAGTCGTACGGTACGGGTGAGAACGAGTACTGGTCGGCTTACTGTCTCGCTTTCTTCCTCCGCGGTGTTGCTTTGCGCTTCGTCGCTTACCCCGAGCCGCAGACACTTGTGCGCTTGCCCGCCGAGGACACTGTTGGCCCGATCGAGGAGATTCAGGCCGACGCCGTTCAGTCGTTTAACAAGGTCTTTGAGCACGGCTCCAAGCTCGACGAAGTCGACCGATACCTGGTCTACTTTGCTCACTACGAGTTGGGTCGTCTTCGTGGCTGCATGGGTCAAGATGAAGCTGCCAAGACCGAGTTCCGCAAGGTTCTCTCCGGTAAGCCTCTCGAGGCGAAAGGAAAAGGTCTCATCGGTGGTGGAAGCAAGGCCAACTACTTGCTTAGCAACATGTGCCAGGTTCGTGCCCACGCCGCTATGGAGACGATGCGCATTCAGAAGTCGCGCTCGCGTACCTCGTTCTTCCACGGTGCAGAAGGCTCGTTGGCCAGTCAGAGCATTGCAAGCAAGTCGACTCGATCCAACTCGTTGGCTTCATCGTCAGCGAATAGGAGCATGACTTCGAGAGGTACAAGCATGTCGAGTCGCTCGCGTGGTAGTATCAAGTCGAACGCTTACGACGCCGAAGAGGGCTACCGCAGCAATGGTAACGGCAACGGCCGGCCCAGGGCTGATACGAATCGTTCGCAGGGTACTGACTACTCGCGTCGTCGATGATTCACCTCAACTCAAAAGACAAACTAAGGATACCCTCCATATAAAAATCCCATACACACAACATCGCTTTCTCTTACACTTTCAGTAAATATGCTCCGTTCTCTATGGCCTCGCCTTTTGGTTCTCGTCTTCCTGTGTCCCGTCTAGTCATGTATCTCTTTCTCTAGCGCTCCGAATCTTATGGTGTTTCTCTCTTTTGGAATCTTGTGTGGTGATGTGATGGTTATGCATCGGGGCCGAGATTGAGAACAGGCCCGATCTGTTGCAAAGCCATAAACTGATGGCAGTGAGACCACGAGCCGACAACGTCTTCAATCATAGTGGGTCACGCAGTCAACTGCTGTCGATCGCTACGCACGTCAGACAAACAAAGAAAGAAAGGCTGATGGTGCTCACTCGATCTTTGCTGCCTCGATATCGGCCCGATCTGTGGACGATGCCTTTCCATGCGAAAACGTGGGTTGCGAACGGAGCCCACGTTGCATGCTAGTCGCCTTGTGCAACTTGAGTGCGAGCGACACCGTGAAGCATTTTGAAAATCAGATTTTACGACCGCGCCTTAGCGCTGTTGTATGACTCAAGCAAAGAGGTTGTTGCGAGCGATGGCGTGATATGCATGCTTGAAGCACGTCAGATTGCGCTCGCTTCGCGCATTTTTTCCACTCAAACTCGTTTAGCTCTCTCACTGCCGCTTACTTGCTCGCAGTAATTTCTTGTGCAATGCTGTGACGCTTGCTCTTGGCTGTCGTACCGGTTGAGCATGTGACACGAATCATGAAAAAGAGCAACTTTGTAATGGCGTGAACTGTCAATCGAGGGAGAACGACGGACGGAAGGGGGATAGCGGCGTAAAGAGGAACCGGCCTCTCGGCATGAAAAGATGAAATTATCGAAGAGCAGCAAAAGAGTCTCTGTGTGTCGTTACATTCGATGGATAACCGTGCATCTCCTGCGTGTTTGGACTTTCTTCCAATTGGCTCACCCCGTACGCCGGCCCCCGCTGCCACTGTTCGCACAAATTGAAAGCAAGAAGCCCCAAAGCCGGTCAACTTCTGGAGCCCGCTCGCATTTCTTCTTGTCCCTGTGTGTTGTTCTTCTGCACGATGGTGTGCTCTTTGGCTCAGAAGGGCAGCGCGTGGCTTTTCTTCTCCTTGTGTCATGTTCATTGCTGTTGTTCGTCATTCGTTTTGGGTGTCCGTGCTGTGCTGTGCGGTGCGATGCGCTTTGTGCAACAGAAGGAGCTGCCCCTTTGGTCCTTCTTGGTCGGTGTTGCATACGCCGATGAGGCCGCTCGTTCCAGTGTGTCTCCTTCTCACGCTTTCCTGTGTGGAAACGTTGCTAAACGAGCACTTCTTTCAGCATGTGGTGATGACTCTTTCTTTGAGATCCTTTATAATACCCCTACCCCCGCCCTTACCATCCCGTTGTTGTTTCCCTCATCATTAGTATCACCATCACCATCCCCCTTTCTTCCAACTAAGCCTACACCACAAGAATGACGACCACTCACAAACCAGAGCTCCCCGCCTGGACTCCACCCCAACCCACCCGCGAACAAGACCTCGAATGGGCTCCACTCACCACGCTCGATCTCTCCACGATCACCGGTGACGACTTCACCTCTGTCCCCTCCTCGGTCGTTTCCGCTGTTGGCGAGGCTTTCTCGCGCGATGGATTCATCTATGCCGAAAACCACGGTCTCTCCTGGGACGCCGTCTTGCGTCAATTCGCTATTGGTCAATACGCCTTCAATGGCGTTTCTGAAGCCGACAAGGCTCAATACAAAGCTGACATCCTCGCCACGGGTTCTTTCGTCGGCTACAAGGAACAAGGCCATTGGAAGCTCAACGGCGTTAAAGACCGGATCGAACAGTTGAACTTTGGTAGTCAGTCTTTTAGCCCCGAGAAGAGGGAAAAGTTGTTCCCGCCGAGCTTGCAGGAGTTGATCCCGGAGATTGAGGAGTTCGCACGTTTCAACCACGCCGTGATCTTGCGTAAGATTTTGTCGGTGCTTTCGTTGGTACTTAAACTCCCCGCTGATTACCTGTGGAATCTTAGCAAGGAGCCCGAAAAGCGTGGTCTCGACCTGCTCCGGTATGCGATGTACCACACTCCCGATAGTGCAGATGACGAAAAGCTCGGCGGAGTGCGGTTGCAGGGCCATACGGATTTTAACAGCGTTTCCATACTCTGGAGCCAACCGATTACGAGTTTGGAGGTGCTCATGCCGGATAACCAGTGGCGTCTCGTTAAACACCGCGATAACGCTCTCGTGATCAACCTCGGTGACGCTATGCACTTCCTCTCCGGCGGCTACCTTAAGCAGACCATTCACCGCGTTGTAGCCCCCCCTGCAGACCAAGCCCACTACACGCGTCTTGGCATCTTCTACTTTGCGTTGTTCAACGACGATGTCTCGCTCGAACCTCTCATCGAGCAAAGCGAGGTGGTTAGGAAGGCGTATGAGGAGAGGAAGCAGAGAGGCGAAGGTGGATTCTGGGATGCGGCAAAGGCAAAGGGCGAGAAAGTGCCAACGGCGGGCGATTGGGAGAGGTTGAGAGTCAAAGCGTACGGTCAGCAGAATGCTAAGAAGGCCGACGATGGCCATGATGTGGAGGAGATCGCCGGTCAAAAAGTGACAGGATACAACGGTGAGAGGGTTAAGAGCAAGGCTCAACAACAGCAGCAACAGTTCCAGGCTCAGAGCGCTAGCGTTCGCGCAAACTAAAGCGCCAATCCCGCCCTGCTCTCCGATACATAACAACACTCATCGCTTCGTCGACGGAGTAATAACAAGAACACTACCTTTGTGTGCGATTCAGCGCACAAGCATACGAGGTCCAACCCTCACTATACCCCCCCATTGTCTCCTTGCTCCCCCATTCTCAGTCCAAAGCTTCAACCGCATTCTTCCGTACTTGCATTCAACATGATTCTGTCTCTCTCTCACGTCTTTGTCTAGTCTTTCCCGTTCAAGACTCTTTTGTAAAACATCATCTCAACACAGATACTCTTTCGTATTCTCGTTTGTTTCATCGCTAATCTACTTTGTATCCAACTACATGATCCTATTTGATCGACAACGCATTTTGATGCACAGAGCCCTCACAATAAAGCTACTTGGTCTTGACTTGCATCTTGCAAAAGATCAGGATGCCTTGTAAGCCTGGAGCACGGTGGTGATGCGTCGGGCATAGTCGAGTAATCTTAAATGATTGCCTGGCAGTGTGGCGAGTTGAAGACTCAAGGTCGCGAGCCTACCGCTACCTTCTGCTTTTGTGTCTTCTTCTTCTTCTTCTTCCTCCTCCTCCTCCTCCTCCTCGTCCCCGCCATCATCGTCGCCTCGATCTGCCCCGGAGACGTGGGATCGGATGGGATCCTTCTCGACACTGCTCGGAAGGTACCTTGCCCATTCGGAAGATCCGGTTGCCTCGCTCCTCCACTCTTGTCGAACTTGGCGTGGGACGTTGGCTAGAGGAATCGAAATTGATGGCCAATCGAGCAAGTTAAAGATCTGGCACCAGGCTTCGCTTTCACCCGCGTCGTCCAATTCCAAAAAGGCTTTGTTCTGGACGGGCGAGCCAAGGACATACGTTGGTGTGATGAATATGATATTTTGAGTCTTGTCGTCCCCTTTCGACGGTGCGTCAATATCGTGTAGGATCTCGGCCTGGCGCAAGAAGGCAGCTTTCAATAGGGCAAGTTTGGCCGCATCAGGTCTCCATGAATCCTTGTCAGCGGCCGAGGCGTTGAGGCGAGATTCATCGAAAAGAGTGTGATAGATGAGCGGATCGTCAGCAAGCATTGCCCGTGCATCATCAAAGCCATGCTGCTTAGCGTATTCCGTCCACGCCTCTCCCCAAGCAGAGACGTCAATTTCTCCTAATTTGCTGCTCTGAGTCGGCCTTAAGAGATCATGTCCGGTCTCGATGGATTTGATCAGCCATCCAACGAGGTTGGACACCTCGCTGGAGCTCGACTGCGCAGTGTAGAATATGCGAGGATTGTTCCCCTGATCTTCCTCATACTCTTGCAGTGTTTCGTGCCCAACACTGACGATCCCTGAGTCTGGATCGTAGTGTCTACGATGCTCGAGACCGCTAAGGCTTTCAACGACCCAGTTGAGAGTGACAATGTCGCGTGTCATAAAACCTGGCGCCGTAGCTGGAACAGTGGTATGAGGCAATCCGGTCAAATAATCCTGTGGAAGCTTCCATCTGAAATTATCAGGTTTCGATGTGAATTTGAAGCCGTACAGCTCGTTCAAGCAAGCTGGTTGACGAATGGAGCCTCCCATGTCTGTGCCGATACCAAGGTGACTGCCGCCCATCTTGACCAGGCTGGCTTCGCCGCCCGAGCTGCCCCCGACTTGGAACTCATTCTCTGGGCTACCCGTCGACTTGGCAGACTTGATGGGAGATCGCGTTGTACCCCACAGTGGAGATTGAGTGATATTGGACATCATCAACTGGGGTGCTGTGGTTTTCGCGATCATGATTCCGCCTAGATCGATCAACTTGTCTACGATCGATGCGGTAGCCGCCTCATCATGCCCGGCCCTAAGCGAACATCCGAGCGTCGTCGGCAGTCCTTGCACATGGATGCAATCCTTGACGCTGAAAACCAAGCCCAACAGAGGGTATCGCTGAAGGAATTCCGCTTCGTTCTCGAACTTGCCTGCCTCTTCGTAGTCCTCCTCGTCCTCTTCCTCTTCATCAGGCTCATATTCTTCATCAAGCTTCTCAACCTGAAGTTGGAAACGTTGAGCCGCTTCGAGCGCGTTTTCGTAAGGAAAGGCGGTAAGACAGTGCGTCTCCAAGCTCGCTTTGACCGTTAGTCTGATTCGAGCTTCGACCAACTGCGGAAGCGTGGTGGACCGCTGTTCAAAGACCCGATTTTGAATGACATCTAAAGTCTGCGCAGCCAGCTCATAGTCCTCTTGCGTCGGATCGCCGTACTTCTTGGAGGCCTCGCTCACTGTGCTAAGCAGCGTGTCGACTAGCTTCTTGGAGGCAACATTGGTGAGGTCGGGGCAGGGATTGCGGAAGTTGCCATGTCGGATGTTGGTGCTCGACGACATTTCTGCGTCCGAGAGCCAATCAAGCGTGATTTGCTAGATGGCAATATGGTGCTTGCTGGCGGACTTCACTGGGTTTTTAAGTACTTTGCATATCGTTGATCGCAGCAGGTCATGCAGGGTCATATGACGAAAGCAGGGAGGAAGGAAGGAAAAGCGAAGCTAAGCGAAGCTAAGCGAGAGTGAACCGTGCACAGAACTATTTCATTATTAATATTTGACAGCTAATTGTGCCTCCCACATTTCTCATGTCATTTGTTTTTTTTTCCTTCCTCCGGAATCTCAACAATCCAGCTCTCCGTCAGTCACTGCGTGTCTCGTCACTCTCGAAACCATCTCGTCCACAGCTTTAGCCGCAGCGATAGCAATGTCTTGCACCCCAAGCAAGACACGGGATAGCTCACCGCATGACCCATAGGCTCGGTTGAATGCTGCACATAGCCAAAGACGTAGCAGACCGACCGTGTCGATGTTCCTGCCTCGTAAGCTGCAGAAACGATCGCACTCTGGCCGTACGAAGAACTCGCGACCGCCTTGTACCACGGCCACAAAGTCCGGAAACGAAGTCACCTCGGCAATAGAACAGCACAGCCGTGGAGGAGAAGCATGCGAGTGCCGCACGGGCCCAATAGAGACGTTCGGCGCAGGTAAAGGGCCAAAGTCTCCCTCCAGCAATCATGGTCAATGCGACACGAGTGCTTCCGGAACTCGACAAACCACGGGTGCGTCAGCTGATGCTGCAAAGCTAGAACGCCTCGTAGACTTCCTCTTCCTGCGTCTTTCTCCGCTTCACCTCGCACTTAATGCAACTGGAGAGCGCCAACGCTCGAGCACGACTGGTGTCTCAGATCTGGTCTCGGATATCGTAGCTTCTACCTCAAACGATTCCGCAGGTAGCTCTACCGGAGCACAGCAAGACCTCGGAGAGGTCAACTCACGTATCCATTTCGCACGCCTCCTTAACCTCGTCCCTGGCCTAGCTACGAGATGCAAGTCCATCAGCCTCCTCTCACAGGCACTTCAAGGCTTGCAAGAAGGTCCTGCGGCCGGATGGTTTACTTTGCATCAGAACAAATTCCAGCTTGAATGGTCTTCGAGCTATACCCGCAGCGTGATGCAGCTGTACACTGCCGCAACCTCGTCCAAACCAAAAAATGTGTTGCGCTCTACGTTTGCTCCTCTGCTCATCTACGCTGAATCAATCCCGCCAAAGTACCGTACTCGGTCACAAGCGGCTGGCTACATCGCACGACTTTTGCAAGGTACTGGCGATGATGCAAAGAGAGCAGCCGTGCTATGCGTCATCGAGCCAAGCCTGGTGGAGCGACAACTAATGTCAGCATCATCGGCAATGCCATCTGCTTCGCTGCTCGAAGAACGCTGGATATCCGGTCGCGGATTCTTTCTCTTGGACTCTGCAGACTCGGTCGAACTGCTGTGTCAAAGATATAGATGGGACCTCGCAGAACGCTTCGACAAGGCTGAAAGTACGGAAGTTGAGACGAGGCTGGAACCTATCAGGTGCTTAAGCTGGGCTGGCTGGGTGGAGATGAAGAGGCTTTACCTAGAAGAGCAAGGACGGGCGCGGCGTTTGCACGAAGACTCCGAAGATTCATTCGAGCAGCGTCACTCCAATCGTGCGGAAGCCAGGGATGCTGAAATGGAGCATGGGATGCAAGAGAGCATCCGCGTCGATAGACGTGAATGGTCAGCAAGCCCGCGCACCATTAGTCTCGACAGCGGCAACACTTTGGAAGAAGTCGATTGGTACAAAGGAACCATCTTGCTCCTCCACCTTCCGCCCTCATCCGACCCTGGATCAATCCTCAAATTGCCAGCCTTCTCCCCATCCGATCTCACACCAGCCTTCTTCAATCGCCACCTGAAGCCGCAACTCGAGAAGATTGTTCCTGAGTCCATCTCTTACATCAACACCCTCACAACTTCTTCGTCCAGCCAGAGCAGCGACAGCGCCATCGTGGTGGCGATACGAACAGCCCACCCGACCTACGCCGCGCAACTAGCATCGCGCGTTCCCGAGCTGAGCAAGATGAATGAAGAAGGCGAACTAAGGTACTGGTCTGATCTACCTGCCAAAGTTCGCACCGCTGCTCAGAACAGAGTCATCGTACTCGATCGCAAGCTCCTCGACTAATCACATTCCACACTCACCACGACTGTATAACATACTCAATGTACACTATGCCATTCTTTCAATCCTAAGCAACTCCACTCGAACCGAATCCATTCCATTGCAAATCCCCAAAAGAAGCCCTAGAACAGATGCAAACTCTGCGTCATGGGCAACACCTCGGCCGGAGGAACCGTCAACAATCTCCCGCCGTCCGTCACTTCGTACGTTTCCGGATCCACCTTCAAATCCGGTGTATGCGTATTCAACTTCATATCCTTCTTACTTACTTTCCTGCATCCTTTGACCGCTTCCACTCTCTTCCTCACTCCGTAGTCCTTGACTGTACCTTCCTTGACCGAAACTGCCGAGACGAAAAGCACCGAGTTAAAAGCGGCAGCGTTGGGGTTGGCGCCGTGCATGGGGCGACCGTAGATGGGCTGTACGGTGGGGATCGATGCGTTTGCATCTCCCATTTGGGCCCATGCGACCTGGCCTCCTTTCAAGACGAATTCAGGGGCGATACCGAATTTGGAAGGGAGGTAAAAGACGAGGTCGGCAAGTTTGCCGGGTTCGATCGAGCCGATGAGGTGGGAGCAACCGTGGACGAGGGCTGGGTTGATCGTGTATTTGGCAACGTATCGTTTGATGCGCAGGTTGTCGGAGATCGCTTCGCTTGGGTCTGGAACCCTCCTCACCTTGTTCGTTTCTTCCACGCCCTCAACACCTTCGTCGGGGGAAGAAGAGGTGGGGAGAGGACCGATGAGGCTAGCCATCTTACTGGCCGTTCTCCAAGTACGAGCAACGACTTCACCGATTCGACCCATAGCTTGCGAATCGGAACTGATCATCGAAATCGCTCCGCTATCCTGCAGCACGTCTTCGGCCGCCACGGTCTCGGCTCGAATTCGGCTATCGGCAAAAGCAACATCTTCAACGATGTCCTTCGACAAGTGATGACAGACCATCAACATGTCCAAGTGTTCATCTAGGGTATTCTTCGCATACGGTCTCGTAGGGTTTGTGCTGGAAGGTAAAACGTTGGTTTCACCGCAAACGCGGATGATGTCCGGCGCGTGACCTCCACCCGCGCCCTCGGAATGGTAGGTGTGAATCGTGCGGCCCTTGAAGGCGGCGAGTGTGCCTTCGACGAAGCAAGACTCGTTGAGGGTGTCGGTGTGAATATTGCACTGAACGTCGTACTTGTCGCATACCGTGAGACAGGCGTCGATGACGGCAGGGGTGGCTCCCCAGTCTTCGTGAATCTTGAGTCCTGCGCAACCGGCTCGAATTTGATCTTCCAATCCTGGCAGTCCTGAGTCGTTGCCTTTACCAGTGAAGGCAAAGTTCAAAGGAACATTGTCCGTCGCAATCATCATGTTCCTCAACTGATCCTGCCCTGGCGTACACGTCGTAGCACTAGTTCCCGCCGTAGGCCCCGTTCCACCGCCGATCAACGTCGTAATACCCGTAGCCAACGCCTCCTCATGCAAATCAGGACAAATATAATGCACATGCGCATCAATCGCTCCCGCCGTCACAATGTACTTCTCCCCCGCGATCACCTCGGTACACGATCCAACGACCAAGTTCGGATCGACACCATCCATGATAGCCGGATTGCCCGCTTTGCCAATCCCTACGATATGTCCTCCCCTAATACCGATATCCGCTTTGACGATCCCCCAGTAATCCACAATCAGCGCATTGATGATCACAACGTCGAGCGTGGCCGCATCGCTCCTTCCCGAAGCTTGACCCATTCCATCTCTCAGTACTTTCCCACCACCAAATTTGAGTTCGTCCCCATACACCGTATAATCTTTTTCGACCTCCAGCCAGAGCGGGCTATCGGCCAATCGAACCTTGTCGCCCACCGTAGGGCCATACAGCGCGGCATAGGCGTCTCGCGAGAGCTCGAATGGCATAGGCGGCGCAACTGAATCGTCGACCATATCCGGCAAAGGCTCGTTGGCGAATCCGGCAGCTTCGATCCGTTTCACCAGCGCATTCTTGCTTTCTTGTGTCGCAAGAAACTCGTCCAGCGGTCCCGAAGCGAGGTTGTTTCCTCCAGCGAGGATTTTCGTACCGCCGACTTGGACCAGCGTTACCGTTTTGGCATCCCCCGGTTCGAAACGGATTGCTGTGCCTGCAGCGATGTCCAGCCTTTTACCGAGGGCGAGGAGGCGCGGGAAAGAAAGCGCAGCGTTGGTCTCGAGGAAAGGATAGTGCGAGCCGACTTGAATCGGTCGATCGCCCGTATTGGTGACTTTGATCGCTACCCTTTCGCGGGTGGGGCACAAAGCTATCGCCCCTGCACCGCGCTTCGTCACCATCGCACCGGGTAAGACTTCCTTTGTGGCCCTGACGAGCTCTTTACTTTGTGAGCGGAAAACACTCGGTTCGGGTACAGGGTAGAAGCTGCTATACAGCGCAGCTTCCGCATCGCCTTCCTCGGTACATACGGGTTGATGCACCGTCACCAAGAACGTTCCGTCCAGAAACGTTCCTTCGACCATCACTTCGTGCAGCAATTCAGCTACTCCCGGTAAAACGTGGATTCGGCCTAGGAGAGTTTTACCATGCTGCATGAGCTCAGCGACGGAATGTTCTCCATCGCGAATGCGTTCCTGCAGCACGGTAGCGATGAGAGCTGTTGCTTCGGTTTGGTTGAGTCGTAATCCACGAGCAAGTCGCTTTTGAGCTAGGGAGCCGGCATGGTGGAGAAGAAGCTTATCGCGTTCGCGTGGTAGGAGGTGCATCGTTGACTCTCTTTTCCTGCTATCCTCGTCTGTTCGAGATGCAAAAGAGTCTGCTGAGAGTCGATATGGAGTGTGTAGGTTGTAGTTGACGTCGAAGGAGAGCAGTGCGGAGAAAAGTCGAAGGTTAAGATAAGAAGGTCAAGCGCGAACTCGCCCGCCTGGAACGAGATGCGGCAAGAATGAGAAGCAGGGTTTTGTGTGTGCTCAGGCCATGCAACCGCCGAAAAGGAAAACCTTGATAAGAATACATACGCTCTGCCAAGCCAATCGAATCGCTATCAAGAAGGATTCGATTGTGGGGAAGAATAAAAGTGCCCATCCTCACCACATGCCAAGGTCGCTTTAACAAAGGTCAAAGCTGCGAAAAGGGTCAGAAGAGAGGGAACCGGTGTATCCGCGTTCCGAGTTCCCGTATCCTTGTTGCTGTGTGACGTCGGGTTTTGGCTTTTGCACATCTTCGCAAGAGCACTAACTTACTCACTTACACCGAAGTCTACAGTTCAACTGTACCCTCGTCACCAACTTCGTTCTCCACGGAGGACGAGGCAAAGGAGAGTCGCAAGGAAGATATGGCGTTACCCTCGGTAGCAGCAGTAGCGACGATCGCAACCACGTCCAAAGTCACCCTCGAGGCATTCCGAATTACTGCAACCCGATGTGCGGCATCTTGTCGTATCGTCGGCGCCAGACGCACTTTCTCCACCTCCCCTTCCAATCGCAATGCGGCTTCATCGAAGGGAGATGTTTCGGACCAAATTCGAGCGCTGATGCGCGAATCAGCACAGCCGGTAGCTTTGGTGACTACCTTCCTCTCCCAACACCAAGACGAAAGGTCGAAGGACAAGGAAGAGCAAAAGGGGAGATTGATCCACGGAGCAACGCTGTCTAGCTTTTCGTCCATCTCGCTGAACCCCAATCTGGTGTGTTTCTCCATGAGGACGCCTTCGAAACTTTCCGATTCGCTGTTGGACCATTTTGTACGACGAACACGCACCGATCAAAAATCGAAAGAAGAGGGTGAAAAAGTAGATTTCGTAGTCAACGTCTTAGCCAGCGATCAAGCAGCTTTGGCCGCCGCATATGCTAAGCCTGGCACTCCGCCGCTGGCGCACCCGCAAGAAAGGTTAGACGGGGAGGGGGAAGAGGTGCACCCGTTGAACGAGGCAGGATTGGTCGAAGTGGAGGGGGAGGGAAGGATGCCGGTTGTAAAAGGTTCGCTGGGCGCATTTGGGTGTCAGGTCGTGGATACGGTGGATTTGTCAAAGTACGGAAAAGACGAAGGTGCAGGAGGAGGGAGCAAAAGCATTCTATACATCGCCAAGGTCGTCCACGCTCACACCGAGGCAACTTCGCCTAGGGGAGAAACGACGACACCGCTCATCTATCATAGACAAAAGTTCGTCTCCACCACAAACACTCCTCTCACATAGACAGTCGCAAACATGCATTAACGGCATCATACCCTCACCTCGTGCGCGCAAATGTCTGGCTTATATTCCTGTTTTCCATAGCATTGTTAATAGTACAGCATGAGGGGCCAGTCTTTACTCAAGGAACCCCCTAATCGCACCACCCACATTAGCCACATCGATCAAGAAGCTATCATGTCCATGTGGCGCATCCAACTCGTAGTACCTGACCGCATCGTTGCCGTTCAACCTCAAACATTCCGCGATCTCCCTCTGCTGTTCCACGGGGAACAGTATATCGCTCTGTACGCCAATCACCAGTGTTGGGATGTGGGACAACCTCGCCATGCCCCTCGCTAGAGCCGGAACATAGGCGTGAGCTGCGGGGCTGGAGAGCGTGCTGATATGCTGTCGCTTACGAGGACGAGGGGTCGGGGGTGCAGAGGAAGGATCGGAGACGCTGAGACCGCTTTCGTCAGGACCGTGGGAACGGACACGACGACGTTCAAGATCGGCCAAAGCGTGATCGGACATGTCGAAGAGATCCATAGCTTTGCTGATGTAGATGAGTGAGTTGGCGTCGTATTTCAAACAGAACTGTTCCCCTTGATGATCCAAATACGTCTCGATGAGGAAATCGGGACATAACGCCGGATCCAACTCTTCCTCCGCTGCTTCGCCCCCTTCCTTCGCCGCAGCAACACGGCGTGCGCGGCCGAACCTCTGCTCCCACTCCGGACCCGAACGATACGTAAACGTAGCGATCTGCCTAGCCAACTTCATCCCGGTATGAGGAGGCAACGATCCTTGCGCATAGTAAAAACCTCGATTCCAATTGGGATCCGACATGAGCACCGATCGCTGCGCATACCTCAACGCAATACTCGCCGGTGCCGACCGCGCGCATCCCGAGATCGAAACGAGTCTCGCCACGCGTCCGCGCTCCAAATGGGCAGCAGCGATGGATTGCATGCCTCCCATGCTGCTTCCTACGCTAGCGTAGAGTTTGTCGATACCCAGATAATCCAGAAGCAAGAATTGGGCTCGGACCATGTCGAAGACGCTCAAGATGGGGAAACGGGTAGCGTAGGCTGCTCCACTTTCGTCCAAAGGATGCGGAGAAGAGGGGCCCGTAGAGCCGTAGCAGCCACCGAGGACGTTGGTGCAGATGACGTAGAAGCGGTTCGTGTCGAGGGGTTTGTTGGGTCCGATAAAGTCTTGCCACCATCCTTTGGCCGGGTTGGATTCTGTGCTGGCTGCGTGCGAGGAAGCGGACAATCCGGTGTGCAGGAGAATGGCATTGCTCTTGTCTTTGTTGAGTGTGCCCCACGTCTCGTAGGCAAGGTCGAATTGCGGTAGCTCGCCTCCATAGTCTAACTTGAACGGATGTGCATGGTGGTAGAGCTGGTAGCCAGAAACGACTTTGGTGTAGGAAGGTTCAGGACCAGATTCATCGACCTCGGTTTGGGATGTGGCACCAGCTGTCGAGGAGGCGTCCTCGGACGAGAGCTGCGGAGAGGCAAGTTGGGCACGAAGACGGGTCTCGCGTGCTTCGTTGGCATCGACGCAAGGAAAAGCTACAGAAGGATCGGTGGAAGAAGGTGTCGAGCAGAGCGACGAGGAGCTGGAAGCAGAGGCGTTGCGAGCCTGTTCGGCAAGGCGTTGCAGCTTTTGTCCACGTCGTTCATTTGCATCTACACAGGAGAATTCGGGTTTAGCATTGACTGATGAAGAGGAAGATGAGGATCCAGAAGCATACGTTGAAGAGCTGGTGTGAAGAAGCGTTCGGTGGAATGCAGATCTTGTTCGAACCGCGGTCAGATCGATGGCCGACGTGAGGAGACGTGATGTTGTTCGAAGTGATGCTCGCGACATTGTCAGAGAGCTGCTTGGTGTTCTGCGGAGTGACAAGCAGCGAGACGATGGTGGAAGTGGACCGGTGAGATCAAGAACGAGTTGAGGGATATCACCAAAAAGTGAATCCCGGAAAGAAGCCGTCGCTCAATTCCCACGCGAACTGAGCACAGACGTTAATTCCGACCATGCTGACTCGGCAGACTCGATTCTTCCAGACCCTGCCGTCGCCTAGCCGCCTCCCTTCTCGTCCCATCTTGGTCTTATCATCCAACCTCTCAAGCCTCAAGAGCATATATACAGTCTCACTCACAGCAGCTAGTCCCGACCTTAGACTGCCCATTCGAGCTTGACAGTACGGCACTGCAAATGACTCTTCTAGGCCATCAGCGAAAGGTTCAAGCCGAATTGGACCCTACCATGCTACCTAGGAATATCGGAAATCGGCAATAGATTTCTCCTCGAATCAGAAGAAAGTTGCTTGAGCAAGAGCGATGGCGTGATTGAGCGTGTAAAGTGCATCGATGTCGCCTTGTGGTGCCGGTGGTGTTGTTCTCCACTCTTTCTTCTTCGGCTTTGCAACGAAACATGCATGAGAGCGTGCACTCTAAATTTTCTTTTAACGCTGCTCCTCCTTGGAGACGCCAACTGTGCACGGTGTTTGTACATCCTATCTTTCTCGATATCATCTTTGCTCTCCTTCGCTCACAACGTAAGCCATCGGAAGAGCTGACGGATAGACACATTGCCAAGATGGTTCAGTGAGTCCTCAACTCTGTTCCGCAGGTCATGTACAAGTGGTTTCGTCGACTAACCCGTCTCTTGCTCTCTCTCTCTCTCTCCTTGTCCTTGTTCCGTTGCATGACTTCGCACTTCAAAGCGCCGACGCAGCCGCACTCCCGTCCTACGTCCAAACCAAAACAGACTTCTACGACCATCTCGAATCTTCGCTTCTATCCCTCATCGACCCCGGCACAGACTGGATCTCTTCCCTCTCCAATGCCTCTTCTCTCCTCTTCAACTCTCTCAATCGATTCCCGGTTTGGAAGGAGAAACGTGTCAATTGGGCTGGCTTCTACCTTCTCTCCCCCCTCCTTCCTTCCGAGTTGCTCTCGAGGAAGAGCCGAAAAGCACCAACGCTGCTATTGGGACCTTTCAACGGCTTACCAGCATGTCAACTGATCTGGTCCGTGCCAGGCAAAGGCGTTTGCGCAGACGCTTCCGCTTTGTTGCCCCCCAGAGTGGTCAGAGTGGCTGATACGGAAGCGTATCCAGGTCACATTGCTTGCGATTCGTTGTCGAGGTCGGAAATTGTAGTGCCGTTAGTGATCAAGAGGGAGAGATTGGCAAAGATTCACCAGGACGCATTGGAGGAACAGTCTCCGCTGGGAAACAAGGAAGTAGCGGTCGCAATGGAGGGCGCAGACAGGTCATGGGCTGGCAGAGGCGATGGCGAAGATATCATCATTGGTGTACTCGATATCGATTGCGAATCTTTGGATGGATTCGATGAGGAAGACGAGCAGAGGTTGCAAAAGATTGCCGATTTGCTGGTCGAGCGCTCGGCTTGGTAGACCGAACAGTGCGATCTGTACAGTAAAGTACTATCAACTTCATACCCACGCACATACACATATAGAGGTTCGAGAACTAATGATTTGCTTTGTCAAAACATGCTTTCTTTGGAAGCGATTGTGCCAAGTACGACAACCGACTGCTAAGATGGATGAGTAGTGCGGGTCGAAGTGGAACCAGCAGCAGTAGTAGCGCCGAACGAACGCACTGTCCTGCCTCCTGAAGTGGTAGAGCCGCCGATCGTGCCTTCATCGAGATCATCCTCGTCATCTTCTCGTTTACCACTTCGTTGCCTACTTTCGCCTGCTTCGACAGCTGACTCTCCCGATCCTCCCCCAGACTCCCCCTCCAAATCTTCCCATGGATCTGTCTCACCACCATTTCCTCCTGCCGCCGCCGCCCGCGCCCCTACAGCTGACCGACTTGACGGCCTCGAGCTCCCCACGTCCGTATCTTCTTCTGTCTCCTCATCCAACCTATCCAATACCCTTCTCGACAACTGGATCTCGCTCAGCTCCTCCGGTGAGATGGGCGCCGTAGGATCCACAATCTCAATCAGTCCACCTTCGGGCACATTGCTCGGCCCCGCACCACCCATGCGTCTGGCTTCCAGCAAGTCTCGCATACGAGACTGCCTTATGGCTTCGGCCAAATCAGCAGCATCTTTCGCCTGCAAGCTTTCCATCGATCGCAATCGCATCTCTTCCTCTTCGGTATCAAAATCACCTTCGTCATAGTCAAACTCTTCCCTCTTGATCCTTGGCCCTCCCAGCTGTGGCTCCCGCTTGACGCCTCCTCCGCCTCGTCTTCTTCTCGCTTCAGTCTCCGTTTCGGTCTCGTCTTCGTCCGATCTTTCATTGCCGTACTTGCGTTCGAAGCTGGTAGACTCTTCTGCTTCCGCACTCGTCTCTGGTTCTTCCTTCACGTCTTCTTCTTCTTCTTCCTGACGCCTACGGTATCTTTGCTTTTCCTGGAAATGCTCCTCGGTGTCCAGCGAAATAGGCGCGACCGTCATTGTGCTCGTATAGATCGCTGCCACCGCCCACAGCGTCAATGCCGTCGCCATCTCGAACGCCAAGAACAGCGTGGTGAAGGTGAAGAACGACAACAGAGGAAAATGATACATGAAGAACCTCAACCCCGTAAGATGAGCATCGAATCGGAGCGATGCATAATACGTTTGAAGTTCTCCACGTGAAGAATGACTGCCGACAGTGAGGGGTACGATGCGACCGTTCCCCTCCGGCACGGCGTGGAGGCCAGCCAGAGTGTTGTGATTACCACCGTAGTGCCAGTATTTGTTGGCGTCAGAACGACCGACGCTGATGTCTCCGTGGGCGACTTTGCGGTCTGCACGTGGATCGGACGATGTAGACAAGAGCGGCGGAGCATAGGATGAAGGTCGAAGTACAGCGCGTCGAAGTAGCGGGATTCTGAGAAGTTGCGAATTGGAAGGCGCCTGTGACGACGACGGCGGGTTTCTTGAAAGCATCTGCGAAAAGGATGCAGCTGCTCTCACCGGTGCCGCCGAGTATGTAAGCAGTGTTGGCTTGCTGACATGAAACACTGAACGATTGGACTTGCTCTTCAGGTCCAGATCTACCATGAAATTGCCTAGATCCAAATTCGCTTGGTTGAGAGGTACGGAGAGTTCGAGGGTGATGTCGTAGGCCTGATCTTGAGCGAAGAACTCACCGCTGATGTCTGTCGAAGGATTGTAGGATGACGACGAAGGATTCGGCTCTCGCAAATGGTATTCTTGCCCCGTCGATGCAAACTCAAGATGGGCGTAAGGGGGACGATCGTGTCCATACTGCAGCCAGATCTCCTTGCGAAGCCCAACATCTGGTACCCAAGCACGGTAGAATCCGACATAGCTGATCACTGCTGCAGCAAGTGCAATCCAGAAGATGGTGGCTAGTACACCAAGGCGGACCACAATACGATGCGTTCTAGGCGACAAGATCACATCACGCGTCGCTCCCAAGAGCTGTGTGATGGGCGCCAGAAGCAATCGGTCCACCAAGAGCGAAGGCCACTGCCCAATTGGAGGCAACGAAGCTATCCAGTTGGCCAAATCGACCAGAGGAGGCAGTAGCGGTGGCTCAGGTACGGGTTGAGAAGTCCAAGTCGGTGTCGTTGCCGAGTATGTACGCTGTGTTTGCGAGGGTCGACTTTGACGTTGTTGTTGCTGTTGCTGCTGTTGCTGTTGAGAGGATATGCGTTGGTATCGCGTGGTAAGATCGGATGACCTGCGCGATGCAGAGGGGCTGTGGTAGGACATGATGCGCTACACTACCGTCAATTCATCGGGCGTGAATGCGGATGCGGATGCGCAGAGGAGATCGTGGTGGTATAGAAAGAGTAGATGGCTGTTGCGCAGAAGTTCGGGGTCTTGAGTCATGGAATGCTGTTGTTCGCGACGTCACTTGTCCTATGCATGCATCGCGGCACAGCCGAGCATGTGAATCCAACCATTTCCCCCACATTACAAGGCTGTTCGTAATCCACAACTAACAACCTCTCTTGGCGCGAAATCAAGCGTGCAGCTGCCAAAGTGTTGGTCTTTGAAACTCCGCTGTCACAGACCATCACGTCTCAAGAAGGTATCGTTGCGCCTTGGTTCAACCTCGCACAGATATCGACCGAACCTTGCTTTTACTCTCGGACCTCGACTCTCGAGCCTTGCTCCATCAGGAGGCCCACAGTGTCGTTGGGCTTGAGTAGCAGTCGTCATCCCACCTCGCCATGATTTCTTAGACGATCGACATCTATCTTCACCGAGTCGGCTCGTTCTTCTCTGGTGCAGCAAATTCAATTATGCGTGGCTGGACACATTTCGCTTTGTGGTGGGTGGTAGCTGCACTGGCACTGCTCGCTCATCCCACAGCTGCCGCAAAGCCTCCAATCAGAGACCCCGCTTCGTACGTTGACACCCTCATTGGCACTCTCAACGGCGGCCACGTCTTTGCAGGTCCTTCGACCCCTTTTGGCAGCATCAAGCCCGGGCTCGACTCGGACGCCAAAGGCAACCAAGCTGGCTTCGTCCCCGACGGCAAAGCCCCCATCTTTGGCATCAGCGCACTCCACGATGATGGCACCGGGGGACGTGCTTCACTTGGCATGTCGTCGCTGCTACCTCAGTACTGCCAGCTCGATACGGAAGAGGGCAAGTCAGGATGCAAATGGACGAGGTACGGCCGTCGGACTGCTCTTGTGAACTCGTCGACCACGGACAAGACGAATAACGGCAACATCAGAAGCGCGCCAGGAGAGTTCCATGCTTCCTTAGCGACCGATATTGACATCAGTGTCGCTTCAACGGATCATGCGGCTATCTTTCATTTTGACTACTCGAAGGCCATTCAGCGAGGATCGTGGCCGCCGACAAAACGCGTCAACCAGCGGCAACAGCAGCAGGACCGGGAGTCTAGCGAAGTCCAAGAGGAACATACAAAGAGGGCGAACAACCTCGAACCTGTGCTTGTCTTTGACTACACTACAGATCTGCAGAACAGCGGTCGGTCTCCTCCCAACCGTCTTGACATTTCATCTTTCACTGTTCCTCCCTCGAAGGATGTAGCAGCAGCCATTGCGGTGACGCGCATCCAGTCAGTAGCCACTTTCGCACCTTCTTTTGGCGTTGGCACATTTCAAGTCTACACCTGTGTCGATGTGCCATTCGTCAAATCCTCTGGCGTCTATCAGGACTCGAACTCTGTTCCAGGGATCACTGGATTGACCAATGTTTCTGGAGAGGCGGGGGTCATCCTTACACTCGACCAAGATGGAATTTCTTCGGCACCTTACAATGGCGTCCTTCCGGTTCGAATGGGTATCAGCTGGACTTCGACCGATGCAGCTTGTCGCTATGCCTCGTCTGAGATTCCTACCTTCCCTTCGCCCACTGCGCTCTCGACCACTGCCGTATCAACCCGCCAACGCTGGAACGACCTACTCAGTGAAACTCTCTCCATCTCTCACCAAGGTGTGACACCAGACGACCTCAAGCTCTTCTACTCCTCTCTTTACCGCTCCTTCCTCTCACCTAACAACGTTACAGGAGACAATCCTCGCTTTGCCACCAAGAAACCCTCCTACGATTCGCTCTATTGCATCTGGGATAGCGCACGAACCATCCATCCTCTTTGGGCTCTTCTTGCACCACGTGCCCAAGGCGAAGTGATCGAAGCGATCGTCGAGATCCAAAAGCACGAAGGATGGTTACCCGATTGTCGCATGTCTACCAACCAAGGATTTACTCAAGGAGGAAGCAATGCCGAGATGATGCTTAGCGATTCTTACGTCAAAGGCATTCTGTCCAACGATCAAGACTTTTGGAAAAGCGCATTGCAAGCGATGCTCAAAGACGCCCGAGTCGAACCACCATCTTGGGGCCTTGTCGGACGAGGTGGTATTGCAGCCCGAGCTAAACTCGGTTACGTACCTCGCGGAGATTGGGGTTCGCCTCCCGCCACTGCTGCGGTGCCGGGTCGAACGGCTTCCAGAACCATAGAGTATGCGTATAACGATTTCAGCATCGCCCTTGTCGCCGCTGGCTTACGTCAATCTGACCTCTATACCGAATTCAAGAGCTTGTCCAACGATACGTTTCATCTTTGGAACAGCAGTGTTGTATCGGATGGGTTTTCTGGGTTTTTGCAGGCGAGGCACGAGGACGGGAGTTGGTCGTACCAGGATCCGCGTCGTTGTTCGCCTGCTTTGGAACCCAATGGATGCTTTCTGGACAGAGGGGAAGGACACGATTTTTACGAAGCTTCTAGTTGGCAGTACTCTTTCTTTGCGCCTCACGATATGGCCACTGTTGTTACGCTCATGGGTGGACATGTGCGGTTTATCGAACGATACGATCATATGTGGAAGTCGGGGTATGCAGATATAGGTGACGAGCCGGGATTCCTCGCTGCGTATTCTGCCAACTACGCTAAGCTCGGATACTCTCATACGGTCGACACGATTCTCAAGACGCTTCGGGAGAAGTTTGGAATTGGCAAAGCCGGTTTACCGGGTAACGACGATGTGGGAGCCATGGGCAGTCTGATCGTCTGGATCCATCTCGGCTTTTTTCCCGTTGCAGGAGCCGGAGTCTACCTGCTCAGTACACCACTCTTTGCCAGCTACGAGATCAAGAATCAACTCACTGGCAAAACGTTCACTTTGACAACAAAAGGTTTCGATGGGGCAAAGACTAACAAGTACATCGTCGAAGCGACGTTGGACGGGAAAAAATATACCAAGAATTGGATCTGTCATAGTGTTTTCACGGAAGGATCGCGGCTGGAGCTGACATTGGGCGATACGCCAAGCAAGGAGTTCGGATCGAGGGAGGAAGATTTGCCGCCAAGTTTGTCGACGGGAGGCTTTGGGTACGATTCGTACCCGCTTGGCTGCTAGTTGAGGGCTGCGCAAAGACATATACGTTGCACTTTACATTGCATCTTAGAAACCTTGCTTACACGCACACGCACACACACGTCTCTGGCGGATTTTCGCTCCGAGGCCGCTGTCTCTCTGTCTGAAACTGTATATGTCTGTTCGCTTTTCGGAAGCAACTAAAGCGCTACAACGTTCTGCTGCTGAAGAATTGTAACTGCACTGCTCTACGAGCTTTCCGAACCCGAACTGGAGCCACTACCCGCCTTGTCCTCCCCCTTTCCCTTTCCGCCCTCATTTTGATCGTTAATCAACCCAAGATCCAAAATGGAGCTCGTCGCCCTGACTTCTCCCTTCTCTCTAGCAGCGTGGGCTTCTTTAGCTTGACGTTGGATCCAGTGATCCTTGATCTCCTTTGCTCGTGCGATTTCCTTGGTGTGGTGAAGGCATTCCAGGTAGTCCTCTTTGGCACCGATGCAGTCGGAAGGGGTATCGGCTGATGCGTAGCATTTCTGGAACTCTTGCCAAAAGGCGAAGCAGCGCGGTCGGCCACCTTTGAAGCTGAATCCGGACTGTTGGGAGGAAACCCGTCGTTCGAGTGGTGGTTGAGATGGTGATACAAGATATAGGTAGCGTTGGCGATTGCGGGGCGATGGTATTCGAAGAGCGCGTCGGCGAAGCAGAGGTCGGTAGCAATGAGGGTACAAGGAGACAGACCATTGATGAAGCGTAGAGGAGTGATGATGCGTTGATGCGATGGACAAGCCGTCAGAGTAATCAAAGCGATGAAAGTCGTTGTGTAAAAGCATAGGAAGATCATCGAGAGCAGCCGCGATTTGTCGTAATTGAAGAGCAGTTGAGTCCGTTGTTATAGTAATCGAATCGATGCGAGAAGTCATAGAGGTGATTGAGAAGCATACGTATATCATAGTCAGCAAACCATCTCCAACAAGATTGAGCCATTGGGCCATGTCGCCTTTGCAGAGTCCACTTACAGCCATTGTGTCTTAGTATATGCTCGGTGACTTCTGTCTGACAGGAGTTTGAGAGCGTTTGTAGGACAGCGTGAGGAGTCGCGACCGAGTCCGAAAAGTGCGAGATAGGTGTTGATCACGATCAGAGATGGTGTGGAGAGAAGGTGTTGGATTGAAAGGCAAGCGATATGGAATTGTCACCTCGAATTCCAGGCGGCGCGCTTCGGCTCCGCTGTGATGCGATCACAATTTCCTACTTTTGTTACATCGACATATGAACGAACAATCGATTTTCTGTGACAAATTTCCAGAATCAAGCATTGGCTTCTTCTGCACGGACCTCACTCACTCAATACTTCCTACTAACCTTCTCGTATGGTGTGAATGCTGTTCACACTCTCACGGCACATCGTTGACGAATATGTATGCTCTAGTAGATGTCATTGCTTGAGCTTATTGCGTGCAAGGTACTACCGTACTCAAGGCTTGAGGAAAGGTGCCATGTAAAACTTCTCCGGGCCATGATCCTTGCCAGCCTGGTCGATCTGCTTGAGCTCTTCTTCGCTCAATTCGAGATCCTTGTCATTAGCCGAGTCAAGCTGATCCAGGTATTCCTTGGCTCGGCTCTCTTTGCTGGTGGTGGTGGTGATGATGCCCTCCGAACGCTGCAAAGCCCAACGAAGAAGGACTGCCGCAGTGGTACGCTTCTCGTTCTTGGCTGCGATCGAAGTGAGGGCCTTGTTCAGAGGTCCATCTTCGGGCAAAGCGGACTTGTAGAAGGGAGCAAGGGCGGAGTAGGTCATCGTGACGATACCGTGCTTCTTTTGAAGGGCGATGAGCTTGACGTACTCTTCGTGGGAGTAGACGTAGGGGTGCTGTTCATCGTTTACATAGGCAGGTTCAGAAGGCAGGAAGCAGAGAAGGAAAGTGTCAGTGTTTGCACTTTGGCTATTGCAGAATGACAAGGTGGTGTGGCACTTACGAATTCGATCTGGTTGATGTCAGGCACGCTCAATCCAGCATCGAGCAACTGCTGGATATCGCTAGCCAGCCAGTTGCTGACACCGATACTTTTGGTCAAACCGGCTTTCTTGATCTTCTCGAGCTCCTTCCAAGCATCAACGTTGCTAGGCAAGCCATCTTTGCCACGAGGAGGGAAGTGGAGCAAGTACGAATCGAGCTGTTCGACCTGAAGCTTCTTAAGCTCGGTCTTGACAGCGGACTGAAGGTCAGCCATACCATCCTTGCCAACTTTGGTGAGGACGTAGAGATCGTCGCGCTTGAGGCCAGAGGATTTGAGGAACTCCTGAACACCTTCACCGAGCGATTCTTCGTTCGCATAGACTTCAGCTCCGTCTACAAAGCGGAAGCCAGCGTTAAGGGCTTGAGTGACCTGCTTGGCCGCTGCGGACTGGTAGAGCGCAGTACCGGTGCCGAAGGCTAGGCGGGGGAGCTCGAGGCCGGATGGGAGGCGGACGGTTGGGATTGGCATTGTGCGTCGGGTTTCCTGTTGTGGTTGGGTGAGTGGAAGACAGTCAATGCTGTGTAGATGATTGGTACGCCTTTTGCTGTCAGCTGTCAGGTGGCCGAGGGACACAATGACATGCTCGCACGGGCAACACCCGTCCGCCAAAGGCGTGCTGTGGAGAGTGGAGTCTGTCATTGCGCCGAATACAGTGACGAACCGCCGCTTCCAGGCAGCTGCCGAAATGGCCGGCTATGCAAGCACGGTAGGATCGCAAATTCGCCGCGGATGACGCCTGAAAGAACTTATAAGCATGACTAATGCCCGCGTTTACTGCCAACCTAAATGTTAGAGCTTAGAGGAAGACTAATGAACCCTTTTGGAAGATGCGACATTTTAGCTCAGACCAACACTCTTTTCCGTGACATCGACTCAGCCATCTTCTGTGCTCGCCAATACCATCATCACGAACCCTTGCTCCCAAGTCTCCACGAGCGAAGCTCAACATGTCGGGTCAGACACTCAACGACCTCATCGCAACCGTATTCATACGCGCTTCCGATCCACCTCCTCCACCCCCACCTCAGCAGTTTGATCCTCGCGAATCTACCGCCAGTAGTTCCTCCGCCTCGTCTTCTTCCGCTGCAACACCTGCTGCCGCTGACCCAGCCGATCAAACGCTATCGCTGCTTAATCGCGCTCAGCAAATCTCGGACTCCATCGGCGTCATCTCGTCCAATGACGCCCTTCGCGACATCTCCACTTCTTCGTTGCGTACGCTCTTCCTTCCCTCCCTCGCCGCAGAACTCCACACAGCGGTTCGCACAGGGGCGAATCACATTGCACGCAAGCAGCGCCTTCATCAAAGTCAAGTCTATGCAGCCAAATTCCTCAATCGTACACTTGCACTCGGTGTAGTACCTCCCACAACAAAACAGCTGGTCACGTGGACATGGACAAGTGTTCCTCATGGCGAACTGGTGGATGTCGGACTTGATGCGAACCTTCTACAAGGTGAAGGTGGGAGTGCGCCTCATGCAAGGGAGGTCAAGATCGCAGTATTCAAGTTGGAACGTGCGCTGAAGAGCAATCTGGAAGCCTTCAGGGAGGCTTACGTCGCAAAGAGGAAGTTGAGGGAGGTCAGGGCGCCAAGTGACGTGTTCTACGACCTGTTGCTTTATCCTCAAGGTGATGCACGCAGCGGTGGAGGAGATGAAGAGGATGAAGAGGAGGACAACGACGACGAGGACGCAGCAGGAGCGACTGGAGATAATGAAACATCTTCGACAAGTGCACCCGGCGGAATCGCTTCTGTACGACAATACCTCTTAGCCCTTCTCAACTTGCACGTCTTACGCAACGCACAAGGCATCGCTTCAGCCGCACAAGAGCTCCAACTCCTACGATCTATGCCCCCACCTCCTCCACCCAACTCTTCCGCCACCTCAGGCGATGCTTCCATCAACGATGCCTCCACTTCAGAATGGCGTCTCGACCGAGGACCCTCCACCCTTCCCACGACCGGCCCTCTCATGGCTCCCTCCGGTAAAGTCCTTCGCCCGTTCACCATCACTTCTTCCACCTCGAAATCGCGCACCGAAGTCGCCTCGGAAGTCTTTCGTCCCGGCTACCGATTGCCTACGATGTCCATCGACGAGTATCTGGAAGAAGAAGATCGTCGCGGTAACATCATCCAAGGTGGAGGCCAAGCTTCGTATGATAAACCAACAAGTACCGAAGAGAGGCAGAGGAGAATGGTGGAAGATGGAACGCGAGATGCGCAGGAAGCGGAGGAAGAACAGAGACGGAAGGATATCAATTGGGATAGGTTTGCAGAGGAGAATCAGAAGGGGGCGGGCAACACGATGAACCGTGGCTGAGGAGCGAGGCTGTACGAACAGGGTTGGGGTTTGGGTATGAATGCAATACGCCCTTTGTTTTCGCCGCTGTTACAAGAAGAGAAAGACTGTGTGTTTGTTTGCGTGCGAGTCAATCTCCGAGTGTCATTCAAATTGACGTTGTTTCGACGATGAAAGGCAGCCAGCACGCACACGTAAATACCTTAGCATAATGAGCTGACGTCGAATCGGAGGCGCTCGATACCAATTGTGATCGTAGCAAGGGTGTCGTATGTATTGCTCTTGGACGTTCGGTGAAGTTGGCGGTTTCAATTCTCAGCCATCGAACCAATCGAACAGGGACCCCTCCTCTGACTCGCGCACACTCTGCAGGTCATCAGCATCTAGCGACGTGCTCGCCTATAGAATCAATATCAAAACTTGTTTGTATTCAAACATGCCATTCCTCTGCTACTCTCTCCCCTCCTTCCGCTTAGCCCTCAACACGGTCACCAATCCACCCAGCTCCTTTGCCGACTCTACCTCCCCCCTCCCCTCGAACACTTTCACGAAAGCCTCCAGGACACCAATCAACCGTTCGTCCTCCTCTCCGAAATGTTTCCCAACGATACGGAGCATGTTCCACAACGTTTCGGTTTCTATCCACTGCTGATGCTTGTCCAATAGGCGAATGAAGAGCGAAAGGGTGGTCAAGGTTGGTTGGAGGGTAGGGAAGCGTTTGTGGAGGTGGGAAAAGTGGCGAAGAAATCTTTTGAGGAGTTGCGCGCGAGATGGGCCTGAAGATGAGACTCGTTCTGGTGAGTGTTCTTCGTTTTGGATGGTGGAAGAGGAAGAAAGAGGGGAAGTGGCAGGGGGAGGTCGAATGTGCTGTCCTGCCTTCAAGAGCGTGTTGACCACTTTAGCTTGGTACGTTGGGCAGGTGGAACGCGAAAGAAGCGCAGCAGAAAGTTGAAACCCACGAAGAAGGGCAGCCGATTCGATGTATGCCCTGACAATGCTAAGCTGTGCGTTTTCGGTCAGATCGTGAATCGTGGCTTGTAACGTCGAAGAGCGAAGGAAAGCCAGATCGGATTTAATCAGATCAAGACGACGGGTACGTGCATGGCACACGATACGTGCCGACATGGTTTGCAGCGAAGGACCTTCACCAAGGTGCGGCGAGGCGCAAATATCTGCCCAAAGCTGTTCGTCGACCGAAACGTACTTTTCACCGCCTTTCTGGCTCGATGAGAGATGCAAGGAGTCGGTAGGAGCGTTGCCGTACACCGTCATGAGTGCGTCGTACATCCCCGCTGTTCGCTGCGAAGGATCCAGAGCTGTGAGAAGTTCATAAGCTGTTCTGGCGCCAGTCGTGTCTTGTGAGCAGAGCAAGCGGACCATCTCTTCCATCACTTTGGTCGACACCACCTGCGGAGGTGGCACCTCTTCGATGCGTAGACGAGAGAAGCCTCCTGCTGCACGAAGTTCGCCACTTTGACCACCATGCATCGCTGCTGCATCCGCGTGTGCATCGATCTGTGCTCGTCTTTGAGCAGAGCGTAAGAGTCGGACAACGCGGCTCCTGGCCCGGGTAGAACAAAGCAACTTCAACATCCGATTGAGCGCCTTGCGCTTGAACACGACGCCGTCAGCCATGAGGTTGGTCATGGCATCGCAGGTATCGCGGACTGCCAGGCGAGCGTCAGCTGCTGCGAAGAAGACCGTGCTTTGCTGTAAGTCGAGCGATTGTTCTGAGGCTACCTCCGAGTCGTGGTGTTGCGAGAATTGCTGTTGGACGACGAGGCTTGGCGGGAGTTTGAGGTCGTAGATGAGGCGCTCCAACAAGTATCGAGACTGCGAGGATCTCAGACGGGCATCCCCGACCACCCTAGCTGCCTGGCGAGTCAAACCAGCGGCGTGAAGATAGGAGCAACAGCTGTAGAGAGTGTCACTCTGCATGCGGCGAAATATAGATCGTTGTGGTCCGGGCTGGAGACTATGTGTGACTGCAGGATCGAATGTCCATGAACGATGGAGATCGCAGACAACGCGTGCATCTTCTCGTCGTCGTATGCACTGCGTCATGATATGGCAAGCTACCTCTTCACGATCCGTTGCGTCGAGATCTCCGTATACGGCGGCGAGAGCTGGTATCGAGCGCTCGCCAGATCGTATCAGGAGCTGTACACGATCATCTAGAGCGGCTCGTTCTGTCTCGTCCAGCGAGTCGAGATATGTTGTTGGAGGAGGAGTCAATGACGTTGGAGCACTGTTCAAGCTTGCTTCTGAGGGTGCAGCTTCGTGTCGTGTGTTTTGCTGTACTGATGGTGTGAAAAAGTCGTTCCGCGAGGAAGCGTCGATGGAAGGCTGCTGCGATTGTGATTCATATTGCCGTTTTGCTAATGGAGAGCTGACACATATTGTTGGTGCAAGGTCTTCTTGGTCGGTGCGATTCGGCGATATCCTCGTCTGTGTATAAGATTTGTTGGCATCAAGCGAAGGTCTGCTCTTCTCGGTAAGCTGCCAGTAGTCGGAAGTGGCGGAGAGCGGAGCGTGTCGATAGGTGTCGAGGCCACTGTCATAGCGAAGCTCCTCCAGTGGCAGCTCTGACGCTTTCTTGCGACTATGTGAGGTGCAGAAGCAGCGAGACGGTCCAGCGACCCCTTCGTCCACATGTCCGTGCGGTGCATGTCCGTGTGGCTTCCTGGTGGTCGAGGGTGCCTTCCGTCCAGAAGAACTGCTCGAGCTCTCCCTTGTAGTGGTGTGAATTATCGAGCTGCGGAGGTGTTGACCAGAGGAAAGTGCCCTCGCTGAAAGGCGCAGCAGCGGGACGATGGTGCTAAAGGACATGCCCGAGCATTTCCTGCATCAAGCACTGGCACCACGTCCTTCCTCCCTCTTCGCCTAAGCTTGACTGCCAGTGATCGTTGGAGCCAGCAACTCCGGGCAGCAAGATATGCGCGCTGTCTGATCGTAGGTCCGGTTTCAGAATTGTTGCGACATTGGAAGGTGTGTGTGACAGATCCTCGATCAGGGTGCGACCCGGTATATGTGGTCGATGCCGAAAAGCAGCGATGTAGGGATCAGCCTTCCGAGACAGATTCGCTGAGTGTTCGAGCAGCTGTGCGATTGTCGAAAGCGTAGCTGAACAAGTCAAGGATATGATGCTGAATCAACAATATGGCTAGGCCTCGATAGGAAGCAACACCTCAAACATGCTCACACGGACGGCCAATTTCTCGCGAACAAGAAGCATCAAAAAGATCTCGGGATTCGGAGACCCTGTTTCACCTTTTCGTGCGACATTGTCACAAAATATCGGAAAAATTGCTGAAAGCGGATCCGACAAAATTCGACTTTGGCAGGGTGACCTTGCCGCAGCAACCTCTCTCTGCGAAGTTCTGGGCTGGGAATTCTCGTTTGACCTTTGTCGCGATCCTCGGCGCCTCACCCTTTTTCTCTCCCTCTCTCCATCAAACCCTTTTTGTTCGACCTTTAAACTCCCTTTCAATCCACTCTTTGAGGTGATAGGTAGGCTCGAACTCTTTCTCAACCCTCTCTCTCTCTCCCTTTTTTCAACACCAACCAAAACTACATTCGTCAAAATGGGTGGAATGCCTCGTGCTACCAAGGAGGCTTGGTTCGAGAAGCTCACTGAGCTCCTCGAGAAGTACCCCTCGATCTTCATTGTCAACATTGACAACGTTTCGTCGCAGCAGATGCACCAGATTCGTCAGTCTCTCCGTGGTAACGGTGTTGTTCTGATGGGTAAGAACACCATGGCTCGTCGTGCTCTTCGTATGCTCGTTGGTGACAAGCCCGAGTACGAGCGTCTTTTGCCCCACCTCAAGGGTAACATTGGATTTGTCTTCACTACGGGTGATCTTAAGAGCGTTAGGGACCAGATCTTGAGCAACCGCGTTGCGGCTCCTGCTCGTGCCGGTGCCTACGCTCCCGCCGACATCTTTGTCAAGGCCGGTAACACTGGTATGGAACCCGGTAAGACTTCGTTCTTCCAGGCCCTTGGTGTTCCTACCAAGATTGCACGTGGTACTATCGAGATCGTCAGCGACGTCAAGGTCGTTGATGCCGGTAACCGTGTCGGTACTTCCGAGGCTACCTTGTTGAACATGCTCAACATTTCGCCCTTCACCTACGGTATGACCGTCGTTCAGATCTACGACCAGGGCAACTGCTTCGAGTCCTCCGTTCTCGACGTTAGCGAGGATGACCTTGTCGACCGATTCGTCCTCGGTATCAAGCAGGTCGCTTGCATCTCGTTGGCTCTCAACTACCCCACCATTGCCAGTGTTATGCACTCGCTCGTCAACGGCTACAAGAACCTCATCGCCGTTTCGCTCGCCACCGACTTCGAGTTTGAGGGTTCCAAGAAGGCCAAGGAGTACCTTGCCAACCCTGAGGCTTTCGCTGCTGCCGCCCCCGCCGCTGCTGCCGCCGACTCGAGCGCCCCCGCCGCCGCCGCCGAGGAGGCCGAGGAGGAGAAGGAGGAGTCCGACGACGACATGGGCTTCGGTCTCTTCGACTAAATGCTTCACCCTCTTTAGCATTCCCCGTCCGTCTCTTGTTGGTCCAGACACCAAAAGACTCGACTCGCCCATCCTGCCCAGGGTGGGTGTTTTGTAGTCGTCCGATAGTCGCTTCTTGCTGCTTGTAGCGAAGCCATTGTCACACCTCTCTGTTTCGAATTTGTTTGCTTTCTTTCGTGGTAATGATACTTTCAACGCTTCGAGCAGTTCAAACCCCATATTATAACATTGCGTGCATGAGAAAATGTTGTGTGCAAATACGTACCCAAGGGCATACCGACAGAGACTGAACGGGAACATGACAAGACACGACACATGGCAAAACTGACTTCACTGGCGATAATTCGGAGGAGGACCTTCCATCGACAAGAGGCCCATCACATCTCCTTGCACTGTTCCACTTTCCGGACCTTTGGCTTCGCGCTCACCCTTTGATCCTAAACACACTGCATTCCCGATCGTAGCAATCTCGACACCTAACCTCTCCATCCTTATTCACCTTTGCTCCGCTATCCAGCTTCTTCCCGCACATGGTGGGTGCTTCTTTTCTGTAGCTCAGATACACAACTGCGTTTTTGGGTGGTGGCGGAGGAGGAGCTCGGCAGATGAGGCAATTTTTGTGCCATTGTGTACCGCGGGGTCCGAGGACGGATTCGAGGGAAGAGACTTTTTCGCCGCAAAAGGCGCATTGGTGCATGCCTCCAAATCGGCCTCGTCCTGAAGGGGCGGGGGTCGTGGTGGTAAGGGAGGCGTTGCCGGATGCTGAGGAGAGGGCAGACATTCGGGAGAAGATGCCGGCTGCTGGATTAGTTGCCGAGTGTGAAGCAGAGGAGGACGCTGTCGAGGAGGCAGGGGATGAAAGAATGGTAGAGCCGGTGGGTGGGGCAGCGCCAGCAGTAGGTTGGAAGCGCCGGATGGCTTCGGCCGTCTTTGCAGTAGAGTTACATGTGCTGTTCGTCGACGCCGTGGTACGCATCGTGCTCGTCGCCTCAAATTTTGGTTGCTGCGGAAGAACCGAAGGTCGAGCATCTGCCTCTCTGTGGCGCATCGACGGAGTAGGTGATGGTGTCGGACTCGGCTTCAACTCTCTTTGATGCGTCGCATGGCTTCTCTCTCCACCCGACGCACTCGTTGGATCCAGACTCGCTCTGTAACTCCTGTTTCCTTTTTCCGCGCCCTCATCTTGTCCCTGCTTCTGAACGACCTTGAGCTGAACTGTAGGTGAGCAATGCGGATGCGCATACGCCGCCAAGCCCTCACCCAGAGGAGCGTGCGCAGCGGCATCGTCCGAAAGCCTGACAAACGTCTTTGTTCCGTCGATGGTATGGCGACATATGGCGCAACGGAAGCATTCGGCGTGCAAATGGACATTGTCGGAGAGCGTCACCATGACGACTTCTTGTTCGGCCGGAGAGGTCATGCGTTCGAAAGGGAGAAGGTGGCAAGCTGCGCAACGAACAGTGCCCTGGACTGGCTCCAATGCAGAAGGCACGGCGGGATTGAATGCCTCTTGTTCAAAGCCTGATGACGCCTTTACCCCTTGCAAGGGCTCGGTGTCCTCCTTGTTCTTCACGGCAGGAGAGTTGATTGGACGCGGGAAGCCAGACGAAGTTCGATGACGTTCTGGCTCGTGAGCAGCGCCAGCAGGCAGACCGAGATTCCCACCGATCGGCGTCGCAGGAATGATCGACGGACTGCCGGGTACCTTCACTCCCGTGTGCTCTGTTTCAAGCAACGGACTGGGCGAGACACTGTATCGTGACTTTGCAGCTGATGTGCCGGTTCGCCATTCAGGTCTTTTGACAGGACTGACGCTGCGACTGCGCGAGTCCCTCCTGTGCAGCCTCTCGTCATCACCTTCAGCAGCAGAGAAAGACGGCTTGAAAGCAGCCAAATTCATTCCGTCCCTGAATTGAGCTATTAGAGGTCGTGGCTTGGGAGGACTTCCTGTGATGCTTCCAGAACGTGTCATGCCCGTCGATGAGGATGAGGTGGGGAGATTGTTTGGAAAAGCAAATTGGCTCTTGCCTGGCGATTGAGGCGTGCTGAGCGAGCTTTGCGAAGAGGATGATTTGGGAATGGAAGTGTTTGAGCTTGATCGGCTTGAAAATGGGATCCTTGGCGACGCCGAGACTGTTTGTTGACCGAGCTTCTTGGTAAGCTCTGCAATGGTGGCTCCCATAGGTTCACTGCGAGCTGCACGCACGCGAGTCAGTCTGCGCACGTCAGGCAATCCGTAGTCTTCTTTCGTGCTTGCAACCGAAGCAGGTGGCTCGGCAGAAGGAGCACGTCTGGGTCTATCAAAGCATCCTTCACAAGTTGGATTGCCATCCATGCCGATCAAAATCTCCACGCCATCACTCGCGCCTTTCTTACACGCAGTACACTTCCAGCACTTGCCATGCCAGATACCGGACGATGCCTTGACGTATTTCCCGTCTTCCTTTGTCGAGCCCAGCACGTCTCTTCCACATGCTCTGCAGCTGCCTAAGCTGTACCGTTTCGCATAGCAGTCTCTGCAGTAGTAAGCTCCATCGTGAGACTGCAGGGAGGCGGGAGCAGCGTAAAGCGTCGAATCACGTGCAAAGACAGTAGCGCAGTCGGCACAAGACCACTTGTTGCGACTGGCGGAGGGTTCGACCAGCGAGCCACATACTTTGAGTAAAGCACCATCAGAGCCCTTAACGATAGGAGCAGAATAGTCTTGGCTGACGGGTCGAGACTTTGTAGCCATAGGACCGGGGCTCAAATCCAGACCCAGGCTTGACGAGCTCAAGTCATTCGGAGAGGTCCCGAAGGCCGCACTTGTACGCAAGTCACGAGAGATGCGGGAAGGCATGCCAAAGCCGATGGAGGGATCGTAGCTCGCGCGCTTGGGTGAGAGTGGGGGTGGTTGGTCGTGAAGATAGACGTCTTGATCGTCGTCATTCTTGTCGTCACCGAGGACATAGCGATGAGCCCAAGGGTCGGTCCTCTTTGCAGCAGGAAGCGTAGATGTGGTCCTGATCCGAGGTTCTTTGCTCGTTCCGCCGCAGCGACTGCATCGTATCTTGCCAGAGATTGGATCTCCGCAACGCTGACAAAAGCCGAGACGGCCCGGAGAAGTTGCTGGTCCAGTAGTCGCCATGGTCGCCGCGCTCGTTCCTTGGTGCTACGAGGTGTGAGTTATAAGTGTTGAGCAGATCTTCCAGGTTATGCTACTTATGCTCCTTCAAGTGGGCGGCGGACTGTACAGAGTAGCTCAACACTGGCGGTGGTGTGGCAGAAGGTCGAATTGAATTCGATCCAAACTCAATTTTCCCACCTTGCAAGGCCGCCTTGTCTCACTCGAGAGCAACGGATGGTTGTTGGTAGAGTGAAGAATAAAGCGAGGTCAGAATCATACCCTTTGACTAAGAAGCTCGAAGCTGAGTCCATGCTGAACTGTGCCATATGCACTTGAGCGGTTGACAGGTTGCAAAGCCCCTTTTTTCGGCTTCTCCGCTTGGTGTGCTTCCCACGCTGAGCCCCTGTGAAACCAACACTTTCGCCAGAAATCTTAATTCACAGATTGTGCGCTGCTGAACCCCTTTTACTCTCTCCTCCACAAAATAACACTTTGGCGCCTCTCTCTAAAATCACATTTACACGATGTGACTGAACAGAAGCAATTTAACGCGCCAAGGTCACGCTGCGTATTCACGTGCTGAGCCCATAGCTTATCTGAGCCCATGATATCGACCTTCTCTCTGTAGCATCGACAGCGTCATGCACAGTTTCGCCATGTCGTTCGAAGCTCAGTGTTGTAGACATCAATTCGGTGGATGACTCGGGAACGATCTTCGGAAGCTCGTGCGCTCTCCGACTGTCTCGCCTTGCTTTGTTGAATGCAAAGTTCGATGCTATCACCCGCTTCTCAATCGATCGCACAAGATCGCAATGAATGGCAAGCAACCATCTATGATATTCATAGCAGTATACTACAGCATACATATATTTACAACGCATCTACATAGGAACAACGAAAACCTTCTTGGCCGATCAATGGTAGCTACTCCAGAAGAATTCACTGCTCACCGTAGCCCTGAGGGTTGTTGCTCTGCCATCGCCACAAGTCCTCGGCCATGGCGTCGAGGTTCCTTGTTGCCTTGAATCCGAGTTCCTTCTCGGCGAGGGTGGGGTCAGCGGTCAAGTCGGGGACATCACCTGTTCGGCGGCCCTCGATGGTGTAAGGGTAATCGTAGCCGGACACTTTCCTCATAGCATCGACCATGTTGAGAACTGACATGCCGGTACCCTTGCCCAAGTTGAAGGCACGGTACTTGCCCCTGGACTCGAGCTTGTCTGCAGCGAAGATCTCGTCACGGTCGAGGGCTTCGACGGCGTTGACGTGGCCTCCAGCGAGGTCCTCGATGTGGATGTAGTCACGAACGCAAGTTCCGTCAGGGGTGGGGTAGTCGTTACCAAAGACCTTGAGGCCGCCCTCGCGGTACTTGCCGACAGCCATCTGGGCGAGCAAGGGAAGGAGGTTTCCAGGCTTGCCACGGGGATCCTCGCCGATCTTGCCAGACTTGTGGGCACCAGCGGGGTTGAAGTATCGCAAACCGATGGCACGGAATTCGGGGTAAGCGTCGCAAACATCACGGATGATGATCTCGCTGAACCACTTGGTTCGGCCGTAAACCGACTCAGGAGCAAGACGCGTCGACTCGGGGATGGGGACCTTGGGAGGCACGCCGTAGACGGTAGCCGAAGAAGAGTAGACGAGACGCTGGCAGTCGTTGTCGCGCATCACCTTGAGCAAGTTGACGAGACCTCCAACGTTGACATCGTAGTAGTCGATGGGAATCTCGGACGACTCGCCGACAGCCTTGAGGGCAGCACAGAGGATAACACCCCAGATCTTGTCGTCACCCTTGTAACTCTCGAACACCTTGGCGATGTCCTCCTTGCTTCGGAGATCGCCCTTGAAGACGTCGACCTTGCAGTCATCCTTCTCCTGCTGCGAGGCACCCTCAGGGAGCTCATCGATGGCGATCTGTTCGAGACGCTTAACGGCAGTAGGGAAAGCGTTGTGGTAGTTGTCAAGGACTGTGTTGCATGAGCACATAGCAGAAAGGAAGCAAAATTGAGTGTCAGTCGTTGTCGTCACCATCGTCGTCATCATCGTCAACACCGCTTTTTCATCATGTGCACGACACTGTTTTCTCTGCTCCTTTGCTACTTACCAGTGACACGGTACTTGCGGGTGAGGAGGGTGACAAGGGCGACGTGCGAGCCGATGTAACCGGCACCACCGGGAATGAGAATTCTAGGCTTCTGGGAAGGCATCTTGATGTATGATCTGTGAAATGAACGATCTGTTGATGGTGATGATGGTTGGGAAGGAAAGAAAGATGTCGATCTCGGAAATGAGAAGAAGGCAAAGGTTTCGGGCAGAATCGAAGCGAAAGCTGAACAACAGTAACCAGATTCTGCAACGCGAATCCATAGGCTGACACGCTCTTTTGTGCTTTGTGCTCTCTGTGCGCTGTGCTTTGGAAGCGAGGCGAAGGAACAGGCGCAAGATCGACGTCTCACTCACTTTGTGCGCGTCCTTCTTCCCGTGCTTCGGTGCGGCTTTGCTATGCCTGTCTCTCTCTCTTTCTCTGTTCTGCCTGCGGAGGCGCTGCTGCTGCTGCTTCTGCGCGTGGGCAACACAGACGTAATCTTTTCCAGGCCAGGGTCGGCGAACCCGAAGAGGTGACTTTGGTTGACGTGGGCTGGGCGCGTGCGCTGCAGCAGCACCAGAAGCAGCAGCTTCAGGAAGAAAGTGTTGCTTTTGGCAAATTTGTTCAAAAAGGACATTGGCAGCACCAGAGCAGTGTCCTTGATCAAGACGCGTCACTTGCAAAATGTTACACTCAAAGTCGCCGCTCGACCTCTGTCATCCGCCGTTGATATTCCTATCCCGAACCCTCGGCGTACGTACATGACCAACACAGCTGTGTTTTCTTTCATGCAATCATCGTCCCGGTTCGGTCGGAATGTCAAGCAGAAGCACGTTCGACAGGTCCGACACTCTTACAACGGTCCGGAATAGCCCGATTCCAGGTTGAGGGGAAGAAGGACGCAGCATGCAAGTCGCGAATCAGTTGTTGTGAGCCTTGTGTGTTTTGTGCGGAAATGAAATACGCAGGTGTTCCGAGGACGAGTGTCTATGTAGTATCTTAGCAACAGCAACAGGCTGTGCAACGCCTCTTTCCGAAGGTGCAGACCGAAACCTCTTGTCGATCTCCTCTTGAAGCCCAGCCAAGTTGCCGAAACGTCAGAAAGAGGTTCGGATTAGCTTCGCCCGAGAGGTACGGCGCTTCTTCGAGAGGTGACGGTAATTGCCGACATTCCAGGAGCTCTGTCGGGACTCCCGTCGATATCTTTGGTTTGCAAATATTGTTTCTGCCTGAGCTATACGCTGTTGGTCGGTGTCTGTCGCCCTTACCTGTGTGAACATCGACGAGAACCGAAACATGCACAACAGTGATGACGCTGAGAAGCTTCGGCTTTGAAAGCAGCAGATTACGGGGCCGGCAAAGTCCGTCAAAGCAGTGGGGAAGGGAGAAAGGCCGAAGTCCGAGAAAAAAGGGCGGAAGAGCCATCCTCGAGATTTATGATTGCCGGTATTTTACCGATGCATCGACCAACACTGCCTCGTGTCCTACACCTTCTTCCTTGTCCACAGCTTCCGCTTCCGTCTCTGTGAGGCTGCATCAGGACTGCGTCTCTCATCCTGAGCAATCAGATCGACTGTCACCTGATCCCACAGAGGCTGCTTCCGGGCCTATCTCAGGGTCCACTAGCTTAGCTAAGCTAGAACGACGACTATGCTGCCAGCCGCCCTCCTTCGCAACAAACTCCTCCCGGGAGGCTTCCGTCTTCCATGTTCCTTCTACCGAGGCGGAACATCCAAAGGTCTCCTATGGTCCACTACGACTCTCGCTCCCTTCGACCATTTGACAAGGGATCGCCTGATATGTAGGGCGATGGGTTCGCCCGATCCCGACAAACGTCAGATCGATGGGTTGGGAGGTGGCATCTCTTCGCTTTCCAAAACCGCCCTTGTTGGTTCACCGGATGCTTCGCTCTCCGCTCAGCTGCGCGACACAAAGACAGCGTTCAAGGACGGAGTGAATTATGCGGACAACGAAGAGCTTGCAGCGGACAGAGAGAGCGGTTGGGATTTGGTATATCGCTTTGGACAGGTACCCGTAGAAAAAGGCGTGGAGGTGGATTGGACGAGTACGTGCGGCAACCTTGTTTCTGCTGTAGCGCTCTTTGGCCTGCATCAAGGGCATGTCAGGCAGGAAAGAATCGGCCAAGTGTTCGAAGAGGTTCACGGACACAAGGCGAGAGTGGGAGATAAGTTCAGCTTCCCAGTACGACTCCTGGTGACGTGTTCGGGTCAAATCGTACGTGCCAACGTTCCGGTCACTTTGTACGGCAGCAACAACGGAGAGACATGGTATCCGGATATGGACGGCGAAACGACGATCTCTGGCGTACCCGGAACCGCACCAGGTATCCTCATCGAAACGCCGTTGCGATCCAACGAACTCCTCCCTACCGGTAACCAGGTCGATACCGTCACAGTCGACAACCAAGGCTATTCAGTGACGATCATCAACGCTGGTCTGCCAACGATCTTTGTCGCCTCTTCATCGCTGTCTCACGTTCTCGATCCTAGCCAGCTTTCGACGCTGTCTCCATCGGATTTGGACGCGAATATGGCGCTCATGAAGCTCCTGGACGATCTCAGGTTGGCTTCGGCTGCGCTTACGCCGTTCCTCCAGCAAACGCTTAGCCCGTCCGCTCCGAAGATCTGCGTTGTTCACCCGACTTCTAACGAAGGGTACACGACCACTGGAGGAGAAAAAGTTGGTGAAGAAGCGATGGACGTCTTGATCAGGGCAGTGAGTGTAGGCAACCTGCATCGCACGGTTCCGGCGACTTGCTTGTCTGCTTTAGCTGCGGGCAGGGCGTTCCCGCAGAGCACGATCGAGCAGGCTGTAAGAGCCGGCAGCGCGCATAACGATGGAAAGAGTGCGGAGGGAGACGGTGAGATTCTGTCGATAAGAGTAGGCCAACCAGCTGGGGTCTCCGAGGCAAGCGTCAAAGTCCGAGTCGCAACAGACGATGAAAAGGCCCAAGGATTCGAAAAGATCCCAGAATCAATCGTATACTACCGCACAGCAAGACGTATCATCGAAGGCTTTGTCGACGTCCCACATTCCTTCATCTCATCCTGATTTCCACACTTCGGATCCTCACATTGCCACCCTCACACACGATACCCAGATACACTATTGCAATGTCAAGCAATTCTATAATCCATTGCTCATCTACTTTGTTGAGAAATCTGCTCTTCGTGTGTAAGCCGAGCATCTACTTCGACAACCATCTGTAAAGCTTGCTCACTTCGTATATAACACCCCAAGGAATTCCCCAGCACATCGCATCTCCAATCTCCTTCAAACTCCTCAACTCTGCAGGCAGTACCACATATTTCCCGCCCCCAACACCTGCCTCTGCTGGATTCACCTCCTTTCCTTCCTTGACCTTCTTTGTGAAGGCACCACCGACAAAGTCTCCATCGGTGTAGAATCGGTGCATTTGGCCGTCTTTCTCTGTCCATCGGTTTCGCAACCATTCTTCGAACGCTTTCGTCTCTTCTTCGCTGCTTTCTGCTGGTTTGACGTTGGCACCGAGAGGCGGAACGTCGATACTACTCGAGGGATTGTTCGCAACGGAAGCAGCGTTGGATGAAGTGTCGCCGGCGACGGGGGGAGTGATGCGTGTCATGGTAAGGTGAATGTGGATGGCGGGTGGTGGTACGCCTTGCATGAAGATTGTGCGGAGCGTGTAATAGTCCTGTCCATAACCACCAGCAGGGACACCTGGATACCCAATAGTGAAATCGACAAGCCACAGATCGTCCATTTCCTTCGCAAGGGTTCGTAGGCAGAAGAAAAGTCCCGTTGAACGTGGCAACAGCAAATTGTCGAGATCTTTAATGCCCATCTTATCCGCAAATTTGGCTGAGATCGGTCGTGTATCCTTCGACACAAGTGTTCCTTCGGGAAAGATGAGAAGCAGCAGCTTCTTGGCGGTGTTCGTCTTAGCGTCGGGGTCGGAGTGAGATTCGGAAGCAACTTCGCCGAGTTGCTTAGCGAGCTGTTTCTGGTCGGAAGCCCAGTTACGTGCCAGGAAGATGAAGCGGTAGAATTGCATTCCCCATCCGACGATTGGGATCCATTTGAGGCTCTTCTTGAGGATGATCAGGATGCTGTCTGCAACATCGGCGTAGTAAGCAAGACACCAAAGATACAGCCAGTCCGTGTAGACTTGATGGTTGCTCATCCAGATGCTCCTACTTGGCAGGTCAAACGTTACGATCTTTCCGGTCTGCTTGTCCCTGTGCACGAACTCCTCCGGGTCCAGATATCCACCTTTGCCATCACCAATCGAAATGACGAGCTGCGTCGGCCCAAAGAACTGCGAAATAATGAGGAGAATTCGACTGAAAGCGAGTTTCGTATAGCCGATGTTGTAGCGGTACATAGGAAGCGTCGCCGGATGAAGCGACAAAGGCCAAGAGAGAAGCTGAAAGAAATGGCTTGAGATGAGGCAAAAGTTGAAGATGAATGCAAACAAGAGGGATTGCACTACCGTCGACGTCGGAGGACGAGACTTGATGGGAACAGCGTAAGGTGCCACGGTCGTGCTGGAACCTAAGCCTGTCTTGGCCGACACATCGTCGTCGTTGGTACGCGACATCTCGTGTGTCTATGTCCTGATATCTAGGAAGGAGCAATGAGGAAAGGGACGATGCGTTCTGTATAGAGATAATGGAATGCGGGAAGACGGATGGAAGAATGGCATAATTCAGTAGACTGTATGCATGGATGACGGCGGATTGTGTCACGGAGCGAGAAAGAGAGGGAGCAAGACCCTTGCTTTTCGATGTGTCGCACAAAAGCTTCGGTTCGGCTGTGCTTTTCCGAGAGAGAAAGCACTCAGCTGCCGCGGATTTTACCTCCACCTCTCGATCCAGCAACCTGGCACAGACCACGCCAGCACGAAAATCGTCAAATGTCAGATTCCAGCTTGCGCACTCGAAGATCATGCTGCAGACAACAGAGGCGAAGAATTCGCTCAATAGGACTCTTTGAGTCGATAGCATTGTTCGCAAGTAGCTGGGAACAGTGATCTTTCGTGCCACACGTTCCGTCGGACGGAGTCGATCTCTGCAAGAAGCCTTCTTTTGTACAACGTCAATGCACACCGCTGCCATGCCTGCTGTATGGAAAGAGATTCCGGGTTCTAAGATTAGAGACAAAGGCCTGCTTCAGATAATGGTACGTCTAACGCAAGCTCGTACCCTCGCCCAAGTAGAACGTCCTTCCGGCATTTCCATCGCTCACTTTGCCAAATCCTGGACCCGTCTTGGCCTCGACCACCTTTTCCACCTTACCAGCATCCATGCCAATGGCTCTAGCCAGACGAGCACCGATGCTGCTACCCGGTTGACGTGTTGCCGAGAGGGTGCTGTCGTCGTCTCGCAACGATACGCCTTGTGTGTTGATGACACCAGTCTTGATTCCACCTGTTGCAGCAACTTGTGCTTGAAGTGGTGCGCCGACAGAAGCGTTACCTGAGGCAGCATCTGATGCTGTGCCGCCGATACGGGAGACGATGTTCTTGGCCGAGACGATACCGTCGGCAAAAAGGTCGTAGTAGTTGGCATTGCTGAGCGTGTCGAATGCGCCGATGAGGTGTTCCTTTGAACGCACGAGCCATTCATTTTCCAGCATAGAGATCAACGAGGAGCGGGTCAATACAAGATCTTTTCGCATATATCGGGAGCAGAGGTGATGCTACTTACGTTCCATCGTGCCTTGATCTCTTCTGTAACCGAAGGTCGTACAGGTGCGACGTAAGCCGGTTTCAACTGTTCGCGTGAGATACGCTCCCGTCCTTCCTTGTCCCAGTTGTCAGGGTCGATATCGTTGAGTTGCAACTTGATTCGGTTGAGCGCAACGGCAGTATCATGTGTACGAACAGCAATGGTGTGTCGGAAAGTGTACAGTAGCGAAGTGGCTACAAAGACACCACCTAATGGTGCCAGGATGAAGCGTGTCGCTGCCATGATTATGTTTCCTCCTCTGCCCTGTCCTAGATACGAGTCTAATCTGTGCGAGTAGGCAAGGATCGATGAGCAAGCTTGTGCTGCAATGCAAGCGGTGCGGTGTTGATGGTAGATGGTGATGCAAGATGATGTTGCTGTTGAAGGATGAGCTAGAAAGTGAGTGCAAGAGTTGAGGTGGAGGACATTGCGACCGTCAGAATTCGGGAAGCTTGAAATCGACGGACGCTTTCGGCGGATCGGATATGCTTGCAGAACGCGATACCTCGTGATCGGGCAATTTCTTCTTGATCTTCGAGTCGCAATCAATCTTGCCCAAGCGTGCTTTTTGTAGGCCTCATTATTTTTGAAAGACTTTAGTCGGGACTCGGCTCCACCCTTTGGAAGAAGCACAGATGGCTTGTTCGGTGGTCTAGCTCAGGGCAACTTGCTCTCTCCTCATTCAGTATCTTGCATGACACCTCAGTGCTCATACATCTAGAACTCCGTCCGAAGCTGTCTCTTTGGCAACGACGAAGCTGTTTCGCCTCCTCACAACTGTCGTTACGTTCTTGGTGCGAGCGCAGGCCGCAACACCAGTCTACCTTCCTCCTTTGCGCTTTGCGTCCCTCCGCTACAGTCCCCCTTCCTCCTGGGCGCTTCTATACCTCAGGATGAGCGCAGCTTTTAATCCCCTCGCTATGCTCGCCGAGCGTACTTGCGGTCCCATCTATAATGCCATCGATACAGGCAACAACGTTCTTGCTGTTCGACATGCCGACAAGATCCTCCAATCTCAACCCGACCTTGCTCTTGCCCTTTCCCTCAAGGCCATCGCTCTTGTCCGCTTGGGCAAACGAGATGAAGCCAATGCTCTATGCACCAAACTTGTCACTCGCGGTCTTCGGAAGGGCGAAGAAGGATGTCTGACACCACTCACCTGGACACTGGGTCGTTTAGGGCGTCGAAGCGATGAGGTTGCACTCCTCGAAGCGGCAGTAAAGAACAGTCCAAATGACGAAGATCTGGCCAGACAAACGTTCTTTGCGCTCACAAAGTGCAACTCGTTCCAAAAAGCGCAGCAATTGTCGCTCAAGATGCACAAATCCTTCTCAGCGCGTAAGCAGGGCAAAGGGCGATTTGCAGACGAATACTTCTGGTGGAGCGTTCTGTCCTACCTTCTTCTGGCGAGGGACTCTTCCGCAGCAGGTGCCGCGCTTGCCCTGCCACTCAGTCAGAGGATGATCGAAAGGCAGGTTGAAACTAAGCCGCTTGGACTCAACGACGAAGAAGCTCTGTGTCTGCTGTTGCAGGTGCTCATTCGACAAGGCAAGAAGAAGGACGCTTTTGATCTGATCGCAAAGCAAGGTTCGGTCGGTCATACGCTCTGTGATCGCAACCTCAGTCTCGAGTTCACGAGGACGGACTTGGCGAAGGAATTGCAAGACTGGAAGTATGTCGAAGAAAGTTGTTGGGCAAAGATCGAGAGAGGCAGTCGCAATTGGGCTCATTTTACCGGATATCTGGATGCAGTAGAGAAGCTCGGCAAAGACAACGTCGCAGCAGCACAGAAGAGGATAGGAGCCTTGTTGAGCTCCGAAGGTGCAACGAAAGATCGATCCGTCAGGCTGGCCGAGTTGGAGGTGTTGAGGAAGCGATCGAATCTTGGAGACAGTGACGTTGATTGCGATCTGCTCGCTAAGATTTTGGCCTACTTTGAGCAGTTCGGTAGCAAAGCTTGCTGTCACGAAGACTTGCTTCCTTACCTTGGCTTGCTCTCGATGACATCACGAGCGATCTTGACCGACAAGCTCATTTTGAAGTCTCGACCGCTGCCAATCAAGAACGAGGCAGATCTGCGAATCAACATCTCGGTTGCCAAGGTCACGCGCACCGTCCAAGCTGCAGCTACCCTCACAGAAGAGAGTGAAGCCTCCCTCTCCGCCTCCTTCTTCAAGCAATATCTCGACGGTCTTACTGTAGGCGCCTCTTTGCCAGATACCGAGATGCAGCCTGCCGACGACCTCGCTCTTCTCGGCGCTCAAGCGCATCTCTCTGCCTATTATCTCTCGCGACACAGCAAACTCTCCTACCTCTACCAGATCATCTCTTTTCTCGAGTTTGCCCTGCTCAAAAGCAAGAAGGCATACCAACTCCGCATGCTCCTCATTCGCACCTACCTTCTCGCTGGCGCTTTCGACCGCGCCTCCATCCACTACGGCCTGTTGGGACTTAAAAGTGTTCAAGCTGACACACTTTCGCATCTCATCACGGATCGCAGCTCCGCCTTTTCCGTCGTTCCCTTGTCGAGCAGTTCACCGGACGATGGGTTGTATAAGATGGTGGTGCGCACGATATCAACAGCAGGAGCGATTTACGAAGAAAACGGCAACTCGACACCAGAGATGATCGCAAAAGCACTGGAGCACGGCATCTACTCGAGAGTAGAGGAGTTTGTAGAGTTTGGTGAAGCGTTGGAGAGGTCATTGCAGAGACAGGTGAGTAGGTTGGAGGAGGCGAGATCGCATTTGCATAACCGACAGAACTGGAAGGATAGCAGCAAGAGTCAGGAGTTTGAGGCGGGAATCAAAGCTGCAGTGGAAGCAGTTCAGATGGATCTCAACAAAGGGTTACACGATCAGAGGGACTATTCGGTGTTGGTCAACTATCAGCCTTTGGACACGCCAGGTGTGGAGGAATTGACGCAAGTCGGACCCAGGCAAGATGCAGGATGGGTCAGGTGCATTGCTTCCACGCTTTCTTCTATCGACACAAAGGAGGCGAATGTGGTGGCAGAAGCAGACTTGAGAAGTCTGACAGCTGCAGAGAAAGCGCTCGTTTCGCTCGTCAACTCTGCTCGCGCTGGATCTTTTGACTCCTCCGCTCTCATTGCCTTCCTCGAAAACACCAAAGCCACCGTTCGAACGCTCGTCGACGCCTCTCCATCGACACGCACCATTCGACCTGTCGACATCATCCACGAAGTCTCACTCATCCTCGAAGCCATCCTCCACACCAACAAGCATCTCGACAGCGAAACCAAAGCAACCGTCAAAACGCACCTTGCCGAAATCGCCACCCTTGTCAATCACCTCTCCAGAACCCCTTCCGCAGCTCAACACAGCGGCGAGGAAACAAGAGTGTTGCAAGAAGGTCTGGCGAGCTTGGGCAAGGAACACGTGGAGAAGATGGTGAGGAGCACGAGAGAGAACGTGGCAAGAAGCTGGACAAAGGTGTTCGGTAATTTGAGGGATGCTTTGCGGGATGCGTTGTGATTACACTTCACTAGATAGAAATTCTACGCTCTTTGGCGATGGAAGAAAATGACAACGACAGTGCACTGGGTGTGATTGCGTGGCTCCTTGATGTCATGCTCGAGTCTGAGCAGGGTCCGATGGCTCTGGCAGTTCTTGCCATCGAGGTCTTTCTCTCAACATGACCACTTAGTAGCCTGCTCTTCAAATTTGCCCCGCTTAGAATCTCTTTTTTGTTTCAACATCCGCACACGCACACGCACACGCGGCGAGAACCCTTGCTGCAAACCCTAAATTCATCTGGACGCGTCTGTTCCTCTCCTTATGTGCCTGGAGATCTGCCCTGCAGAAATTGACTTTTTGACAGCAGCAGTTCTGTGCAAGCGTGGTTTCACTTTGCACGCACAGAGTACACAATGAGCTGCGTGTGGCACAGACACAGACAGGCATAGCGCATGGTGATGGCGCGACTGCACAAGATAGAGAGCAAGAGCGGAGAGCGGAGAGCGGAGAGAGATAGGGCTTAAGCGCGCTCGCTTCGCTTCAGTCCCGTTCCCGCACATCAATTTATGCCAAGTGCTTGCAGCCTCATTATCATCTTCTCCAACGCCACGGATGCAGGTTCCTTCCTGACTTCATACTATAATCCACCCACGATAGAACATACCTTGTTGTTGATCCGGCGTGATCACCAGATACCCTTTTCGCTCTATCTATCGCCACCAGCACTGCTAGAAGCTAATATCGTTACGGCCCTGCTTATACCCTTCACCGGACAAACGCGCAGCTTCAATACAGTTCAGCAGTGCCATACAGTACAACTACAATGGCTTCCGTTGCACAATCCAATTCCATCGCTTCTCCCACACAATCTTCCCACCTTAAGCGCATGACTTCGCGCAAACTCTTTGGTCGTTCACGCAAACCCAATGTCAACCCCACCTCGGGCAGCAACGAGAGCAACCAACCTTCCTCCTCTTCCGACGACTATACGTTCGACAAGATTTTCACTAGTCGCGATAGCAACCTGTCCACCTCTGCGCTGAGTACTGCGAGCACGGCATCGCGTGCATCTCGCTTCTTCCGGCGATTCGGACGTCAGAAGGCTCCTCCCGTCCCTTCGCTCCCACCGGCGCTAGTACTCGATTTGGATGCAGGAACAGCGCGAACGAGGGCCGAAGATGCGCTTTCGTCACCGGTGCTGATCACGCACGAGGACGGGGAGAGGACTCCGACGACAAAGACTCCAACAGCGGCAGCGGCGATCATCGCTGAGTCCAACGCCGCTTATGCTGCCGCTGAAAGCATCCCCAAGCCAAAAGGAATGCAGAGGAAGAAGATGCTAGATGCTATGGCGAATGCACGTCTTGATGTCTCGCAGGCGAGGGATCTCGTGCGCATGTGTGGGCTGCAGATCCGAGAGAGGGGACTGGATACGCCGGGACTGTTTAGGCCTTTCAGGATAGCCGAGTCACAGGACCACGTTCATCATATGATCCAGTTATTCTTGCTCTCGATCGACATTTCGACGTACGTCGCGGTATTTCCGATCCTACCTGAAAATGCACTCGACAGGCTCAGTGGCCGGAAGGCCACCTCCGCAAGCATCAACAGCGGCAATGGACAGGAGGCGAAAGCCAAGCTCGCTCGTGACGAATTGGACAAGGAACTTCGATACGCAGCTCCACACGATGTTGTCAGCGTCCTGAAATGGGGGTTGCGCCACATGCGTCTCCTGCCTTCCGACTTCAACCTTTCCACCCCGTCTGCAAGCACCAACGACTACGAATGGTACGAAACCTTCGCCACAGCCGAACAAGCCTCTTCCTACCATCCACGATCCATCGCCGACCTCCTCCATCCTACTCTACCGCAACCTACCGCCGAACTTCTGAGCGAGACCCTCGATCTCATGGCCAGCATCGCCGCCCACAGCTCGAGCAACCACATGCCCGCTTCGACGCTCTGCAAAGTGCTCGGCTTTTGGTTGTTGGGAAGGATTGGTGTAGCTCATCCACCTCCGACGTGGGATGAGCTGGTGGGGAAGGTAGAACAGTCGAGTCAGGTGGTAGAACATCTGTTGTTGGCACATATAAGGTCGCAGGCGGCAGTGACGTTTGCTATGCCTTTGCGGTTGACCGAGTTGGTCAAAGGGTATCCTTACGTCAAAGCAGGGGGGACGCTGCCGGTATTGCCACCCAAATTTGCAGCGAGAGAGGGGAAGGCGTTGAGGTTAGATTTGCGGTCAGAAGGTGTGGTCGTGACGCAGGGGAAGCCGAGGTCTCCGTGTTCGACGTTGAAAGATGCATTGAGTGCAGGTGCGGGAGAGGCAGAGATTTGGGGTAAAGTGGCGACGCAGCTGGAGGGTGAGTCTGCCACTGATGGTGGGCTTGAGTTGCTCATTGACGAACACGTTCGAATCTTGCAAAAGGTTGATGCCGAGCTCAACAGCAGCAACAGCACGAGCAACGGTATCACAGCGCAAGAGAGCACAGCCTCGAACGCAGCTCTCGCCCTAGCCGCCGAAGCAGCCTCACCTACCAAGCTCGACAGAGCAGCCAGACGTCGTTCTCAGTCGCTCTCCGACTTACGCGGCGCACTCAACTTTGCCTCTCCATCGAATGCTGGCACCGGTTCCTCCCTCACCCCGCTCCCCGAAACCGATGGCAGCTCGACGCCTCGCGCCGTCACTACGCCCAAACGCAAACCTGCCCCCCTGCCCCCCACGAATCCTGCGAACGAAGAGGAAAGCCTCGAATTCGTCTCCGACACCCCCTCACCCCAACCTGCGCCCGCCCTACCCTCGCACCACTACGACGACCTTTTCTCTGGTGGATTTGGGTTGGAACCTTCTTCTTCCTGGCGCTCGTTTTCGGAAGAAGGATTCTTGGGCGGTATGTCGACGGCTTCCTCTGATCTTTCGTTGCGTGAGTTCCCCGCTGCGCCTCCTACTCTCCCGCCTAGTAGGAGAAGTCAGAGGAATTTGTATCGCGTCCGGAGCATCGCCGGTTCGGAGAGTAGGCTTCCTTTAGCGTTTCCCAACGAAGACACGAAGGGGGAGATGAGGAGTAGTCATACAATTACGAAGGAGGATGTGGTAGAGGTGGACGCAACGGCGTTGGCGATAGTTTGGCAGGATCAGTTGTTGGATTGTGCTCCATGTTGCGCTTTCCCCCCTTTGGTGCTGGTGCAGTTGAAGCCGAGGTTTGCTTCGGGTATACTAAGCCACAACGAAGGAGAAGGGGGAAATCCAGTTTCGATCCCAATCCACCCCTCATCTACAGCCGAACAAGATCCGCTCTGGCTACTCATCGTGGAAAACGTGATCCCTCCTCGCCCGCCTACCCCGCCTACTTCGATCGGAGGGGGAAGAGGAAAGGGAGTAGGAGGGTGGGATACGAAGAGTATCTTTGCCCCGAGTATTAAGAGCGTCAGGATGAGGTTGAGACGCGTTAGTACAGTGATTGGTAGTGGGATGGGGAGGAAGAAGCATCAAGCGCAGGAGGAGGGGCAGCGGGGGGAGGCGATGCTGTGAGCAACCACATGGGATGCTTGAGTAAGTTATCGCGCAGTGTTTGTGTAACAGGATACCCAGATGTGTTTGACGGCAATGTAAACTTATACCCTTAACAAGCTGAGTAGGCTCAAATCTTGACATCACACTACGATTGAAAGGAGGAAGAGAGGCATAAAACGTTCATATTGCGAGCAAGGACTCATTCATACATTTCCGTGGACAACAAGAGGTATCACGAGACAAAAGGTGAGAAATGGAGTACGGCACTGCTTAACACTGCTTCGAGTAACCCTTGGCCTTGGTACCGCTTCCCTTGGGCAATCCGCCTCTGTGTTTGTCGTGAGCGGCGTTGTGGTGACCAGTGCTGTGCTTTTGGTCCTTTGCACCCTGTGTGCCCTCGGGGTGCAATTCGGTGTGGTGACTGGTGGTCTCAGCCAGCTTTCTGAAACCACCTGCGCTTGCGCCGGCATCCTTTTCGAGGCCCTCGGTGATGGTGATGATGTCGTAAACGAGCTGTTCGATCATGCTCTCGCTGAGGTTCTCACGAACGACGACACGGAGGATGTCAATGTCTTCGAGGTCGGGCGAGAGGTTATAGTTGGGTACGATCCATCCCTTTGCACGGAGGAGGGTCTGGATCCAACGCTGTTCAAGGTCAGGGTTGCGCTCGCGGAAGGACTTGGACCATCGGAACGAGACAACGGGGAGACCGGGGGCGTAGGATTCGGCAGAGTGCTCGTTGATGCCAGCCTCGTGGCCGGCACCGGCGATGGCCGAAACGGGCTTGTGAATCTCAGAGAGAACTTCGTAGAGGCCAGAGTTGTCGAGAGCGCGGGCGAGGAGACGAGCGTTCTGCAAGTCGGCCTGCATGACGCGACGGTAACCCTCAAAACCGAGGTTAATGAAGTTGAACAACTGTCCGATCACGGGGTGTGCGGGACGCGAGAAGTTGAGACCGAACGAATACTCGACGGAGCCGAGGTAGTGGAGCTCAAAGACGAGTTCCTTGGGGACCTGCTCGTTGTCGCGGAAGAGAACCCAACCGAGACCGGGGTAGACCATACCGAACTTGTGACCGGAAGTGTTGATACTCTTCACACGGGGCAAGTCGAAAGACCACTTGAGGTCAGGAGTGGCAAAGGGAGCGACCATGGCACCCGAAGCACCGTCGACGTGGATAGGGATATCGAGACCAGTCTTCTCCTGATAGGCGTCGAGCAACTTGCTCATGCCCTCAACGTCCTCGTAGTGACCAGTGTAGGTGGAACCGAGAATGACGACAACGCAGATAGTGTTCTCGTCAACCATCTCGATAGCCTTGTTGATGTCGAGGCAGTACTTGGACTCGTGGGAAACAGGGACGAGGCGCTCCTCGACGTCAAAGTAGCGAGCAAACTTCTCAATGGCGACCTGGGCGTTGGAACCAAAGACCATGTTCGGGCCGGGCTCCTTGAACGACTTGCCCTCAGCCTTGCGCTTGTGCTGCCATCGCTTCTTGGCGGCGAGACAGGCCAGCATGATAGCCTCGGACGAACCGGTGGTAGCAACACCCATAGCAGCCTTGCGCTTGCCATCGGCATCGTACTCCTTGGGGGCCTTCCAGAGGTCAGCAAGCATGGAAACGCAACGAGCGTGCATGGCCATGGTAGCAGGGTACTCGTCCTGGTCACACAGGTTGATCATCATGGTTTCGGTCATGAGCTTGGTAGCCTCATCAGGCATCCAGGTGTGAACAAACGAGGCCAGGTTGAGAGTGGGCTTGCCATCGAGGCTCAAGTCCGAGCTGAGAAGCTGCAAGAGAGGGGCAGAGAAGAGTCAAAAAGGGTAAAGTTGTTAGACGTTGTTTTGACGCGTTTCACAAAGGAAGTACCCCGGTGCATGAGACAACGCTTTCGCGCATCTCTGCGCTTATGACGGGAAGGAGAAGTGAGTACGTACCTGGTAGGTGGCATCAGCGGAAGTGCCCTTTTCAGGGATGGTGTATTTGGGGATGGGGTCGGTAACATAGCGGCCAGCGTGCGAACCAGAGTGGAAAGCGTGCGACTTCTTGCCGTTAGGGTGCTTGAGGAGACCAAGAATGGGGTGGTCGGCAGCCTCGTTGATGAGCTCCTCTGGGTCTACGTGCTTGCTAAGAGACATGATGGGCGAACGGACTTGTTTTGCCAAGTAGAGACAGGGGAAGGGGTATGGATCGGCAAAGGGGATAAGGTGACGGGAGAAAAGCACGGTGTGATGAGGAGGAGTAGGTGTTATATACGGATCCTGCGGTCCAGCTCAAGCTCAAGGCAGCTGAGATGTGACTAGCTAGCAGCCAGTGATTCGAGGCAAGGCAATCTTAGTCAACGCAAAGGGCGAGCAACGCGGTGTATCGACGAGCAAGGCAGATAGAACAACGAGGGCGTTACACGGCGATTCAAGCCTCGTTCCACTCGATGGCCATGCGATGTATGACAGTCTCCTGAGGAAGGGATTGAGCTGAGGGCACGCAGGTAGACAGAGGCAGAAAGAACCGCAGGAAGAATCGCCAAAGATGCTGTCTCGAGGCAAGTGGAGCGAGCACGAGGTGAGAACAGGAGAGAGAGAGAGGCAATGCAGGCAGGGTCCACGCTGCACAGGCCAGGCGTTGTGCAGCGTCCATCTTCTCCTTCGCCGGTGCGAGTAAAAGGTTAGCCGTTGTAATTGACTGGCGTAGTGCCTGTGATATGTTTGGTGATGTTGCCGCGAGGTTTGAGGTGATACAAATTCTCGGCACGATCTTTGGGTGATCCCGCTGTCATCTTTTTCGGGTCAGGACATTTTTTTGGTTCTCCGGTCGCGGTTGAGCGGTTGTAAGTCTGCCTCCGTGCTTCCTTGCTTCTTCGCTTGCTTGCTTGCTCGGTCTCATGCTGATTGCCTATTGTTCTTCCAACGAGAAAGCACTGCCTTTGCTGTCCACTTCTGATAAATGCCCCGTGCCCTCTTGGATGTGGTGTTTTGTGTCACGTTGGAAGTTGCTCCTTCTAGCATACATGTTTGGGTGTTGGCATGTGCGCGTCACAACTGTGTAACCTGCTGCACGCTCAATAGTGCCGTACGCTTGAGCGTCAGCAAATTCTCGCAGTCACACAACGCTAACTTACTTTCAATCACAGTTGCAATGCATCAAATGCGCGGAACGATGTTCGAGAAAGGGTTCTCGATAGACGACTGTGCTTTGCTGTGACTGGCCTCGAAGAAAGCCAATCGAGGGAGAGGAAGGAGGGACAACCGGCTCGCAACCCGAGAAATATTGGCTGCACGTGTGACGTACGCTTGCAGTTTCTTGCCTGCCGCGTTTTGCAACGCTATTTTCGATACTCTGCTTGTGATCAACGGGAAGTCAAAAAGCATCTCAGTGCCTCTCAGTGTCACACACACATACGGCTGACATCCGTATCGGCAACTCAATGCCGCATGACCGCCGCCGGTCGACCCTGTCGGAAACCCTTCGCCGTCGTCCACCTACCTCACGCTGCATCTTCCCACTGTCCAAGACAATCTTGAGTTGCCTAGGCCTTTGGCTCGGGTAAGATATTATCAAACTCGTGGCCGAAGATGCTCAGTGAGCGTGATGTGACTTGTCCTGGAAGCGGGCAAGTTCAGAGGACGAAGCTTCGTGTCGATCCACCCATCCCAGGCAAATAAAGTGATGCAATGGTGGCACACGAGATTCGATCAATCGGGCTGAAGGTTGAACAGGTCTCAAGATGAACTCTTTTATCGTTTGATTTTCTTGTCCATCATTTCACATTCGATTTTCCCACAATACTTTTTCTCAAACATGAGCCTGTGCTAGACGCCATTTTGGGGTTGGCTTCTCGAGGATTGATCCTTGAGCTAGCCTGAAATAGTCGCTGCGCACGCACAGGGAACATCAAGGAAGCAAGCTCTGCCCATGATACAATCACGCACAATTTGACGGCAAAGCAGGAAGATTAGCGAGTGGACAGGGTATCGATCCGTGCCCAAGCAAAAGCGGGCAAGTGTGAGAGGACGAAGCAGGACATGAAACAAATAGTGAAGAGGTCAACAGCCCATTCAGGACGAAAGTTTCCATGATACAGATGTATGAAGCTAAGAAGATGGCAGACGGTGAGGCGAAGCTTCGTAGCCGAGGGTGGCTGTCCATGTGAGCAGGGGTCCGACAAATAGAAGGAGTCATGTAGATAATACACAGAGCTCACTCTTCGTTCACGGAGAGAGCGTCATGGACATGAGTACGGGATGAGGCGAATCAGTCAGATCCAGTCCGACGTCGCAGTATCCTTCGTAGCTTGTCGAGCGATCAGAGCAGCACCGCAGCGCCCAGCACTGCGCCTGCACCCAAAACCATCAACTGTGCCACTGCACCCTTTAGCTCCATTCCGCTCCCCGCTGCATTCGAGTTGCCCAACCCCAACCCAACGCTGCTGCTGCCACTTCCGCCGCTTCCACTACCACTCCCTCCGCTTCCACTACCACTAGTGGACGTAGCCCCCCTCCTACTAGCCGTACTAGTCACCGTAATCACCCCGTTTCCTCCACTGCCTCCACTACCTCTGCTACCTCCACCACTACCACCCTGCGCAGCATAGGCAGAACTAGCGCCTGCAGCGGCGAGACTCGAAACGAATGACGAATCCAATGTTGTAAACGTAGCTAGAGCCGGTGTACCTGCCGGTTTGGTCACGGGCGAATTTTGGGATAAAGTGACAATGCTTCCTCCTCCCGCGGTCGAGCAGGAACCGAATTGGACACAACCTGAGACCGCATTGTTCGTCGTAAGTGGTGGTGCAGCTTGCGAAGCGACGAAGGGGGTGAGGAGGAGGCAGAGGGAGAGGGTTAGGCTTGCTGCGACGGGCGCTGTGCGAGTCATTGTTGCTTGATTTGCGATAAAGGCGCTCTGCAAGTGGATTGATTTGTCTTCAGCGGGGGGGTTGTCGTCGTCGTCTTTGGCGTTGCGATAATCTTGGTGGTTCGAATGATGATGGTAGTAGTGAAGATCAAATCTGAAGATGAGTGACTGCGAATCGTTCGTTTAGCGATGTTGCACAAGGGGAAACGTTGGACAGTATCACAAGGAAGCGCCCTAATGCTGCTAAATCCGGGGAATTGTTTTTCTTTCTTTCTTTCTTTGATTCTGTCTGCTGCCGCACGCTGTGCAAGTGCTGAAATTGAACTTGTGTCGACAATTCAAACCCCGCCTTTCCTCTCAAGACGGGGTAAAACATCGATTGATTGACATTGCGCATGAGACTGCTGCTCTGCTTTTACTTTGCTCAAATTGCTGCAACTTTTGACGCCCAGCCAAGCGAGCACTCGCCGCTGCGAAATTTAGCGTCTTTCACGTCTTTTGCTCCCAAGCGAGCTACAGTTGCGCCTCTGCAAAATCGGATAACTTGCTTGGCTTCCTCGATCCCGATCGATTCGTGTCGTTTAGCGACAAAGCTTTGATCCATTCCATTGGTAGACGGAGCTGGCTTCATCTCGAGCATGTTTTCTGCGCCGTCTCCTTCTTCTTCCGTACTATCACACAATCACACAGGCTTGCGCAACGAAAGATACAGATTAGAAGTTCAAGAAAGCGCACAGTGACGGATCCAAATCGTCCATCTGAGCGTGTGTGTGTCTCTTGGCTGTGTTGACCTTCTCACCAACACCTTCCTACTCAACGCTTTTGCCATCTCCTGTCTAAGCGCAAAGATGGGTGCGGGAGCAGTAGCAGGTCTTATCCTGGGCCTCATTTTTGGAGTCGCAGGTCTTCTCTCCGCTATCATGGTTTGCGCCAATCGATCCGAGTCAGCCGAGTCGTCTCTTCCTTTGCATACTCTCGCCTCGACACCCCCCGCTGCCGCCAATGCTAAGCCGAAACCCAACGACAATGCTTCTCCTGCTCCACCAAAAGCAGACAACAACAAAAAAGACGACACGAAGGACGAAAAGAAACACGCAAAGCCAGCCGATAACAATGCTAAGAAGGACGACAACAAAAAGGGCGGCGCCGCAGTAGACGAGTGGTCCGGCGCTAAACTTTGGGCTGAGTTTGTGGCGAAGTTAGGTGAAGGAGACAAGGGTAAGCCGCAGTACGTGGCGTTTGATCCGAAGACGAACAAGATTGATTTGAAGCCTGCGCCTGCGAATGATGCTCCCTTCTTGAAGGTTCATGCTGATGGTAAGGTGGAGCTGGTCGACGGTGGTGGTGGTGGTGGGAAGCAGCAAGGTGGCGGAGGCGGAGGTGGAGGAGGTGGTGGGAAGGACAACAAGGGTAATCAGAATCAGAACCAGCAGAAAGGAGACGACAAGAAGGCCGACGGCGGTAAAGATACGAACAATCAACAACAACAGCAGAAGCAAGGAGGCGGAGGCGAACAGAAAGGCAAGGACAAGAAGGAAGAAGAAAAGAAAGACGATGCCGGCGGCAAGAAGAACGACCAACAACAAAAAGGTGGAAATGACGACAAAGGGAAAGGCAAAGCCAACGAGCCCTCCGCGGCGGAAAAGAAAGACGAGAAGAAGGAAGACAATAAGAAGAAAGACGCCGCTCCACCCGCCGCCAAGCCAGCAGAGGAGAAGAAAGGCGATGCGCAGCCAGCAGCCAAGAAAGAAACCGAGAAGAAGGACAACACTAAGCCAGCCGCAGTGGATCATTCCAAGTGTTGCGGCGACACGCCAAAGCTTTCCATCAACGGGACGGTGGAGTTGGGCCACGTGTTGAAAGCTCTTGGTGTCGCACCTCTTCCTCTTCCTCCGGCGGGATCAGCGACGACAGAAAAAGCGGACGGAAAGAAGAAAGAAGAGGGAGGAAACTGTGGATGTAGCGGCTGCAAACACAAGCGTCCAGGTCACAGCTGCGACCATGATCGAAGCTTCCATCACGCCAAGCATCATCGTCATCATCATCGTTCGACGGGTCATTGCGACCACGTTGGTCATACAATGGGGTGCCGGCATCATGGAAGTCATCATCATGGGACGCATCGGGAGAGGTCACGGCACACTTCGTGAGTGCACATGCCGAACGATGAGATAAGCAATGGTGAGGAGTAAGGCTAATGACAAGGTCTCTTGTGTTAATGTTCAATCAGGTGCTGCGACAGGCACGGCTACTTCTCGGAACAGGATTGGGAGACGACGTCAGCGTCTACTGTGACGACGGCTGACTATCATGGTGAGCAAGAGAATTCTCGTTGAGTAGACACCATTCCATTTTTCGCTTCTAGCTCACACACCTTCTCCTATTTTCACTCTACGTAGGAGCTCATCGTCATGCATGTCACCCGCAACACCACCATCGGCATCGATGAACGCGTCTGCTCTCTAGCACACCGAACACAAATTTCGCAACCTCTCGACTTGATCCTTTGTAGCTTCATTAGCATTCTTCTATCTGCGCCTAGCCTTCACTCGGCCAAGAACCGCCACAGCGCCTCCTTCTCCTTATAATCATGATGAACCACCGTCACCAACCACCTTCCCTCCTTCACGTCCTCAATCAACTTCCTACTAGCCGACTTGATCGGGAACAACAGCGACCACTCGCTCCAGATTTCAAACGCTTCATCTCTCCAAGCCTCGAAACTTTCCCTTTCGATAATCGTAGACTGTACAATTTCCTTGCCCGGAAAAACGGCCCATGTGACGGTATTCGCTTCGCCATCGCCCAAATTCGAAGCAAAGTCCCCTTTTGCGTTGCCCGCAAAATAGGTGATCTGTGCATTGGGTCCAAGAGCGTCGATACGTTGTGTAAGACGATCTTTATCAGAGGTAGACATGAAGAGTTCAACGAAAGATTTTTGGAAAATAAATCCGCCAGCGGGACCAAAGCCTACAACGGGGTCTGTGGAAGGAGCGCCGTCTACAGCGGGTTGCGATCCGACCGACCACCATCCTTTACCCCCTCCACCGAGTCGGTTGAGCGATAAGAGATGATCTCGAATTTGCAAGGTCTCGTTCATAAGCGGAGCATCGCACCATGGAATGCAGGCGATTTTCTCCTCCAAATAGCTCGCAAAGATTTGAGAAATGTCCTTCAGTTCAACTGGGTATCCCCAGATCCGCAGTGCGTCTTGTGGGGGGACTTTGAGGCTTACGCCGTACCCGTCCATTTCACCGAAAGCGGGACTTCGAGAGTCACCGTATCGACCATTGGGGAACTCATCCCATGTGGTTGTTTCCGGAACTTGATATGAGCTCGATGTACGAGCCAGGGTGCGATTGAGCGCTTCCTGGGTAGAAATCTTAAAGTCTTTAGGGGTGTTGGCGCCGGTGTGATCGGAAAGCATTGCGTTCTTGGTGCGCTCGAGATGGAGATGTGCTGGAACCCCCGTGAGACGAGCTTGAGCTTCGGCCTGAGCACCGAGGTCAATTTTCCACCCTAGACCGTCAAGAATGCGTTCGATGCTCTTCTCGAGGTTGAGAGAGCACAGGTGGAAACCGCGGATATCCGATTCGAGAAAAATGCGGCCAATGGTATGGATGCCGAGCGAGACACCATATTCCTTTACAGCCGCATCGTCGCTCTTGATAGGTTCGAGAGCATCGAGGATAAGTTGAGGTACACGAACCTTGCATAGATTCGTCATTCGGCGGAAACTCTGATAGTTTTGAACGGGCATGATACCAGGTAGGATCGGAATGGTGATGCCAATCTGCCTGCATTCTTTGTACCAAGCCAGAAACTGATCGACGTCGTAGAAGAGTTGCGTAACGATGTATTGCGCTCCAGCATCTTGCTTCTCCTTCAGGTGGCGTAAATCGCGTTTGACATCGCGATCGACGTAATCCGCATGCCCCTCGGGATAGCCGGCTACACCGATGCAAAAGTAGTCGCCGTGGTTCTCGCGAATGTAACGCACGAGGTCTATTGCGTGTTGAAACCTCTCATCTGCTGCGACCCAGTATTCCTCTCCTCTTGGCGGGTCTCCTCGAAGCGCCAAAATGTTCTTGATACCCAGCCTTTTGGCGGTTTCGAGTGTCTCGTCCAAGCTCTTCTTTTCAACATTTGTACAAGTCAAATGCAAACATACATCGCATGCATCCGACGCACTTGCCTTCTCCCAGCTCTCTCCCCCTTTGACCGCCTCAATATGCTGCTGTGTTCCTGCTCCGATCTGCTTGACCTCATTCTGGACAAGTTCGACGTCGGGATCGAGCTTTCCCTTCTGTATCCTACCCGCAAGCTCCAGTGATTTGCCACCGGTAGTACCGCCTGCTCCCCAAGTGACGTGGATCCAGCTTGGGTCCAAGTTGGAGCGCATTCGCGCAATACGATTGTAGAGATTAGCGAGACCCTGGGTAGTTTTGGGAGGGAAAAATTCGAAGGACCAGAAAGGTAGATCATTTGCTGCTGCGCGTTGGATTTTGGTTGTGATATGCGCTGGATCGGAAGCGCCCGAAGGCGTGGTGGTCCATGAGGACGCCATCGTGCGAATCTTCTCTCAGAGCGTTCGGATGAGAATCCGAAGCAAGAGAGAGAGAGAGAGAGAGAGTGTGTGTGTGTGTGTGTGTGTGTGTGTGTGAGAGAGAGAGATAGAAAGAGAGGGACGGTGTCGTGAGAAAGCTTCGGAAGAACGCCGAGACCAGAGCTTGACTCACCTTTTTCCCAAAGTCATGCGAGCAACGCTCACAAAATGCGCGACCCTGAATTCCGACTTCCGAGACATTGTCAATTCTGGCAACCAAGTCAATCGAGCTTGCTTCTTGCTCTTGCTTGGTATTGAGAGCGTAGTTAAGCAAAGCAACAGGATCGATAAACATGTCACAAGTTCGGATCTCTCCTGAAGCTTAGTCGGACTGAGACTCATTCATGTTTAAAACTTACGAGCAAGATGGACGTATTGAGTTTGAGCATAGGGCTTGGATTCTCGTCGGACCAGATCGAGTTGCTCGCGTGATAGAGATTAGGCAGGGTCTTACCTATCAGCCAAGGTTTCTCTCCTCCTTTTCGAAGCGCAGGAGCGATGTAAAGCAGATCAGACCCCGGAGTGCGTCTCAATCATAGGCGGAAGAGGACGCTACACCGGTCAACAACCACTTCACCGGGCGCGAGATTTACAATCGAAGACAATCCTGGGTAACTATTGATTGTTCGGATCCCGCCGGTCCGTTGGCTCGCTTTCATCGAATTAAGGTCTGAAGCGAACAGGCCGGCTCGATTGACGCACACCATCAATAGAAGCGATTTTGCAGCAAGTCCCAGAGCCGTTGCTGGAATCTTTGTTGACGAGCATGACGAACTGACATTGAGCTTCGAAACAATGCTGTGTATTGTGTGACCTGCCTCGCGCCAAGCAAGAACAAAGGAAAGAGAGAGAGTTGCGGTGAATGGCAGTGCGATGACCATCGCAGTCGTCATCATCCTAGCCTCTTGGCTCAAATAAAGAAATGAGGCGGTGCGTCTGCCTCTCGTCCTCTGTCTAAATCGAAATCGATTAATTTGACGTTGCGTTGCAAATGCGGCACAAGCCTCTCCAAGTTGCTGCTGCACGTAACCGGCACGTCCGTGGCTTGGACCCTCGCTGGAGAAGGAAAAGCCCCACCCACTCACATCATTCTGCTTGCAAGCCCTAAGCCCTTACAATACAGAATTCAAGTCTCGACCTTGACACTTACAACATGCACAGCGTTGCTCCACCGTGTGCATTTCGGATCTGCCGAGAAAATCCATCTTTAAAACAAAAAAGTAAGCGCAGAGAGGCTGTGTGTGGGTGCGGTGTGTGGGTGTGTGGGTGTGTGGGTGTGTGCGTGTGATGCCTCGCTTGTTCATTCCAATGCAGCAACAGGCGGCAACAGGCACTTTCGCCGTGGCAGCCAAGCGTGAGTTGAACGTCATCCTTTCAACAACCCTTTGCTCTCTCTATCTTTCTCGGGCCACTGTTTGACAAGGTTCAGCTCGGTGCTGCTTCATCATAATCTCCATCACCACCATCACCTGTTACTATTTCTTACCCGCCGATCTCCTACTCCCTCCTCTAACTCAACAGCGGCAATTTAGCAGCTCGGTCACGCACGCTGCAAAGAAGGTACGAACCGCTTGATCATTTCGCTCATCCGTCGATACCATTACCAGAGTCAATACGTAACGCCAGCTGCAAAGCTACAATACTGGTAGCGACATTTTCCTTGACATTCATAACATAGACTAAGCCATATCAGTCAAGACAGCACTGAGAACCTCGACACTCGACCTTTGCATCGATTCGCCAACAATCCAAAATGCCAGTCTGCGGATCCTCTCATATCCGCAAGGAAGCCGATGAGAAGGCGCATCTCTCGGCTGGCTCCCAGATCGGTCCCTTCCAAAATGCTCGACCGCAATCATCACAGCCCACCATCACGTCAGCCGTAGCTGCTGATCCAACACTACCGCCCTCCCAAGCAGCAAAGCATCTCTTTCCCGTCCCGTCTGCAGCCAAGCGAGGGATTCTTCGATTCAAGATCAAAGAGCAGCTCGAAGAAGGGAGAGGCAAGCACTGGATTTGGGACAAGGGTGCGGTACACGATACCAACCGCGAACCGGATGATGAAGAGCTCGAGCGCGTTCGTCATCGATTTGGCTACAAGTCCGAGGCGGAAGGCGGTCCGTCGAGGCTCTATCTAATGGTCCTTGCAGATTGCCTGTTGCCGCTACCACGGAATCCAATGTCGGGTGTGGTCTCGCCTCCACTCCTGGCAACGACTGGTATCGTTCCACTTTCCATCTTCTCGACCGGACCAGACATCATCGGTCACTACTACGATTGCATCGTTGCAGCACGCAGAGAAGTCATTCTACTTACCAACTACTGGCAGGGTGGCAAGAACGTCGACCGAATCGCCGAAGCTCTACGTGAACTCAACAAGCGTGTTGAAAAGCGTCGCAAGCAGCGTGCCCTTGAAGCCAGGAGGATTGGTCAGTCCGGTTCGGCAAAGACAGCTCCCAACCCTTCAAGCACACCACAAGCAGAGAAAGCCTCCAAGCAGCAAGATGCCATGCTCGAAAACCAAGGTGCGCCAGGCTCTGCAGCTCGCGCCGAACAGGACAAGCCAAACGGTGACCTCGAAGATGAGCACATCGAACTCGGTCCACCCACAGCTGAAGAGCGCATCGTCGTCAAGCTCATGTGGGATCGAGGACCGCAAACTCTTGCTGATCTCTTCCGACTTCGCAAACCTGTCCCGCCCGACATGTGGAAGACCAATGGCCTACCCACAGAAAAGGAGATCCCAAACTTGACCATGGAGATTCTCAACTACCACCGACCTCTGATGGGGACGTTTCACGCCAAGCTCCTCATCGTCGATCGTCAAGTGGCGCTCATCAACTCGAACAACATTCAGGATCGACCCAACGTCGAAGCGTGTATTCGTCTCGAAGGTGATATTGTCAATTCGATCTACGATCATGCTCTCATTAGTTGGGGCAACCGTTTGCAGCCTCCTCTGCCGTGTCTTACCGCTCCTGCGCCCGTAGCGCCGTCCAAAGCGGCTTTTATGACTGGTAGCGAAAGCACACTACCTTCGCTCACCGTGGAGAAGCTCAAGCAGCTCTCGCTCAACGTTCGACAGCGTCTTCACGACGAAGATACCGCCACGGAAGTGGAGAAGGAGAGGAGTTTGCAGAGTCCCATGACGTTCCATTTTGGTGATGTTGTTGATCAGATGATGCGTCGTGGTAGTCTCGGTGCTGATGGTGCTGCTTCTCCTACTCGATCGCCTGCGACGGAGCATCACGTCGATGGCGAACGAGCGGCGAGGAACGCCGGTGCACTTTGGGCGCAAAAGGTGCTCGGAGAACGCTTCAACAAGGACAGATCCGAGACGGCAACAGCAGGCGGACCAGCAGCTCCACCGCTCGACAAGGCCGAGATCAATCCGCCTACACCGGCTGCACCGCAACAACCGAGGAAGCACTTTGCTGATGTGGTGGAGGCACTGATGATGAAAGAAGGCCACAAACCGCCTGCGTGGGCTGAGGGGGCGCTGGAAGTGTTTGGTCTCGGTCAGAGTAGTTCCAAGAACGTTGCTGAGGCGGTCAGACGTAACCCTAGGCCCAAAACGACGTTGGCTTCCGGTGCCAAGATTCCCACGGCGGTGGCCGAGGAGGAGCATGGGGTTGGGGAACAAGGCCATAGCGGTTGGCGAAGGTCGATCGAGGCTGAAGAGGAAAGTCATACCGCGATTGAGGAAGGGTCGGGAAGTCCCCAGACGGCGCTGAGCAGCGTTGGGAGCGAAGAAGCAGGTCACGCTGCAGCGAACAAGGAGACTACACCATCAGCAGCGAATGGCGTAGTTGCAGGTTCGGCCGCAGCACCTGCGCTCAACACGGACATCTTCAAGTCGCCCACATCGACAAACGACGCTTCTTCAAAGCCAGTTGAATTCCCTTCCAGCCCAACAGCGAAGGACGACGACTCTGGCGTCCCCGGTTCAGTCGGCTATCGTAACGTCCACCGAAGAACGCTTTCTCAGATTTCTCGTTCTTCCGCCGCCGAACGACTCTCCGCCATTACTAAGAACTTGGATTTCGCCAACAACTCCAAAGTCCAGGGCGAAATCACCGCTGAAAACGGTACGCTCTTTAACGACGTCCTCGATTTCCAACCCTATGTCTTCCATCGACCACACGAACCGGTTCCTATGGCACTTGTCAATCGGCGCCCGCACGGTACGCCGGGCCATAGCGATATTCGTAATCCGCAAGACGCTGCTTGGTTAGCCGGCTTCCGCTATGCCAAGAAACACATTTTTATCCAATCTCCAACGCTGAATGCGTCTCCGATCAAAGCGGCGGTTCTCGCAGCGGTACGTCGCAAGGTCAAAGTGGAATTGTGGTTGGATTTGGGATTCAACGACAAGTCCGAATCGATGCCTTTCCAGGGCGGAACCAACGAAGCTGTTGTCACCGCGTTCTATAGGCAACTTAGGCGGGAAGGTAAAGGGGATGAAAAGTATCTGGAAGTTTATTGGTATACGGGGAAAGACATGACTCGTCCGCTGAACGCTGTGCGTAAGCAACGCAATTGTCATGTCAAGTTCGCGGCGTTTGACGGTCAAGTTGCGGTGTTGGGGAGTGGGAATCAAGATACGCAGAGTTGGTTTCATAGTCAGGAGATCAATGTCATGGTGGATTCAAGGCAGATTGTGGAGGAGTGGATGAAGGCTCTGGAGAGAAATCAGAGTACCAAGTTGTATGGTATGGTGGATCAAAGGGATGGCATTTGGAGGGGGAAGAATGGGGAGGAGTTGGTGGATACAGGGAAGGATAACGAGGGCGAAAAAGGAGGGAAGGAGAAGGAGAAGGAGGGGAGTGCCAGTCCACAACCAGCAACGACGGCGACGGCGAATACACGGCCAACCACAACAGCTGCGGCCATCACCGAGGCGAACGATGCCATTGCAATGTGATCTTCAAAGTGATCCTCAAAGTCCCAAATCACACGCCTCGATGCGAGGTTGATTCGTTGAAAACCATCACATTCATTCAGTCCAAATTTCATTCTCGAACAATTTTTCCTTGTATACCTCCCAAACAGTCTCCTTTACAGCTCAGCAAATTAGATGCTTACACCCTATCCTGCCTCACACGAGCACTTGACGGATCTCAATGGAATGGCTGAATGAGTTTGGCGTTGAACTCTACGAGGAGCACAGAGAGGATTACGAATACAAAATGTGTAACTTGATACGGAAAGTTGTTGCCAAAAGTTGCAGCTTGCTTTTTCACATCTGAGGCATATCCGGACCAGCATCTTCTCCCATCCCTGCCTCGGGAGCCTGTACGCCCGGACCAGCTCCTCCTCCAGGTTGCCTTCCCCTCTTGGCGCTAACCACGTCGTCTACCCTGAGCAGCAACGAAGCTGATTCGATGGCGGTTTTCAGAGTCTGGATCTTGACCGCTGCACTTTCGTAAAGGCCGTATTCTTTCATCTCGACCACATTTCCATTTTCGCCATCGACACCGTACGAGTGGTCACCGTTGGCATGCTTGGCTCGGAGGGTGGTCAAGGTCTTAATGGCGTTTCCACCACAGTTCTGGATCAAAGTACGAGGAATGACTTCCATAGCATCGGAAACGGCACGGATGGGTCCAACTTCGACGCCTTCCAATTCTTTAGCGTATTCGGAGAGTCCGTAGGCAATGGCCATCTCGGTAGCACCTCCTCCTGGTGCGAGCAATGGGTTGAAGACGACGTTACGTGCAACGGCCATAGCATCGGCAAGGTTACGGTCAATTTCGTTGAGGATGTCCTTGGATGGACCACGGAGCAAGATGGTGCAGGCCTTGGGTTCTTTGCATTCCTCGAGGAAGGTGAAGTATTCGTCACCGAGCTTCTCGATGTGGAAGAGACCACATCTTGTACCGACATCGACATCGCGCAAGTCATCGACGCGGTTGACAATGGTGGCACCAGTAGCGCGGGCGATACGGTTGTTGTCGGTCTTACGAACGCGGCGAATGCAGGTGATGTTGGCTTTGAGCAGGTAGTGCTGTGCCAAATCCGAGACACCCTTTTCGGTGAAGACGAGGTCAGGCTTGAACTCGATGATCTTTTCGCACATGGTTTGGATCTGTTGCTCTTCGATTTCGAGGATCTTGTTCCAGTCTTCCTCGCGTGTGATTTCGATGTTGGTCTGCGACTCTCCCTTCTTGTATTCAAGGGGGCAGTCGAGGAGGATGATTCGTGGGTTCTCGATACGTCTTCGCATCTTGGGGTGAGTGACGTCCTTGTTGAGCATGACACCGTCAAGGACACGGCATTCTTCGATGGTTCCACCGGGAACCTTTTCAACACGGGCGTAACGCTTGATGTCAACGGTCTTGCTTGGGTCGCTACCCGCAGATGAGCCGGCAGTGGAGTCGACCATAGCAACAGTGCGGACGGCTTTGAGTGCAAGCTTGCACATCTGCTCGGACCACCTCGAAACAAACTTGGTACCGATGGAAGTTTTGATGAGTGCGAGCATATCCTTGTCATTGGTGACATCGACGGGTACCGAGATCTCCTCGACAATCTCTAGCGCTCTGGCAAGGGCCTTCTTGAATGCAGAGATGATGACAACGGGGTGGATACCACGTTCGAGCTGAGGCAACGACTGAGCGAGAATTTCACCAGCAAGGATGATGACCGAGGTTGTACCGTCACCGACTTCCTCGTCCTGGGTTCGGCTGAGTTCGATCATGGACTTGGCAGCGGGATGTGCGACTTCGACTTCACGGAGGATAGCGTTTCCATCGTTGGTGAGGAGGATACCGCCCATGGGGTCGAGGATCATTTTGAGCATGGCTTTGGGACCAAGACAGGTTCGAATGACATCGGCGACGGTTTTTGCGGCGGTGATATTGGAGATCTGAGCTTTGCGACCGGTCTGGCGCTCAGGGCCGGTGTTCATGACGAACACGGGTTGTTGCGACATGTTGGCAATATGATGTGGGAGTCAAAGGATGCTACAATTGTATCTCGGTGCTGTGATGCTGCAGATGTGTTGGTCGACTGCGCCTAATCGATGTTGTCGGAAGATCCGTATGTAGTTGTCAGGTGACCACGATGCGCACAAGTCGGATGGTCCGATGGAGAAGCAGTGATGCGCAGTAAGCGTGGGAATGGTGGTGGAAGATTAGACGATGAGAAGAAGCGGATAAGTAAGGCCAAAGCACTTGTCGAGCAATTGAGTGTCACTTTTTCTCAAAAGCCTGTGTGCGTGTGTGAGTGTGTGTGCCTCGAGCGTTGTTGGAGTCGGCGTTGCGAGCAGGCGAAGCGCAGAGAAGCACAGAAGCACAAAAAGTGAGGCTCAAAGCGCGCGCCGAGCAAACCAACAGAGAGCAGCGTTTCGGCCTGCGCGTTGCAATTTCTTCCAGCTTCTTCTCAAGAGCAAGCCTAAAAGAGGAGCGCGACCTTGTTCAGAATCGGGATTTGCAATGCTCGATCTTCGATCACGATTTTGGTCTTGCCGTCTTGTTAAAGTGTTGGCTCGGCTGCCAATTTCAACGTTGTCTCAGACCCTGCTGCTAAACTCTGGCTTTAAGCTTTGCCTATACTTTTTTCTACAACGCTTTGTTCAAGATATCCACTTTGAGCAGCAACGCTCTGAAGAGGACATACAGTACGAAGCTGCCGAGCATTCAAGACGTGCAGTGATCGCTTTCTGGTCAGCAGTCCGTATGACAAAGGCTGAACTGAAGAAGGGTGAAGTGAGAAAGGCTTTATGCTTTATCTCAGATCTCGAGATGTGTGTTCGCGCGAGGCTGTGCCTGGAAAATTACGCCGCTTCAACAAGCCTCGAGAATCTACCTTTCCAACTCACAACACCATGCCGCTGTCTTACATCCTCTCGATCGATCGACCGACTCTAGCCATCAGATTGGCTAGAAGCGTGGCCAGGGACTGATGAGCATGGTGGTATCGGCCAAGCCTACTTACTTTCGTGCTTCGGATCACTTCGCGTGTCTCTCGAGGAAAACCCTGCCGCTCTTCTGCAGACTTAAACGCAGCAGCGCACGCACCAGCCCGCATGAACGTTTCCAATCAGTCACGCATTTGACCCACCATGGCTTCACCGCAATGCCAAAAATTGGTGCAAAGCTTTCGGTCGACCTTCGATCGTGCACATTCATAATCAAGCTTGAAAGTCAAGCAGCGAGACACCCCATCCAGTCACGCTGAGAAATCAGCCAAAAGGCGGCGTAGTTAAAGAGCAAAAGAGTGAATCTCGAGAAGGAAGCTTGACAAAAGCGTAAATTGGCCAATTCGACGGCGCCACTCTTTCCGTTTGGCCCGCACATTTCCTGCCATTCGCGCACACGCACGCAAGTGCATCTAAGCCGCACTTCCAACTCACTCGCTTCCTTCTTAGCAGCCTGTCCCGCAGCTCATCAATCCATCAACTCGCAATTGACCGTCTCACTCTTCATCTGTAGCTCCTTCCCAACTCCTCACCATCTCTTTATATTACCTCTTCCACATCTCGTTCATTCAGCTTCAAGTCTGACACTACCGCTCACGTTGCATAATCAATCGCAATCTGTCAAGGGTCCATTGAGCCCACTGTCGCATCTCGAACGATACTTGTTGCATTGCCGCTTCACCCTAGCATAGACCACACGACGTACCTTTTGCGCCGCATAACATCGATCGAAGCAAGTGTCAGTCAATCCTGAACCATTGCAATCCGTCAAGGTCACACCAGCACATCCTGCTAGAACATGGGCATCTTCGGTCTCAAGTCTCGCAAATCCTATTCTTCCGACACCTCCAGCTTCAGCAAGCACAAACCAGACTCGAGCAATCGCAACCAAGCTCTCGAAGCATCCGACGTCATCGGTGCCAGTCCCGACTTTGGTCTCTCCGTAAACAATCATCGTGGCCCCTCCAACAACTCCGACAACGCTTCACTTCGCTCTCGCAACTCGATCAAGATGAAAAAGTTCTTTGGCAGCACTCGCAGAAAGGGCTCGCAGAGCATCGATACTGGTGCCTCTGCTCAGCCCGCCAACAAGAATTTGCAGTCCAATGACTACTTCAACAATGCCAGCTCCAAGCGAAACAGCCGGACCAGCCTCAACAAGACTGCAACCACGCCTGGCACTCCTGGCACGCTTCCTGTCATTTCGCCGGTCGTCACGCCCTCAGCTATTGCTCCTACGCTAGGCACTCCGACTGGTGCCGGCGCAGACAGCTCGTTTGCTGACGCCGTCGGCTCATCCGTCACTGGCGGTCTGGCACCGACCACCCCTGGTGGAGGTCCTCGACCCTCTGAGCTCTTTGCCGGTAAAGGTGTTCAGTGGAACGAGATTGATCTCACTGGCCGTGACAACAACAAGCCAACGGATGCGGTCACCACCAACATCGACATGCAGAAGTTCTTGAAGGAGCGACGTCAGTGGATCCCAACATTCAAGGACTCCGATGCAGTCGAGGAAGATGCTGTCAATCTCCCCAAGTCGCTCGATCAATTCTCGTTTGAGACGCCCACCGAGGTATCCAAGTCAGCCGCCGGGCTCAAGGATTTGAGAGACCTGGAGGACACGCACAAGCGCAAGGCTGCTCTCCTCAACCCAGCGCCTCTCGCTACTGCCACCAATGGTACCATCTTCGAAGAGGCTGGTCCCAGCACGTCAGTTCTTGGCAGCACATCCGATACAGCTGCTGCCACTACCAAATCGGGGCAGTCGCTTCCGCCTCCTCCCGCCGCGCCTTCGCGCAACCAGTCCTTTCGCACTTCTTCCTTTGCTGCTACCAATGACACCGCCCCTCGACAGTCTAGCAGCCTGGCTCGTAAGCCTGCTCCTTCGCTTGGTGTCAATGGAGCCAGCGCTGCATCCTCTTCGACCGCAGCATCTCGGGACATCCCGCAACGCAGGAGCTCGGTGCGCAAAGAGCTTTCGGAGCTTACCGACGGTCCGGCGGAAGGGCAGCCAGCGGCGACAGCAGAGCCCACGACTGGAGCTGTCCAAGCGGACGGAACAGAGGAAGTGCCTCGTCCCGTCAATGGCAGAGTGGATCAGATCAAAGAGCAAGCCGGAATCACAGAGGCAGCGGGAACTAGTACAGCGGCTGGCAGCGTGAGACCATCCATCGATACGGCAGGCTTTGCTACACCCGCTGGATCGCAATCGCATGAGAGCCACCAGCCAACGCCTGGTGTGACAGCAGCTGAAGCTGGAACCACCTCTGCCACTCCTTTGACCGTGCCAACAGCAGCAGCGGGAGCCACAGATGCTTCGCACGATTCCAGCACCACGGTTGCTCCTCTGAGCCCGCCACGTCCGCCCAAGAATGGGCAACGCACGCCTTCTCGTCAAGCTAGTCAAGAACCTATCAACGGCAGTGTCAGCAAGACTAGCTTGGCAGACAACATTGCGCAAGCTGCGCCGTCTCTGCAAAACGTTGTTCCTGGCACCGGAGCTGCTACTCATCCACCAGCTCAGTGACTGTACACAAATAAGAAATTTGCATTGATAGTCGGTCTTTACTCGTCGTCATCTCTTGAAATACCCCCTGTCTTTCAGAACTATCACGACAAACCCGACTGAGACGAACTTGTGAAGGGTGTGGCTCGTTGGGCGAAGACAGTGAGGTGAGTCTGAGCACTTGAGCATGATTCTCGGAAGACGGAGCAATTTGTGCCATGTGGAGCGCCAAAAAGGTTCAATTTGAGAAGAAACGGTTTTCAGGGTCCACCTTCTTGCCATTCCTCTTTGGGTCTTCTTCATCATCTTGCATCCCATCGTCCACCATCTCTCTCCTCGTGACAACAGCACCTGTTTGTCGCCAATAGCCCTGCCAATATGGCGGACTTCTACATTCGCTCCGCTCTGTCCCTTGACCGAGTCCTACGAGATGAATGTTCGGTCAAAGCAGCCGCCTCTCCGCATCCTGACTCAACCCGAGTTCTCGCCCTACTCATCAACTCCCTCGCCTACCGATCCGCCCTCCAGCATGCCCTTGATGAATCCAGAGTGACGAAGCTCGAAGATAAAGTCTTCAGCCTTGCACCTCCTTCTTCTAAGAATGCGAAAGACAAGAAGGCAACGGAGCCCAAAAAGGGCCGATGGGAAGAAAAGCAATACCCCAGCAAAGAAGCCTTCCTGCTAGTCCTAGCCCATGACCTGGTTTTCCAGAATAGAGGAATCCAAGCCAGCAAAACCTGGCCTCCTAAAGTTACACTCGAAAAGTATCGCCCCATGATCCACAGTTCGCTCGTCAAGCTCCAACTCAGAACAGGAAAAGCAAGGATAACCGACTTGCGCTCGGGAGCGCTCTACCACGAAATGACGCAACGTATCCCCCGCTGGGTACGCATCAACTTCCTCTTGACCACAAAGGAAATTGTATTGGAATGGCTCGCCGAGAATAAGTATACAAAGCTTGGTGAAGGGGAGGAGGAAATCGATGGAGTGAGGGAGTTTATCGAGAGCAAGCACGTGGAAGGGTTGTTGGCATTTCATCCGAAAGCAACGAGTGGGTTGGTGGGCAGCGAGTTGTATAAGAGGAATTGGATTGTGTTGCAGGATTTGGCAAGTTGTTTTCCGGCGTTTATACTCGATCCTCCAGCTGGGGGAGAGGTGGTGGATGCGACCAGTGCACCGGGGAACAAGACGAGTCATTTGGCTGCTATAATGCATTCCAAGTTTCTCTCCCTCTCCTCCTCTTCTTCCTCGGATGAGGATAAAGCGAAGGGGAGAGTATACGCTTTCGAGCGCGACGCAATTCGCTACAAGACCCTCGTCAAGCGCCTTACTGCCGTGGGAGCGATTCACAACGCCAAAGGAAACCAAGGCAACGTCTTTCCCGAAAAAAAGGACTTTCTCACCACCAAACCAACCGACTTTGAGCGGGTTACGCACATGCTTCTCGACCCAAGCTGCAGCGGTAGTGGCATCGTCAACAGGTTAGATTTCCTCAAGGAAGATGACGATGTCGAAGACACACCTCTTCCCTCCCCTTCCACCCCTTCTTCTACGTCTTCAGAAGGTGGCGCTACGATGACGAAGCTCGAAAAGCGACTGTTGGCACTGTCCGAATTCCAACTGCTCATGATACGTCATGCGTTCCAATTCCCCGCTTTGCAAAAAGTGGTTTATTCCACATGCTCGATTCACGCACAGGAAAACGAAGAGGTGGTGATCAAGGCTTTGGACTCGCACGAAGCGAAAGAATCCGGTTGGGCTTTGGCCCCCCGGGAAGACGTTCTACCGAACTGGCCGGTCAGAGGAGACAGGAAGGTGTGTAAAGAAAAGGGGAGGGAGGAGGTGGCAGATGCCGTGGTAAGATGCGTTCCAGGTGGGAGGGGCGGTGGGGAGAGGCCGAATGTCGAGGCTTGTAATGGGTTTTTCGTCGCTTGCTTTGTCAGAAACGTTCAACGCGAGCCGATCGACAATAACAAGAAGGAGAAGAAAGAGGGGGAGGGGTTAGCAGGGAAGAAGCGCAAACACCCCCCAGCAGAAAAAGCCCAACCAGAAGAGATGAACACCGCCAAAACCAAACCCAATGAGGATGAAGATGAAGAACAAGAGCAAGGAGAAGAAGCAACAACGTCAACAGGCAACACCGCCGCCACCGCCGCTAACAGGAAGAAAAAACTGCAGAAACGTAGGAAAAAGCAGCGCTTGCAACAAGCGTCTGCTGCTCAATCGTAACACACCATGCGCATTGTCACTACAAACCACGTCTCTCTTACGCATCATCCGATCTTACGGCGAGCAAGTGTTCGATCGAACGGTCCACACGTTGAACACATTTCGAGCTTCGAACGCGATATACGAAGCTGTACCTCTCGTCACGACGGCATTTGTCAGTCTACACATCTCATCGCGCGAACACACAGAACAAACAGAACACACAGACAACATTGTTGAGGACGCGTTCTTTGAAGCATTGAACTCGTATTGCTGCTTGAAACTTTCGACAGTCAAACGAGTGGCCTCTTCTTCCATCCTCCGTGCGTAGTGCGCTCGGCACATTTAGTTAGACGAAGACGAAATGTAGAACCACTTGTCAATGCTAGCATCGATCGGGGCAGCGGGCTGGGGGTTAGCCTTAGGTACGCCCGTAACCGCGGCGTCCTGGGCGCCGACCAAACCCTTACTACCCTGGACGGCGCTGTTGGCGAGGCTAATCTCCCCAGCGTCGGCCTGACCGCTAATAAGCCTCTTCCAGGCCTCGTTGCACTCGTGAACAATCTCGGTGGCGTATTTCCTGTTCTTAGCCTCACCGGAGAAAGCGAACTGGTTCTCGGGCTTTCCATCGGGGATTTTGTAGATGCGGAACCACTCGTTGGTGGCACGGATCAAGCCGGGCAAGTGACGCTCGACGTCCTCAATGTCGTTGAGCTTCGAAGCCAAAGGGTCGTTAACGTCGATAACGATAACCTTCCAGTCGGTCTCGCCTTCGTCGAGCAGAGCCATCACACCGAGGACTTTAACCTGCTTGATCTGACCGGTGTAACCGACCTGTTCACCGATCTCGCACACGTCCAACGGGTCGTTGTCACCCTTAGCCTTGGTGTCCGGGTGAGTGTGGTGAGGGTCCTCCCAAGTTTGCGGGAAAGCACCGTAGTTCCAGATGTAACCCTTGTGGGGGAAACAGTTACGAACGAATCGCAACTTGCCCTTCTTCGTGTCTTGCTTGAAAGGGTTGAAAGTCTCCTCCTTCGAGATCTCCACCTTGGCATTAGTCCAACGGGGGATCTCAACGATCATGTTGAGAATGGTCTTGCTCTCATCCGCGAAAAGGGGCACATCGTGGAAGGGCGAAGCGGGGAGACCCGTCTTGGTGTTTTCGAGGAAAACGCGGTAGTCGAGCGTGTTGGGGGCACCAACAGCGCGAGTCTTGTAATCGGCGGCGGAAGACATCGTGGTGATTTGCGGAGACAACTGACGGGCGGTCTGGGAAAGTCTACGTATGGCAGTGGCTCGAACAGGCGACGGCATATATCTTTTTCCTTTGGAGATTGGAAAGATATATACGATAGGCTGGTGCGAGTGGTGTTGGTGGTGGGAAGCAAGAAAGGAAGACCGAGTTGGTGTGTGCGCTACAACCTCGCAATTATTGCGAACGCATGCGCCAATTCTTCCTAATCGAGGCTAGGATCGGTTGAAATCCAGCGACTTTTTTCTGATAGGTTCCAACGGGCGGCGGCGGCGTCTGTGTTGTGTCACTTTCGCCTCTTCCTCTGTGTATGTTGTGCTTGACCTTTCCGGCATTGTCCTTCTGTGGCAGCTACCGAAAGAGGTTTTGCCGCGTTGCCCCGTGCTTTAGCCTTGGCCCTTCTTCCGCCTTCTGTTGGCTCGAATTCGTAATTCAATAAATTTGTAGTCTGAGCACGTAAATTCAATTCAGCTTCACAGAGTGTGGCTTTCAATCCATTTGCCGCCACTGTTCCGATCTAATTCTGTATCGCCCCGATCAAAGCTCGATCCGGTACATAGCTGTCGAGGTGAGCCTTTGCTCAACGTCACACAGCGACGTTTACGTCTCTTTCGGACCCCTACACTACCGTGAAGAAAGAGCAAAATGGCCGCAAGATTCATCGAAACACATGCATGATCGTTGTAGATAGTGCATGCAGAGGGTTCACGAGCGAGAGTAAAGACAGTATATTGAACCCATTAGCGAAGACCAAACGACCACATGACAAAACAAAAAGAAAGAACGGAAGACAGCACTGAGCCCTATCAAAGAGCACCTGCACCGTCTCAACCATACAACTGCCAATCAAACTCAACTTGACTTCCCCAAACCTGTCCACAGCCCGCATACTGTCCACTCTGCAACGAGATCTTGTCCACCATTGAACCGGTTGTCTTGGCTCCTGCGTAAGCGCCTATTCTCAGCACTGTTGCTTTACTTTCCCCCTTCGGGCCCACGCTTCCCCATCCGCCGTAGCTACCCGTGTTAGGGTTGCCACTACGAGCAAAGGCGACCCATCGAGCTTGTACCACTTTCACGGTCGCCCTTACGCTCGAGGCGACGGTGGCAGGATCAGAGAAGACGAGCAGGATGTCGTCTTCGTGACAGACTTTGTCCGCACAATAGTCAATCCCGGGGTTCGAAGGGTAAGTTATCCCCCGTTCGAACAGCGCTACATAGGCTTCAGGGTAGCGGAGGGCATTGTTCCAAGATGGACAAACGAACATGCCTTGGGTAAGGATTGTTTCGAGGTTGCGACGGAGAGAATCGTCCACTTTAGCGTAGAGTTGAACCTGAGCCGGGGTGGGGTAGGCTGAAGTGTTGGATGTAGACAGCCCATATTGTACCGCTGAAGAGAGAGCGAAGGAGCGATTATCGTTGAACATCTGATCCAACAGCTCCGCCCTCGTTAGGGTAAGAGGGTAAGCGCGGAGGGTAGCCGAAGTGGCATTCGAGCCAGTGGAGAGGAGGAGAGAGCCTATGGCGGATCCACCTTCGTTTTCGACGTTCGTGAACATGACTTGTTTGCCCGCCACTGCTGCAGCTGAGGTTGCCGGATTGGTTTCAAGAGGTGGACCGGTAAGAGAGCCGATGAAGGGACGCCAGACTTCGGAGACGGCGACGCTTGGATCGATCGCTTGTCCGGCTTGGACGGCTGTATCGCTCGCATCGAGGAGGTCGTTTGCTGACATGTTGCGCAAGCATGTGAGATCGGAGCAAGGGGTTTGAGACATAGCGAATTGGCTTACCAAGTTGCTAGTGGCGAGAGTTTGGGTGCCGAAGTTCGCAGGGTCGGAGTGTAAGATTGCTCTTTTGAAGAGCGGTGCAGCGGAGGGGGAGGAGAGGAGAACGCGGATGAGATGGGCACCGCTACTCTGTCCTGCGACGATGACGGTGTTGGGGTCGCCGCCGAAGGAGGAAATGTGGTCGTGGATGAATTGAAGTGCTGCGATGGCGTCTCGAATGCCTTGGTTTCCGTTGACTTGCCCCGCTCCGACGGTTTGAGATGGAGGGAGGGATTCTGAAGTGAGAGAAGATGGAGAGAAGAAGCCAAACATGCCCAATCGATACTGGATCGTGATCACGATGATGTTGTTCTGCGTTGCCAAGTACGAGCCGTCAAGGCCAGGAGCGGTAGAAGATCCAGAGATGAAGCTTCCTCCGTGGATCCACACCATCACTGGCATAGGCGCCGCTTTTGAAGTAGACGAAGCCGGCGAAGGGCGATACACGTTCATATAAAGGCAATCTTCACTGACCCCATCATCTGCAATGCCGTACCGTGAGTCAGGCTCTTGCATACACGCTTTTGGTAGTTGCGAAGCATCGTATACCCCACCACCTGTACCGTTGAACGAGGTCAGTGGTTGAGGGGAGGCGAAACGCAATGGTCCAACTGGAGCTTGCGCATATGGAAGGGTGAAGCGTTGTGCTCCATAACCCGTATTTTTGCCCACTACCGTACCGAGAGGAGGAATCACGACCTGAAGAGGATTGGCAGAAGGAGGAGAAGCATAACACTTGTTGTTGGGGCAAGAGAGCGTAGGGGCAGCTTCGCAGAGTTGGAAGCAGGTGACGAAGCTGCAGAGTAGGCAGAAGAGAGAATTGAGCGGAGTCATGGTGGTGAGAAAGATTGTGAGGTAGAGGGAGGATGCTGATGAGCCTGCGTACGTATCTTTGTCGGGGCGGGGAGGAGGGTGAGGGAAGGAAGGTTTCTACTTATAGATGCAAAGGAAGGGCGAGCGAGAGGAAGCGTAGGACGGTGCAGTGTTTGACAGAGTTCCGGAAACAAAGGGAAGGTCGATTTGCATCCGGACTGCATTTGCGATGCATGACGATCCCCACCACACGTCGCGCGGCCTTGTTACCGCTGTGGCTCTTCCATCATTCCTGAAGTTGTACAGCAGTTACTCAAACAGCTGCAATCAGATTGAGTCTTTCGATCATCTCCACTGTGCGAACTGGCGGGACAGCTGCACCGAATCCACCCAAAGACCCCGTACAAAGGCGGATATTTCCCTTTGTCTCCAGACGCTGGCTTACGTGCATCGTGTTTGCCGTGCCGTACATCCACCGCCGCTGCATGCTTGTTGCCGTGAAATTGTACAGGCAAGATACATCGCACTGCCATTGACAGCAACTACACCGTTGATGATCAATCACTCGCATGTGATCGCACTGTTGTGTTGTTGTGTTGATCTCGGATAACAAAGGGCACCCGCGCTGCATGTTGCATTTGACACGCGAGCACACATTTACGCATCCGAAGCGCAGCAACAAGCGCGTAGGGTTTGCTGTGGCGTTAATTTATGCGTCGAAGCCCCACCTGCCCTTTGTTCCTTCTTGTTTAGCGCTGGAAGAAATTGACTGGTCGCAACACATGTTGGGTCCAGCTGTTGATTGGAACAGCCGAATGCATGCAATAAAGGGAAGGGGATTTTGGGTTTGGGTTCGAGCTCCGCGCCCCGAGAGCAGCCACGATTGATGCTCGTTCTGTGGTACAATGACATGCGTTGTGCAGATTGTTCTCTGTCCGGCAGAATGAAAAGGTCCAGGGCGATGCTACTTTTGAAAGGTGAACTCAACTATATATGCAATAGCTTTGGATGAGCGGAAGCTGTTACCATGTTCTGTGCGGGGGCGAGCTTCATGCACCACAATTCCGACGGCAGCTCTCACTTCTTGTAACGTCAGAAGTCCCTCAACGAGCCGCGGACCTTCCACCGCAACACACGCACAATTCAAAGATGACAGACGCTGAACGTATGCAATTCCTTCCCACCGAGCCCTGTCATTAACTTTTAGACCTCACCAAAATCCCCATGCCCCGTCAACTTAGCATGTTCCACAGCCTCCTTCTCCCCCTTCAGCCCCTTCCCGCACTGCTTGCACTTTAGACTAAAATTCGCTGTATCCGTATAGTACTTTCTCCTCTTCAACTCTTCGCACAAACTTTTCGCCGCCATCATGATCTCATCTTCCTCCTCGTCCAAACCTAACGCTTTGAGATTGGGGAAGATCGTCGTTTTCTCCCCATTGCTGTTGGTGGTGAGGTAGAGAGTGTCGTAATGAATACCGGAATAAATAACAATGCCACGATTATCAAAGTTTTGATCTTCACCAAAACGGTGGATCGTACCAGTGGCAACGTCGATGCTGTCAATTTCGACGTTAAAGTGGGTTGAGAGGATCGAGAGTTCGATTGCGCCACCCCAGGTTTGTGGTGATAGGATCTTCTTAATGTAGTCGTCACGAGGTTGACCGAGGACGATGTCAGGGTAGGTCGAGGGGTCGGAACGGATGGCGTCTGCGACAACTTTACGCAAAGAAGTGCAGGTGGATGGGTCGAGAGTTTGCGAGAAAAGAAAGCCGACGGATGCGAAAAGGCACGAGTTGTCGTCGGGTACAACTTTGAGTGTCAGACTTCCTTGAGAAGAGGAGAGGGGGATAGAGACAGATCCGTCGGTAACTTTGCCCGTTCGAGAAGGCACGGAAGAAGACGAAGGGTTGGATGAGCTGGTGGTAGAGCGGGCAGTGAGACCGTCTTGAAGAGTCCGTGCGCCGAGACCGTACGATCCAGCCCCACCGTTAGCGGAAGGACCTGTGGCGGTGGAAACGTTGGCTCTGGGTCCACCTATCGCTCCAAATGATGATGTCGAGCCATACGCTGCTGAAGAAGATGATGATGACGACGTTGGTGCTGGTGCGGAAGCGGAAGCGGAGCCGGCTTTCCGTGCTACAATGACCTGTTCGCCCTTCTTGATGCCTATTGATTCAGAGCTGAGGAGTGTATCACCGCTTAGCGAGGAGAGGTAGAGTGCCTTGGGTGGGTAGCCAGTCTTGAGCTCTTGATCCGATGTTGGAATCCCGGATTGCTCGGCAATGTAAGACTGAAGTGCAGAGAGAGTGGTAGATGTATCATCCACTTTGAAGGACGATGTACCCTGTGGGTGACGTATACGAATCATGTTGTGCGAATATCAGGACGTCAAGAAAGTTCCGTATGTGGACGATTGTCGAGGAGATGTAGGGCTGGTAGATAGTTGCGGAGCGAAACCAGTGTTCAAGGTCAAGGTGGGGGATGCACAAACCTTGATGTGTTGGTCTTTGCCTGCTCCACATGCCGTGCATGAACGCAACCTTTGTTGACGCGTCCCTGCAGCGGGAACTTTAGGACTTTGTTAGCAAATCCCGCCTAACACGGTTTGCCTGTCCGGTTGTGCAACCCTTCTTTTGGATAATCTCCTTCTTAGTAGTTCTTGCATCATCAGCTTTAGACATGTTCATTCTCAGGACACCCTCTCGCTTACTTGGCTACACAGCTCATACAAAGTTCCTCACAATTCATACTCGGATCTTGACTTATTGCGTTGCATTGCCTTTCTGACTTGATGACGATGGGATATATACAGAGCACATTCTTCTTTTTACTTTTGACTGTTGAGTTCTTCTCCTTAGTTGCTCTGCATGCTGACTGGCTTGCCGTTCTGCATGGTGATCGATCCGCTCAGAACCAAGTCTTCCATCCTCGAGCTCTTACCAACCCAGACCTTGTATTCACCATCAACAACGTTGAACTCCTGCTTGACAACGTCCCAAACGGAGAAGTCACGCTTGGCGAGCTTGAAGGTTGCCTGCTTGCTCTCGCCGTTGGGCTGAAGATCCTGAACCTTGTCGAAGCCGCGGAGCTGCTTGATGGGTGCATCGGCAGCTTCAGGGTATCCAAGGTAGAGCTGAGCAACTTCGTCACCGGCCATGCCGCCGACGTTCTTGACATCAGCAGTAACTTCGACGAGGTACTGGAAGAGGCTACCGGGTCCACCGGGCATCTTGTCACCCTGAGAGGAGGCCTTGAACATGCTTGGCGAGTAGCAGTCCTCGGTAGTCTTCTGCATCTGGAGGTTCGAGTAGCTGTAGTTGGTGTACGAGATACCATGACCGAAGGGAATCAAGGGCTTGAGACCCATCTTGTCCCAGGCACGGTAGTCGATGTAGAGACCTTCGTAGAAGTCGAGCTGAGGATCGCTAGCCGGGCTACCGACGATCTTGGGGTAGTGCTTGGCGTCTTCGTTGGAAAGAATCGAGTAAGGCATCTTACCGGAGGGGTTGACGTCACCGTAGAGGACGCGAGCGAGCGAGCTACCAGACTCCTGACCGGGCAAGTGAGGGAAGACGAGGGCGGTAATGTTGGGGTGGTCGAACCAGTCGCTCATGAGAACGGGCCCGACGGTGTGCATGACGACGATGGTATTGTTGTTCTGAGAAGCGACAAGCTTGATCAGCTCATCTCCCTCAGCGTCGAGACGAAGCGAGTGTCGGTCGCTGTCCTCACCTGACCTAGCTTGGACGAAGACGAGAGCAGCATCGGAAAGGCTGGCATCCTGCTTGATGAGAATCTGGTTCTGCTCATCACCGACGTCGTTGATGTTGTTGAGGATGGCACCTGAGTTCTCGCGAGCCACCTCAGAGATACCGGCAAGAGGGTCGATGAGGTAAGGGAAGAAACCAGCACCTGAACCCCAACCGACAGCCTGGGTACCGTTCGAGGTAGCGTTGGCAGGGCAGAGCTGCGATCCGAGACCGATCCACGACTGACAAGCGTTGATACCATAAGGGTTGGGACCAGCATCGCTACCAAAGATAGCGACACGAGCCTTCTTGGCAAGGGGCAGACCGGAGTAGTATTCGGCTCGGCCCTGGGGACCGACCTGGAGCTTACGCTTGTTGTAGATGAGCGTGACAGCCTCCTCGCCAACCTCCTTGACGATCTTCCAGTGGTCGCCCTGCACATTGCGGTGCTCGTTGACCAGCGAGCCATTGAAGTAGGTGTTCTGGTAGCCGTCCTTGTAGCTGACAGTGGGGTAGTTCTCGTTCTGGCCGTGCAAGTACCACTGAGCAAGAAGACGAGTGATACCGTCATCGATGCGCTCGATCTTGACCTCGCCGGCATTAAGCGCACGTACGAGATCGGCACCGCCAACGAGATTCTTGTAGCCTCCGGTCATGCCTCCTGGCATCACAACGTCAGAGCCGCCGTTGTACGTGTTGGTCGTGTTGAAGGCAGCCGACCAGTCGGTGACTACGAAGCCCTGGAAGTCGAGCTCGTCCTTGAGGATGGTGTTGAGGAGCTTGCTGTTCTCACAGCCTTGGGTGGAGTTGATACGGTTGTAGACGCACATAATTCCGCCACTTCCGGCCCTGACGGCGTTCATGAAGGGCCAGAGGTAGAGCTCGTGAAGCGTACGATCGTCCAAGTTGGAACTGTAGGTGAGCTCGGTGTTGTTGTTGGGGTTGAGGGTGTAAGGGTCCGATGCAGCGTACAACTGTCTGTATGTTTCCTGTTCGTAGGCGAGGAAGTGCTTTGCTGTGGTGATAACACCAGCCGACTGAGTACCAGAGACGGTGTAGTAGGCGGCCTCACCGTGAAGGTACGGATCGGGACCGAAGCCTTCCCAGTTACGACCCTGGAAGGGACCGCGACCAAGAGGACCACCTGTGACAGGGCCAAGGTGGACGTTGACACCCTTGGCCACGAATTCGGCGCCGAGAGCAGCTGCTCGCTTGTACATAAGGTCACGGTTCCAAGTGGCAGCAGTGGTGACACCAGCAGGGAACATAGTGACAAAGTCGGAAGCTCGGAAACCAGCGGGACCATCCTGGAAGCAAAGCTCAGGAATACCGAAGCGGTCGACACGGCCTAGTGTACCTTCGCAACGACCACCAGTGATACCAGCAGTGAGGTTGACCTTCTCGGCGAGAGTGAGCTGGCCGACAACATTGCGAGCCTTTTCGACGGCCCACTCCCAGCCACCGTTGCCAGTGACAGGGTGGAAAGGGCTGTTGACATCGGCGAGCTCGGGACCACCACGGTAGAAGGTGCCAGCGAGAGGTGCTTGAGCGAGAGCAGAGTTGGCTTCGGAGCTGATGTTCCAGTTGATGTAGTCGGAGGAGTCGGTCTGATTGGACGCGTCAGCTTGACGGGCGTGGAAGAGGAGGTTGAGGTGCTCGAGCGAGGCGGCCTGTGCGTTGAACACATTGGCTGCGTAGATGCTGAGCACCAGCAAAGACTTGACGGCTGCCTTCATGTTAGAGACTCGGCCCTAGACTTGATGAGCTTCGTGCAAGGATTTGCTCGACGCTGAACGGATCTTGTGTGTCTTTGGTGTTTGTGCGACTAGGGAAGCTGATGACGATCGGCTTCGATCGGAGGACAGCAAGTTGAGCACGGGGGAAAGGACCAGCGAAGGGTAGGGAAAGAAGGAAAGGAGGATGATTGAGGAATGAAGATGACGTTGGACAGTCCCGTGTTTGAAGCGGAGTTCTGATCGTACTTATACAAAGTCTTGATAGGATGGCCACGATGATGGAGTCGGATCCAGTCACCGAAGATTCTTTGCAGAGATGATGAAGCAGGACCCTTCTGTGATCTGCTTCAATTCTTGGAAGATGGGCTGATTCGAGAAACTACAGGCAGAAGCACCGAAGTTCGGTTCCCCCCACGAGCACGAGGTAGAACCATCGTGACCAAACACGCGGCTCAGCTGCGACGAAAGAGGCATGGTCCGTGACACGATGCAAACAAGGTCGCCGGCTGGGCTTGGCATCGTTGCCACCAACTTTGCTTAGTAACAAGTAAAGCGCGGCTAAGAGAAGACGCTGCCGACATGGCCGGCACGGCAATGTATCATAACAGCTTGGCTTGACCTGCCTTTTCGGGTGGACCCTGAAGCGGGGGCCGAAGCTTGCTATGGGAACGAAGTGGCTTGGTCAGGCTGGAACTGATGTTGTGCGACCTCGTCGATGCCTATTGCAGGCTGGGGAACCAGCTGGGAGGAGGGTGCAAAGTCCTTCCTGTTTTGGCCACAGAGCTTGTACCGGTGACTCTGCTAGATTCACCGGTCATTGCTCATTGTAAGAGAGCGAACAACGGTCAAGCTTGCGATAGAGACAAGCTGTTGGGGTCTCGTTAAGCGAGCAGCCGCCAAAGCTGGGGTTGGGGGCACTGCTTGAAAAGATTTCCGAAGCGAAGCAGGGATTCGTAGACAAGCAAGTAAGAGACGCCGGGCAGAGGCTAATGCACGACGTCGTCTTGGTGCGTTGGAGGAGTTCGAACTGTCTAACAGACAGAAGCGTTGCCCGGCGGTCATCGAAATGTGTTCTTTCCTGCTCGATCCACAGCGGCAGCGAAGAAGCAGGAATGCTCAACAAAAGAATAATGCGGGGGCGCAAAGGCATATGGCTGTCAGGAAAATGCGGAGATCCATGCCGGCCGCACTGTGCTGTGCTGTGGTGTGGAGAACAGCGATTTCTAGCTGAGCGCCAGTTGGCCGGTGTAGAAGAAGAATCGCAACTGAGGCTCGGCACAAATAAGAAAGAATTGCGTGAAGCTGCCTTCGTAGCGAGCTGCACATCTTGACGCTCGCTTAGCGCAAGCGACGTGGTTGCAGTTCGACCTCGCCAATTCCTCACCGTTCCCACCTTGTGCAGCGGAACTACCTTCTCCATTGCAATACTGGATGCTGCATTGACTCGCACAGAATCGAGGTGGCGGAGTAGGGTATTAATAAATGTTGAGACATCCTCGCCGCTTGCTTTGTCAGATATACGAAAGGCCTTAGCATGGCGAAACAAGCCTCCGAGAAGTGATCAACAAGCGCTCGTGCCATGGAACGGATCCAAGTGAGCCGGGAAAGGCAACGTTCACCCCGCCATCGCCCTTCGTCTCCGGGTTAGAACCGCCTTCCAATTCCGTTTGCTCTTCGAAGATTGCTGATGTATGCTTCAGCAATATCTGTGACAGATGATGCGCCGGTGTAACCAAAAAGCCACAGCATCGGGAGGCGGGGTTGACAGATGTCAGATGGCGGCGTTTGATCAAATTCTTCCGCCAGAATCATCTGCCGAAGGAAAATACGTTGCGTAAATTGTGGTCAAAAAAGAAACACGGAATGATGCCTCCTCGCACGGTATTCCGAAGGTCTCGTCCGCCGCTCGTCGCTGAGGCTGTCTGTCGACAAAGCGGTGCTCTGTCCGAATCATATCAGTCCCTGCCAAGGTGAGTAGTTGGGCAAACCGAACCGCATGAGAGACCTCAAATAGGGCCACGAGAACGTTGTTGTCGAACTGCCGCGCGACACTGGAAGGAAGACGCTGTGCATTGTGACGGGCTTTCTTGGTCGATCGTGAGATGATCAGGCCGAGCGCAATACCGATACAACCCAGCCACGCAAGGCATGTCTTGCTCAATCGAGTCGTTGCTCGTTGCCACCGTCGGAACTAGGATGCTTTGTCTCGTGCGACTCTATGCTCCAACTTGAACACCTGTAGACATCGCCGGTCAGTCCAGGCGGACATGACGGCTGTAGCGAAGCAAATGAGCCCTGAGATGACTTGTCTTCCATCTCGCCTGCTTTGACGTTCAGCGGTTGCTGGTCGAATGAGGTCGACTTTCAAATATACGACCGGCAACCAGGACCCTTGCTCTTGCTTAACATCGTTCCTGAGACGCATATCCCCTTCAAGGCTGCCTATCGGATACTTGGCACACCGGCTTGAGCTTTGTGTCCGTTCCAACGGAGATCACCAAGCTGTTGCATAAGATGTTGGCGCGAATCAGGGTCGAGAAGCGGGTCCATCTCGCCTACGATACGAGCGGACTTTTACGAGCCGCAGGAACGGTTGAAAAGATGGAGGAACTTGATGGTGTCGGCCAAGGTTGCCGGTCTATACGTTGCTGCTTATGGGGAGTGGGTATGAAGCTTGGATCAAGCTGGCCAACGGGACCAGTCACGTGTACACGGAGGACAACTTTTGGCCAAATGGCTGCGCTTGATGGCTTATACAAGGCTGTCCTCGGACCGACGGCGATGATGTCTGAGAGCATGTCGCGAATTGGGAGCAGGCATCTGGCAGTGCGTGATTTCTATCGTACTGATGGATGCCCGGCTTGCATCGTGTGAGCCTTGTTCTCGGGTCGAGCCATCAAAAGTTTCGCTAGATCAGGAACGAAACGCGAAAAGATTGCCGAGCTTGCCCTTGCACCATGTTGTGTGACCCGGACGACAAGAGCGAGCAGGGAGGGGAAAGGTGGCTTGCATAAGAGCCATGGTTGCGAGGGACAGGACATGAGAATTTGCGGAGAGAGATGCCCCGCTGAGAGCAAGGTGCGGGGAGCTGAAAAGCAATCGCCGCTCACGATCGGGCTGCGCGCCAAGTTCAACATACGACCGGCAACGTTGGTGGAGCCCCAGACTGCCAGACGAAGTCGTGGATTGAGCAGTCTTAGGGACCGGTGACCTGGAGCTCGTCGTCTTTATACAAGGAGTGAAGGTTAAAGGACCCTCGAACAAGCAAGCCACACCTGGCTCGCATCAGCAGGCGCATCTCGCGATCCGGCTTTTTTTTTGCGGGGAGGGCGGAATACAAATTGTCATCTTTCCATTATTATTATATTGTAAGAAGCCTCGTCTGACCATAATCTGGCTTGCAAAGCGTCCCCAACTTTGGAGGAATTTAGGCTTTGCTCTTGTCACATGAGGCCGGAGAGCATAATAGCTGTACCATGCTGCACTTGCCCACGAGAGCGTGAGGCGTCCGTATAGCGCCGAACTGAATGTGTTGGTTCGAGATGAGAGTGGGGTTTGCAGAGATAGAGATTCGCGGGATCGGAGTAGGAAATGAGAGCTGCAGTCGACCGTCAGTTGACTCTCAAACCTGCATGCGAAGCAGTTAGACATGCAGCAGGTAAAGGAATCGAGCAAGACCCTTATTTGGAGCGGAATTGGGGATTACCCACTTGGTCGTACAGAAGCTGAGTGCCAACATGGTAACGGTGATTCGCATCGTCGCCGAGCAATATACGTCAGAACCAGAAAATGATGGCCGTGCTGGTCCTAATGCCAGGTACGACCCTTACGCTGCTTTCCATAGAAGCTGGCCACGCGATCTTTTAGGTCAAGCTCATAGACTGGCAAGAGGCAGTCAGCATTGTCTTGAATGCGCAAGACTCGATATCTCTGATATGCACCTTGATCCGCCTGCCTCCGTTTTGGTCGGTAGGCTTTATATGGCGGATGATGGTTGCCAAGTGTTCGAGGTGCGATTGGCCGTCCTCAGCACGAGCAAGGAAGAGGTAGAAGCTCAGTTGTGACAGGACGCGAAGAGACTGAGCTTCGAGGAACTACGCCAAAGTCTAGCACATCCCATCCGATCTGCGGCGCTTCCGGTCATCGTGTGAGCCAAAGGCAGAGCAAAAGCTTGTGATGATCGGGCTCTTCGTTAGAGACGTCGGATCAGCCGTCTGAAGATTCAAGTGAGCTCACCAGTTTGCAAGCTCAAGCTCAGTCATCTTGTCGGACAGTCCGAGACGGCCAATTCTTGTCATACTCTGTTCTGCTCATATCACAAGGTCAAGTTTTCAGACAAGCGAAGCCCGCGGCATTGAGGTATTGTCTCGAGGCATCAAAGGTGGCTGAAATCGGCGGAATCGTTCCGCAGCCTTTTGCGCGCTCGTCAAAGCAAATGCTTGCCATGCGGTCTGGCTTCGATGCTACTGCATTATGCAAATCAAAGGTTATGTGGGGGAAGTGGGGAAAAAGCGATCTGGGGTATCGACTGCAGACACAGCAAGACGGAGTGACGAAGGGGCCAATAACGGAGTTGATGCACAGCTTGAGAACCTCGGCTAGCCTTTGCTTTCCTCTTTTGCGACTCTGTGATCCTTGCGCAGAGGGTTGCCGACCTCGAGTAGCCCGGCGACGTTGGCGTGCTCGTGAGCTTCTTTAGTCTGTAATTTCCTATTCCGCTCGACCTTGGCTTTCTCGGCAGTTTCTTCGCTTTGAGCCCTTGCTGTCTTCTGTGTTTCGCAAAGAGGAAATCCGGGGTTAAAACAACAAAAAAGCGGAGTTTCAAGTTTTAGTGCAGGTGCATCTCACGATGGCTTCCATGCTCCATGCATTGCTTTCTCTCTCCATTTCGCGAAGGTTGCCGGTGTGTGGCCTCCGCTGACCTGTTCGCCAGCTTGAGGAGATCTATGTCAGCCGGCAAGACCGGTCAGTTCGGGCTCCTCTTGTACAGTGAGTGGTCCGTTCACATCCTCGAAACGAGGCAGCGAGGCAGCGCGCTTTCCTTGGCTTTTTTGCTTTTTTTGGCGGGGCCCCCGACCCCGCCTGACCTGTTGCAACCTGTGACAACCGCCATCGATTCGCTTCATTTCGCTGCTTTCTCTGTGTCTCTGTGTGTGTGTGTGCGCAAGAACGTGTCTGCGCGGGACAGCCGTTTGTGTTCATTTGTGAACTGTATTTTCTCTCGTCTGATGTTGCGCTTCGGCACGCGCTTAGCCGCAATAGTGCAGAAAAAGAAGGGTGCAAGGCAGGTCTGCAGTGGAAGCAGTCTCGGGTAAGAGTTTAGTGTCGAATGCTACTGCTGTTTCGCCTTGGACTCCGACCCGGACCGCTCATCGGAACTGCCGTTTCTGCGCTTCCGTCTTTTCTTCACTTCACACTGCAATTGAGACCATGCATTCTCCGTTAGCTCGCTCCCTTCTTTGTTTCTCGTAAGGTGCCATGTTCGGCTAAGCCGCCCCCTTCTCTCGCAACTGCTTCAGGCACAAGATCACGTTGCGCTTGCCATTTTGACTCGACTCGACTCGACTGCGCAGGCTACACTCGTCTCCTTCCTTTCTCTCCTTCCTCGTCGCAGTGTACGAGAGGACTGTCATCTTGTCACTGCGCTGCGCTGCGCATCACACTGCGCTTTCTGATATCCTCGTGCGCTTGGTAGGCTTTAGTGTCAAACGCTATTCGACAGGCGACACCTTTTGTGCCAAAAAGGTAGAAATAGTCAGCGTGCTTTCGGCTTTTCCACCCTCCCTTCTTCCCCACACCCGCTTCCTTTCGTCCCTTCCTCCCTCCACCAACACCACCACCGTCGTCAAGACAAGAATCGCCATCATGCCCGCCGCCGCTGTCGGTGAACAAAACCATGTCTCCCAGGCCCTGGCTGACCACCGTCTTTCGATGGTTGGCGCCACCGGTGCCGCAGGACTCCTCAAGAATGCTCGTACCTTCTTCATCGCCATCTTCGCTTCCATGGGTGGTTTGATCTACGGTTACAACCAGGGAATGTTCGGTCAGGTTCTCAGCATGCACTCGTTCGCCGAGGCCAGTGGTGTCACTGGTATCCAGAACCCTACCCTGTCCGGTCTCCTCACTGCCATCCTCGAGCTCGGCGCATGGCTCGGTGTGCTCCTCAACGGTTATGTCTCGGATGCCATCGGCCGAAAGCGCTGTGTCGTCTTCGCCGTCGTCTGGTTCTGCATCGGTGTCATCATCCAAGCCAACACCAGGGATGGCTCTTACGATTACATTCTTGCTGGAAGATTCGTGACCGGAATCGGCGTGGGTAGTTTGTCTATGATTGTACCACTCTACAATGCGGAACTCGCTCCCCCTGAGATCCGTGGTTCCCTCGTTGCTCTTCAGCAGGTAAGTTCGCCTCGATACGATTCTCATAGCTTTGATATGCAAATGCCTTTTGTTTGCACGCGTAAACAAAAGAGGGCGCTTTGACCCTTCTGCACGCGCACTCTTAAGTTTAATATTCGTTTTGTGACAATTAAGACCAAAAAAAAAAAACTGACACCATCCCCTCCTCATCATCATCTTCGTCTTCTATACCTTCGCAACTCGATGAACAACGTAGCTTGCCATTACCTTTGGTATCATGGTATCGTACTGGTTCACATATGGCACAAACTACATCGGCGGAACGGGTGCAGGACAGAGCCGCGCGGCTTGGTTGGTCCCTATCACCATCCAGATCCTTCCTGCCATCATCCTTGCCGTCGGTATCCTCTTCATGCCCGAGTCGCCTCGTTGGCTCATGAACGAGGGCCGCGAACAGGAGTCCTTGAGTGTCATTGCTGGTCTTCGTCGTCTTCCTGAGTCGGACTTGCTCGTTCAGATGGAATACCTTGAAGTCAAGGCACAGAAGCTTTTCGAAGACCGCATCTCGGCACACGACCACCCTAACCTCCAGGACAACTCGCGCAGCAGCAAGATCAAGCTTGGCCTCGCTCAGTACAAGTCTCTCGTCACCAACCCTGCCAACTTCCGTCGTACTGCCGTTGCCGTCCTTGTCATGCTCTTCCAACAGGTACGTTTAATGTTTTCCTCTTTTTACAGAGAATTTATTTTTTGTGGGCAAACAGTAGACGCTTTGGCCCCTCCTGCACGTGCACTCTATTTTTTGCCCACTCATGCCCTGTCTATGATGGCTTTGTTTCACGATACTGACACCATCTCTTCCTTCTCCTTCTCCTCCGCCTCTTCTTTGATACCTTGCAATCTTACAATATATAGTGGACCGGAGTTAACTTCATTCTCTACTACGCTCCTTTCATCTTCCGAAAGATCGGTCTTGACGAGGGCAACACCATCTCGCTCCTCGCTTCCGGTGTCGTCGGTATCGTCATGTTCCTCGCTACTATTCCTGCTGTGCTCTACGTCGACACTTGGGGACGCAAGCCTACCTTGATCGCTGGTGCTATCATCATGGGCATTTGCCACTTCGTCGTAGCCATCATCATCGCCACCTGCCAAGACAACTGGCAAGCTCACAAAGCCGCTGGATGGGTCGCTTGCTCCTTCATTTGGCTCTTCGCTATCGCCTTCGGATTCTCTTGGGGCCCATGCGCCTGGATCATCGTCGCCGAGGTCTTCCCTCTGGGTCTTCGTGCCAAGGGTGTCTCGATCGGTGCTTCGTCCAACTGGCTCAACAACTTTGCCGTCGGCATGTCCACTCCCGACTTCATCACCGCTGCTCCTTACGGCGTGTTCATCTTCCTCGGCATCATGTGCGTCCTCGGCGTCCTCTACATCTGGTTCATGGTTCCCGAGACCAAGCAGAAGTCGCTTGACGAGCTTGACGCCGTGTTCGGTGACAACTCGGGCAGGTCGCAGTGGGAGGCTGGTATGATGCTCCAGGCCCAGCGCGATGTTGGTCTTCTTCGTCTCGCCGGTATCGAGGATGTCAAGGGTGGTGCTGCTCACAGCGACAACGCCTCGGACCATCTCGACGAGAAGCACTCTGACGCCGACTCGCACGATGGCAACAAGAAGACGGGCCACACTCTTACCTCGACCGTCTAAGCTTCCTCTCTGCCCACTTCGGAGACCACCTCGTCTCGTGTTGCTACTGTGCTCACGAGTTGAAGATACCCATTTCACTCAGGTTTGGATCCCGTTCAGATCCTTAGCTAAGCTTTCGCACAGGAACTCCCTTTGTTTCCCATGTATCGCTCACTCGTCTCTTGTCTCGTCACTGTAACCCAAGGCTCCTCTCGGCTCTGATGTACTCGCATTGAAATTGTTTCCCCATCACTCCACGTGTTTGACTGTCTGTGTCTGTTCGCCAGATTTCTGTATTTGGCTCTGCGAGACACAAATGCTGTATCTCTTCTTATCATGGACGGCCGGCTTGAAGAGACGCGAAAAACCCTTGAGATAGGCAGCAACTCGGGCAACGCTGCACTGTTTGATGGCTCGACAAGCTTGTCTTTTTAACCTCGGCTGCGATTGGAACAGTCTGCCCCGTTTTGAACATTGCTTTCGGACGCAGCACAACACTCGAGACCTTATCCGCCACAGCCCCTTGGCAGCGATATGTCTCAGGTAATGAATTACCTCCAGCTGCAAAAGAAGCCTATGCCCTGATAAACAGCAGGACATACGAGAATGCCGTCGGCAGCGAGCTCTACCTTGCTCTTACCAGTGGGCTGGCCTGTCTTCTGTCAGACAAGTCTCAAGGGCAACATGATCGGCGGTCGCCAAAAATAGCAGTTTACCTGGTGTGTATCTATGATAAGGTGACCAACGATGGTCTGGCCGATGAGCTCAAGAATAACGGCACACTCATCTGGAGCCTTAATTGGGGGAACGTCCTCGGCACCGGCTCCGCTGATTACCCAGGCGATCTTGAGAGGTTTGTCCTCATTCGCCGAATCGCAGGCGCCGTCATTGCCTCGACCCAGTCTAAATCTGCCTATGAGATCTTCATCGAGTCATGCGAAGCATCTTCAAGCCGGAACACGGACCAGGATGCCTTTTTGAAAGAGTCTTCAACCGTACTTTGGCCAAGCTCAATGAAAGGCTGCCTGGTCAGCCTTACTCGGTGTACAAAGACAGGCGGTATCGGCATCCTCTTGATTTCGGAACGGCAACGATGACTACGGCGTTCAAGCGACAGGTCCTGCAGGACCAGCAAATGTAGGAACGCAAGGATCGGCGACGTGTCTGCTAGTTGTCGCACTCTGAAGAACAAGAAGTGGCCGATGAGAATGGCGGAATTGGCCGATGAAGGAATGCTTGGCACTCGACAACGCACACATGCCACTCCAGCTGCAGTGAACGCACCAATATGATAGACGTAGTACAAAATGAAGTTGACGCCCGTACACTAGCCAAACTAGGCTTGGCTTGTGATGCGTGATGATCGGCCTGACGTCTTCTGACAGCGCGAAGCCATCCCAGAAGTGATCATCGCACTGCAGCGGCTGTCTCAACGCAAGGAGAAAACAAATTCTGTCAGCTTGCTTTACCGATACCGAAGAAGCGCGCGGTCCGATTGGCGATCTCTCTCACATCATTCGACGGCTAAGGAGGCCGATGCAGCTCGTAGCAGCACTGCACTGTACAGTCTGGCCAAAGCTTCATTGCGATGCGATCTGACCACAAGGTCGCAATCTATGATGCATGGAATCCATATCCACACTTGCGGCTAAACGCAGCAGCAGTTTAAGCCCCTATCGTGCCGAATCGTGAGAACTCAAGGCACTGTCTGAGTACAGTCTACGCTCGCTGCACTGGAGCGGCGAAATTGTGCCGCAAGTTGCAAACTTAGAGTTTTGTGCGAATTTTGTCTGGTTAAAGGTCGCACGCAGGCTCCCGAACCGTGTTCCTTTGTTTGACGTGTGGGTTCCTGGAACTCCGACAGCTTTACGTAGAGTGTTGGTCTCTAATCCATGCAGGGTTAGCGCTCGGTGCATCGCAGCCTCAGCACTGCCTTTTTTGGGTTGGCTTTTGTACGACTACTGACTTCCTTTGCCGGCTCGCACTCCCTTTGATAATCTACGCTGGCATACCGATGTTTCGTCTCTGCTTCTCTTAGCCAGGACTACGCCTTTCATGTCTTCTTGTCTCCTATTCCTTGGCCTCGCTTTCCTCTTCTCTTCATCATCCCGATCTGTTCTTGACTAGCGTTTCTGCCGGCAGAAAGCGCTTTCCTACGGTTCATCTTCAAATCCACTCCACCTCCAAGTCACTAGCAATCCCGCATACATACGTAGTCCCAGCAGCTCACTTGGCTAAGTTCGGTACTGCACTGCTTCGAATTACTGCTGCCTCTTTCTACCATACCTTCTCCTTTCCATAGTCTCGCTCTTTCTCTTCTCCAAATCTCCCTTCCTGCCATCGTACCTTCTCGTACTTCCTTGCCTCACACTTTTGCTGCTCATACTCACAGCACATATACGATCGTGCTGCGCACGACTCAACTTTCGATCGGCGCTTGCTTCAGTCTTTCTACTTTGCTCAGAGACATACTGTCTTGAAGACCGAGACACTCTCAGAAAAGCGACGATTCCCATCATGCCGTCTCCCTACGGTCCCAGGCAGCAAGGGGCAGGCGTCGCCTATGAGCGCATCGTCTCTCACAACCACAACGATAGCGGCAACAACTTGACGACTCAGCAGCTTCAGCAGAACCAATATCCGCAATACTACCAGCGTCAGCAGTACCCTGAGGAGCAATACGATGCACCTACACCTGCACTTGCAGCCGACAACTACTCGCCAGACTACAGCATGGAGGATATGCGCAAGCCTATCACTCCCTACTCCAACCGAGACTCGTACTCAGGCACGCCTCTAGACTACACCGACCCTGACGCTGGCTGGACCGAAAAGCGTCAGTCGGGCGTTCCCATCTTGGCCACTGAAGATGACACCTCACCAGCTCTGGCTCGCCGCAAGAAGCTATGGACGATCGGTGGTGCTGTTCTCGCTGTCGTTCTCATCATTGGTGTCGTCGTAGGCATTGTAGTCGCAAAGCACCACAACAGCAACCACGCCGCTTCGCCTTCTACGAGCAACAACAAAGTTCTCTCTGGCGATCCGTCCAAGTTCAAGAAGGACCCTGCTCTTCATAACAGCTTCTGGGGAATGTGCTACACTCCCTTCAAGTCACAGTACGAGTACGGATGCGGTGTCGATCTTGCCTCCGTCGTCGAGGACGTTCAGACTCTCTCGCAGCTCACCTCTCGTGTTCGTCTCTATGGAGCCGACTGCAATGTCACTGCCCTTGTTCTCGATGCGATCCAGCGAACAAAGACCAACCTCACCATCTACCCGGCTATCTACCTTGATCAATCCGACCCTGGCGATGCTGCTTGGAATCGTCAAGTCGCAAACATCACCTTTGCTCTCGACAACTTTGGCACGGATCACGTTGGCGGTATTTCGGTCGGAAACGAGTATTTGCTCGACGGCGGATCGGCCACCAACCTTTTGGCCTACGTTCAGCGATTCCGTACGCTCGCCACTTCAAAGAATTGGGGCATGCCCATTGGCACCGCTGATGCGGGTAGCATGTTGACCGCGACTGTCGCTGCTGGTGTTGACTACTTTATGGCCAACGTCCACGCCTGGTTCGCCGGAACTCTGGTCGCAGATGGACCAGCTTGGACCTATCAATACTTTGAAAACAACGATGCCAACATCGCCGCCGCTGCTCCCAACAAGCCTGCTGCTTACATTGCCGAGACTGGCTGGCCTTCCGGCGCCAACGACACCCAAGCTCTGACCTACGTCAACGAGAACGGCCAGGTCACTGGCGCAAAGGCTGGCGTCTCTGAGCTGCAGACTTTCCTCGATGGTTACATCTGCGAAGCCAATACCAATGGTACCGGCTACTTTTGGTTTGAGCTTTACGACGAAGAATGGAAGAACGCGCTCTACGGCGGTGTCGAAGCTCATTGGGGTCTCTTCGACACGAACAAGAAGTTGAAGCAGATCACTTTGCCTAACTGCAGTCACCAGTAAGGGCGGATGAGGAGTAGGTTTCTTGTACTTTAGTTATGAACGCACTGCATAGCACGAACAATGATTTTTTGAATGAATGGACATTGACAATTTGAAACAAGCGGAAGTGAGTGTATGTGTGCTTGAACGTGAGAGACACGAGGTCACTAGAAGTACCATGGCGATCGGAAAGGATCAGTCTAAAGGTCAGGATCCCATCTTCTCCTTTGTGGCGCTCAGCATCGCTCAGCAAGTGCTTCCGGAGGAGTTGGCACGGCTTTTTTACGACCGCAGCTTGAGACATGTCTTTGCGCTCACGCAGCACTTCCCAGCATGTTTTCAGTGTCAATGTCCAGGACCAGTATGTGAATTGCGCCGTCTGTTTGCATGGTACGACACTCCATTGCCAACCCAGGGAAGACGTGCAGCACAACCCTGACCGCCTCCGCCACCCTTCAGATGAGCCAGCCTGGGGACAGCGTCACCAACCGATGCATACCGCCCATCTCAACCGAGCTCTTCATGTGAGTTTGCAGCGTTATGGACTTTCTGCAACACAGCCTCTCCGCCTTTATCCAGCGGCAACTTGACTGCGTTAATCCGCGAAGTCGCGGCTTACGAATGTCATTCTTGAGTAGTTCGATCCGTCTTCGAGCGCTGAATGAAGGTTCCAACTTTAAATGCGCATCGCCCCACTTGTCCGACGTGTGGCGGAGAGCTTGAGAAAATCGGCTCGGTGTCCCGTCACATCACATTCACTCTCTTGTTGCACAACGAGCAGGCTCACTGTCGATTCTAGAGGCATGAAAGCGAGGATCTTGATTAAAGCAACGTTGTGTATCCGAGCATCTACTATCCTTCTCTATCGCTCTACTCATCACCTGGATTCTTGTACCTCCTCAACGCCCTCTGCCTTGCCTCTGAATGCTCTACAATCGGCTTCGGGTAACCCAACTTTTCAAACTCCGCCTTGCTTAACCTATGGAAAGGATCGTGAATAGCTTTACCCTTAACATCCTTCAACTCTGGCACAAAATGCCTGATGTAGTCTCCCTGAGGATCGCTCTTCTCACTCTGCGACAAAGGGTTGAAGATCCTAAAGTACGGTTGAGGATCGGTACCCGTACTAGCTGACCATTGCCAACCTCCGTTGTTCGATGCGAAATCCTGATCGATAAAGTTGAGACTGAAATGTCGTTCGCCTTCCCTCCAATCGTGAAGCAAGTGCTTTGTGAGGAACATTGCAGATATCATACGACCGCGATTGTGGATGTAACCCTGTTTGATGCATTGACGCTGAGCGGCGTCTACGATTGGGTATCCCGTTTTGCCCTCCTTCCAAGCTTGGAGTGTAGCGGGATCGGTTTCCCACACCACGTCTTCGTACTTGGTGATGAAAGCGTGACCCATACAGACTTTGGGCCATGCTGCGAGGACGTGTCCGTAAAAATCGCGGAAGGAGATTTCGGTATTCCACATAGCTGCACCGCTGTCTCGACCCACCGTAAGCTTGCCTTTGGTCAACTCCTTGGTGCGACGGAGACACTCTCGTGCGGACACCAATCCCGCTGCGAGGTAAGGCGAAATACGAGAAGTACCGTTCTCGTTCAGCAAGTTGCGTCCTTCGGCGTATCGACCAAGACGAGACTCTTTTGCGTTGCCACCAACTTCTTTCGTGCTAGGTTCGTTGGCTGGGCGGTCGAGAGCCGTTTCTCCGCCTTTCCCCTTCATAAAGTTGTCCAGGACCGCACGGGGAGCGTCGTCGGAAACAGGCCAGAGTTTGGCCATATATTCGCGATCTTTGCATTCAAACCCTTTGAGTTCTTCGGGGACACCAAAGCCTTCACCGAGCTTGTCGAGGTTGAAAAGGCTGCCGAGAGTTTTGTCCTTGTGAATGCTCTTATCGTTGCTATCCGGGTCGGGGGAGGCTTCGATGAGCGACATATCTTTTGCGATGACATCAGTCCATTTCCTGTTCCAGGGGGAGAAAACGCTGTAAGGCCTTCCATCGTTCGTCGTAACCCTACCAGGTGGGACGACATAGCAATCGTGGAACAAGCTAAAAGCAACATTGTTCTCTTTCGCGGATTTCACCATACCGATGTCTCGCCAAAGTTCATCCACTTCGTACTCGATATTGCCAGTCAGTTGCGAAGCATTCCACTCTTTGAGGAGGGAGAATATCTTTTTGCCAACTTCGGTGCGCTTGCCTTCGTGGGTGTAGACGACAAATGGGATATCAAGTTTGTCGAAGCCAGTCTTGAGTGCTGCCAGTGTACGCAGTACGAAGTCGATACGCCTGGCGCCGCGGTCATGCGCTCTGAAGTCTCCTGGAGTAAGAACGAAGAGCGCAATCAAGTGTCCACTTTTGCCCTTCTTGCGTCTAGCTGCAGCAAGGGCAGAAGCGTGTGCTAGAGCGCGGTTGTCGTGAATACGAAGATCATGCATCCTCATCCAGTAAACGACGTTTTTGCCGTCTCCTTCATCGTTGCTCTTGTTAGGAGCGTGTGACTTGAGCGCTTCCTCCAGTTCTACCAGAGGCGTTTTGTCGTCCGTTCGACCTTTGGGAGAAGGGTTGAAATCGGATCGGTGCCAACCTTCGCCTGATTTGGCGTATGCAGCACCGCCGTATTGGTTCTTCACCTTGCCGTCGCCATTGACAACAGCCGAACGAGAATCGTCTTTGGAAGGCGAAGCAGAGTTGAAGTTGGATTTGGAAGAGGAGGTTGAGGATTTCTTCTGACGCTTGTTGGGTGGTTTGGATGTTTCTGACTCGTCTTCGTCGGGGTGTTCGGCGAGTTTGGGGTCGAGGGCCTTTTCGTCTTCGTCATGCTCCTGTTTGGTTTCCTTTGCAGGAGGAGAGGCCTCTTTGCGCTTGGATGCGGCCATGGTGTCGGTGAAGCCAAGAGCAGAGGAAGCGTGGTATGAGCGGATCGAGAAGGTCGCAATAGCCTGTTTAGGTAGGGCTGTTCTAGTCGGAAGTCTATAAGAGAGAGTAGAGCGCAGGAGAGGGATCAATTGCAACGCACGAGGTTGCATCTACTGGACGGGAAAGGGATGGAGTTGTCTATCTCGAAGATCTATGCGGAGAAGGTGTGGATGGTGGGTGACTGAGATGAAAGTGCGGAGACTCGTTGCTTCTATTTCTGTAATGTACCAAGATCAAATATGGTACGACCCTAGCCGCCAAGGGTCAAAGGAGGGTCTGACTTCGATGACGAGCATGATAGGTACACAAGATCGGCTTTGCTAATCTGACGATGTTGTGCGCTGCATAAAGCTGTCAAAATCTAGCTGCAGTCGAAGCGAGGTTTGCAGATCTGCTTGTTCCTTGTGGAGGCTTGCGAGACTTTTTCATCGTCCGATTTGCATACTTTGAAGTCTATCGCCGATGATGGGGGCGGAGACATCCGAACGACTCGAAGCAAGATTCGGCTCCGGCGTTGGAGCGAAATGAAATTAGAACTTTTTCTCCTGCTGTTGCTGTGTGACAGGCTCGCACAGCCAAATTTTGCTGTCCCCCGCTCTAAAGTCACACAATGCAGTGCTCAATGCTTTCTCACGCTGCGCTGCGCTGTGGTGTGATGCTGCGAAGAAGAATGCTTTGAGTGTAAATGAAATCGGTGGGACTTGCTCGTCCTCATTCTTGACACTTTACCTCTACTTGGTCACCCTACGCCTTTGACCTCCTCCCATCTCTCGCTGCTTTCACCACCACCAACACCCCTTAGAGACTACTACGGACGCTTCGACGTAGCACTGCACAAAATGGCGTCCCAAGCAGGCGGTATCAAAGTCTTTTCGGGCACATCTCACCCTGAGCTCGCTGCCCTCATCGCCCGTCGCCTCGGTCAACCGCTCGGCAAAGCCACCGTCACACGCAACGAGTCTGGCGAAAGCATCGTTCGTATCGCCGAATCTGTTCGTGAACACGATGTCTACATCATCAACACCTCCTGCGTCTCCCCAACTCCAACCGGAGCCGCTGCTTCGCCCAACACCTCGTTGATGGAGTTGTTGATCATGATTCACGCCTGCAAGACCGCCAGTGCCAAGCGTATCACCGCTGTCATCCCGCACTTCTTCTACGCTAGGCAGGATAAGAAGGACAAGAGTCGTGCACCGATTACGGCCAAGTTGATCGCCAACATGTTGGAAAACGCTGGATGCGATCATGTCATTACGATGGATTTGCACGCTTCGCAGATTCAGGGCTTCTTCGATGTTCCCGTTGATAACTTGTATGCTGAGCCGGCGGCGTTGCAGTATATCAGGGAGATGGTGGATGTGAACAAGGCTGTGATTGTTTCGCCCGATGCAGGAGGAGCCAAGAGGGCGACATCGTTGGCTGATCGATTGGAGCTCGACTTTGCGCTTTTCCACAAGGAGAGGAAACGCGCCAATGAAGTCTCGAGAATGGTTTTGGTCGGAAACGTCGAAGGCAAAGTGGCGATCTTGGTCGACGACATGGCGGATACGTGCGGAACCCTCGAGTTGGCCGCTCAGCAACTTATCGAGTATGGCGCTGAACGTGTCCTCGCCATTGTCACCCACGGTATCCTTTCCGGTCCCGCGTTGGAACGCATCGCTAAATCTCGATTGGAAAAGTTGATCGTCACCAACACGCTCCCTCAGTCGCACAACAGGAGCAAATGCAGTAAGATTGAAGAGATCGACATCTCGCACGTTCTTGCTGAAACCATTCGTCGTTCGCACTACGGAGAAAGCGTTTCTGTCCTCTTCAACCAGATTCCTTACGATACACCTCAGCCTTATAGGCACGAGAATGACGATGAGATTCTTGCTGCTACGCCTTCGCTCACTTCAAACGGAGGAACATTTGTTGCCACTTCGGCAGGTCAGCTTAACTCGAGGCCTGTCAGCAGGGGGGGTAGTGGAAGTATCAGCCCGAGCGCTTCACGGGGCAGCAACAACTTCCCACCCAGTCCGTATACTTTGCCGGATCCTCCGGCGGCACAGAACTACTTTGCGGATCATGCGCATACTCAGAGCCCCACAACGCCGACAGCGGCGGCAGCGGCAGAGAGGGCACAGGATACGCCACGGGCGCTGGCGGTGGAGGGAAAGTATGCCCCTTCGCCCTTGAGGAGGAATGTATAGGGGGGTATGTTCGTTAGCTGGTGTTAAGATTGCGTTGGTTCTCTTTTTGCAATACATTGGTTCTCTCGTCTTAAGTTCGCTTGGTTTGACCTAAATTTGCTGCTGCGCACTTCACCACTGATTGATGAATCAGATAAGTATAGAATTAAGGTATCATCTGCTGAGATCATAAGTTACATTTCAATACATTACGCATATCCGTAGCCAGGAGGGGGAGGTGCCGCATACTCGGCATACTGACTGCTCGACTGTCTCTGCACTCCTGGATGATGATGTTGTTGTTGGGCGTAGTCTACACTTCTTACACCACCCATTCCCTGGCCATCTGATCCGCCTGGGATGTAAGGCGGTGCGGGATTGTCCTGTCCACCCACATTGAGCTCGTTACTGTATCTCCTGCCTTGCATGCCTGTTGGGGTTCCTGCTGCTGCGGCTACTCCCAATGGATTTGACGAGTAGGAGTTGCGTTTGCTAATGTGCAGAGGTTGAACTGAGCCGTGTTCCGAGTCTGGGGTGGTGCCGTTTGTCACGTACGCTCCAGGAGGGGTGGGTGTGGTCAAGTTGGCGTGAGGAAGAGTTTGAGGGGGCATCGGCAAAGGGTTGCCATAAGCAGCTGAATGCGAGGCATCGTCGAAACCGCTTCCGGCTCCTCCACTGGGACCAGGAATAGGTGGCAGACCCATACCAGCCTGAGCGGAAGGTTGGCGTGAGAATCCCCTCCTGAATGCAGCGGCGGTTACCTTCTTGCCCTCACCTGCAGATGTTTGGGTGGCAGGAACAGGACCAGCGGCACCGATGTTGCCATACGAGGCAGTTCGGATCTGGTTTGCATTGGGTGGGGAGGTGGGTCGTCGAACAGCCTCTTGCATGGCGCGGGTGCTGCCAATCGACTGGAAGTAGGCAGAGTCATCCGTAGCGGTGTAAGAGGTGGGCGAGGCAATGGCGCTGTGTGCTGTTGCTGCGGCGGGAGCAGAGCTGTTTAGCGGAGTGGCAGTGCGAAGAGGTGGCAGAGTGGGGGCACCGAGCATGGAAGTAGCGTTGGTCGAAGCAGCGGCGGGTTCAGCGCTGTATCCGTCATATGCGTCTGAATGGTGACCCTCTGTCGAAGTCGCGTGCACTGGGATCGAGCTAGTTGGGATGACTTCACCGACCTGGTGCCCACCCTGTGCGCTCCGGTAATCGGCACTGTTTCTGTTGGATCCATACTGCTGAGCCGACTCGTTGTGCGATCCGCTGGTCTGCATGAGGAAGCCTCCATCGGGATTGTTAGGGTCGCCGTGTCCAGGAACAGCGTTGAGATCTGCACCAGCAGTAGCAGCCATAGCAGCAGCAGCGGCGGCCGATTGGGTAGAAACATCGCCACGGTCGTAGCTAGATTGGGCCCATTCGTTGGTAGCGGGATCTTCAGCAGCAGGTGTACCTTCCTGCGCCCACTGCGAGCGAGAAGCATGAGCAGCGTAGATAGGTGTACGGGCCACGTCGTCTGTGCTGAGCACACGTTGAGGTGTGGGATTGTATCCAGTGTCGGCATTGTGGAAGTCGGCATGAGCGTCCTCGTAGTGCGCATCGCCTTCTGGGTTGGCGTAAGAATGGCCGATGTCCCTGGATCCGTTGGCGGTGGAGTCTGCCAAGGTCATATCGCCAAACCTTGGAATACCAGCAGAAGGACCGTGAGGTGTGAATCCGACGTCTGCGATACTCCTTGTAGCTTCCTGAAGTAGCGACTCGGTCTTTGCGAATCCATAGTACTCGGCACGAGGCATGCCTGGTTGAGTAGGTTGAAGTGGGATCTCTTCGAGCATGAGCTTGGAGATCTCGGCAACGATGGTGAGCTTTTCAGCCATCTCGAGCAGTGCACCCGACTTGATACCGAGTGCCTCTTTGGTAGTCCTTCTCTTGAAATCACCGATGGCAGCCTCCTCGTTCGTGACCTCGATGTGAAGACCCTCCATCTCGCCCCTCATCTCCTTCAACTGAGCGGTGACTTTCATGAGCTCCTTGTTCTCTGGACCCATCTTTGCCAACTTCCTCTCCACCTTTTCAATGTCTGAGCCGAGAGAGCGTTTGCGGCTTTTGAGATCAGCCAGAGATTCCTCCCTAGTACGGATGCTCTTGAAGTGCAGCCTGACGGTGTTCAGATGCGAGTTAAGACGGTTCTGGGAGGCTGCATAGTGGTCGTAGAGGAGCGAGACTTTGCCGGCGATGTCGTTGAGATCGGGACCTTCTTCGGCAGACCAAGCCTTGATAGCTTCGGCGTTCTTCTTGAAGTCAGCGGCTGCTTTCGAGTTGGTTTGAATGAAACTCTTCTCCGAGGTGATGACATCTTGAAGTTGCCTCAAGTCCTGGTTGCCAAGAGCGGGAAGCTTGGAAGTGTGGGCAACATGCTGTTGTGCCTTTCGTAAGAACGACATGGTTGATGGTCAGCACGGGCTGTCGAGTAGGTTTGCTCTTGCGTGGATATATGCAATATGCAGTGTGGTTCGAAGGTGTATCGATATAAGCCAAACAAGGGGGTATACTGGATCCTTGTCGAGCTACAGTCGGATGGTGGTAGTTGTTGGTTATGATGTTGCCTTTCCAACACGGGCCATGATGTTGTGTGTCCTCCTCGTTCAAAAGTAAGATTTGTGTTTCACCCGACTTGGCTTGGCCAGACTACTGTAAGGCTGTGCAGTGACCATCGTTTACTGCTCGAATTGAGTCTAAAAATTCAGGCAGCAAAAAGGAGCCTTTTTTAGGATTAGGATTTTCTAAAATGACGGTATGACCTCAACATACTGTACAGTACTCCTTCCTTGCGGAACTGCCGAGATGGTCAAACTCCGCCTTGTCTCACCCTCTCACAGCCTCGTCCGACCAATCTTGCTTCAATTTCACGCTTCACGCCTGTTAGACCGCAACATACCCTGCAAGCCCACTTTTCTGACGTCACGTGCAGCAGAGAAGCGTAAAGCGGGGCAAGAACTCAGAGTCTAGACTGCCGACTGCCTTTGCGTCAAATTGAGCGGAAAAGGAGAGATCCGCAACCGGTGACTTGTGCGTGACTGTGGAGAAAAGTGCAGCTCGTCAAGCTGCTTGAGACTGGCTCGAGCGTAGTTGGACCGTCCTGCTGTGGTGGCTGAGCAGCAGAGAACAGTGCTGCACGCACCACCCCACACTTTTCCCCACATAAGGTTTCCTAGAACAGCTGAGTTTCATCACCACCTGCGTCTCCTCCCCATCCATCATCGTCGCATTTCAAAGGCCATCTGTATCACTCAAGACACGGCCCGGACTTTCGCAAGAAGCACATCGCATCGCACGCATCTTTATTCGAGCAAACAGCGTCAAGCATACTACCTAGGATCTCTCCACAGATACACACACGATGACAACCTCGCTCGCCGGACGAGGCTTGCGAGCCGCCACTCGAGGCTGGTCTTCACGAACCTGGGCAGCACCATCTGCTACTCTTGTCTCGTCGCGCTCTCTCATCATCCCTTCTCGCCCTCACTTGTACGCTGACAAGGCCACCACTTCTTCTGCTGCCGCTACCAGCCAGCAATCCGAGTCAGACGAGTCTCAACCCAAGCAGTCTCTCCTCAAGTCTCTTCTGCACGGCTCTGAGAAGGCCAAATCAGAAGGTGTCACTACTCAATCCCACTCGAGCCAGGTCGCACGCGGCAAATACATTCACGAGATTCAACGTCAATCCGTTTCCCCCGCCCATGTCGAAGAATATCGTACCCTCATCTCCGAATACTTCCCCAAGATCGCCGCAAAGGGCCTGCCAATGCGTCTTACCGGAAGCTGGGAAGTCATCGTTGGCGACCTAGAGACTTTCTACCACATTTGGGAGTACGATGGCTACGCAGGCTACGACAAGGCCGAAGCTGCCTTGCGTTCCGACCCCGATTTCCAAGAGCTCACCAAACGCCTCCGCCCCTTGCTCTCCAACAGGAGCAACTGGTTGACTCAAGAGTTCTCCTTCTGGCCGTCTTGCCCACCTCGCACCACAAACGGAATCTACGAGTTGAGGACATACCACTTGAAGCCAGGTCATCTGTTGGAGTGGGAACAGCACTGGAGACGCGGTTTGGAGGCCAGAAGGAAGTTTGTCGAACCCATCGGCGCGTGGTTCACTCAGATCGGTGGTCTGCACACCGTCTTCCACATCTGGGAATACCCAAGCCTGGAGGAAAGGAAGAGAACCAGAGATCAAGCTTGGCAGGTTGAGACATGGAACGATACCGTTAGTCAGACGGTCAAGTTGATCGACAAGATGCATGCTCAGATTATGCGTCCTCTCGACTTTTCTCCTCTCAAGTGATCCGCTCGTTCCCCTTTGTCACTAACGCAGCAAAACATCGAATCGCAGTACATAATCTTTCATAGCAATACCACAGCCACACACCAATACACATGCATCAATATGATCGTCTGAAACCGATCTACGTGGGTTTCCATTGCTTCTCGTGTACAAAGTCTAGGACAATCCTGTGAATCTATCGCTCAACTAAGCTGCTTGGCCACTGAACTTGGCCCAAGTCCTCTCCCCGGTCTCTTTGACGAGTCTCCATGTCTCCTCGACGTGCTCTTTCCTCGTTTGCGGGCTACCCACCACAAAGCGAACGCAGAATCCTACTTCAGGTAGACTCGTCTGCGTTAGTACAAATTTGTCGGCCGATTGTTGGAGGTCTTCCCAGAATGTTTTGTTCAACTCTTCCAGATCTACGCTTCCGTTTTCTGCGGCCGCTTGTGGTGATTGGGTTGGGTTGAGACGGAAGACGACCAATGCCCATTTTTGTTCCGCTACGATTTCGAACAGCGCTTTTCCTTCTGCTTTTTCTTGTTTGATGCCGTTTGCAAAGATGTTTGCTAGGTCGATGGTTCGTCGGAGGTGCGCTCTGAAGCCGTTGATGCCGAACGAGCGGAGGACGAACCAGATTTTGAGACTTCGGAAGCGACGGCCGAGGGGGATTTGGAGGTTGCGTAGATCGAGGACGTTGCCTGCGTCGCTTTGTTTCGTTTTGAGGTAAGCCGGGGTGATGGTAAGTGCTCGTGAGAGGTCTCCGCGATCACGTACGAGGAGGGGAGAGCAATCGAATTGAACCAAACCCCATTTGTGCAGGTTGGTCGAGAACGAGTCGATTTGTCCTTCTTTATCGTTGATCGCTTCCAGATGCATTTCCGCCCTCAATCCAGGCAATGCTAGGCAGACGCCGGCGTACGCTGCATCGATGTGAACCCACAAAGAAGGGTAGTCTTTAGTCACTTCCTTGATTTCGGTCAAGTTATCTACTGCCCCCGAGGAGGTTGTACCGATCGTAGCAATGAGTAGGAACGGCACTCTGCCCTGTGCCGAATCTTCTTCCAGTGCCGCTTTGAGCGTTGATCCGCGCAGCGCATAGTTGTCTTTGGCATAAACGGGTAAAGCTTTGAAATCGAGGCCGAGACAAAGGGCGGCTTTGGCGGCGATGGTGTGGGTTTGTGTCGTTCCGTACATAACCAGCTTGGATGTGAGCGTTCCACGGAAATGCGCTAGGCGAGTGTTGCTATCGAGTGTAGCTTCGTCTCCTACCTCAGCGGCAGATTTGGGGTCGAGTGCAACGTCTTGGTTAGGATCGAGCGATCCTTCTTCTTCGCCGTCTTTGAGGATTCCATCCGGGGTGGTGAGCGGAGGCGAGGTGATGGCGGCGCTAGGGGGCGTAGGGTAGATCTGGGCAAGGTGGGTAATACATCTCTCTCTTGCTGCGATAGCGATGGTAAGTGCGACCTCGCTTGCGCTACCCAAGATGATTCCACCTCCTGTACCAGATGACGATGTTGACAAGAAAGCTTCGTCCAACCCCAACATCCTCCCCACCCAATCCACCATTAAGATCTCCAATTCGGTAACACTTGGTGAAACGCTCCAGTTGAATCCCGGATTGCTGATGCTGGCGCAGTAAAGATCAGCAATAGCACCTTCGAAGCTCGCATTGCAGGGGAAGTAGCCATAGAAATTAGGATGTTGCCAGTGCGTGATACCGGGCATGATGATGGAGTGGTAATCATTGTCGATCGTTTCCCATGCTTCGCCGGATTCAGGAGCGTTGAGAGGGATGGACGAGCTCAAAAATCCAGGTTGGACAGAGGAGGAAACAGGAAGAGAGGAGAGAGAGGAGTAGTAGTCGCAGATTCGGTCGACGGCTGCATAGCCTGCTTTACGGAACCTGTGTGCGAGCAGAAAGAGCGAAAAAAGAGACAGGATCTTCAGAACTCCAGGCAAGTGTACCTTCATAAGGAGAAGGCGGGACTCTTACCCTTCAATATCCATCGCGAGCGGATGCTGTGTCATAGATTGAGCAAGAGAACGGTGTTGAACAAGAACGAGATGGTAAGCAGAAGCACAACACAGAGGAGATATAAACGCGGTTGAGGAGGATACGGCTATGCTCTCGTAGCCCGAGAAGAAGAAAACGACCCGACAGAGTTCCCCGCGTTGAGGCCGCTGAAATAGCCGAGGTGCATGACTTGTTTTGCTTTTCTTTTGAGGGTGTGCGTTGAAAGCAATACTCACACCGTTCCGCGCTTGCGCTACAGGTTGTTCACACTGTCCTATAGCTCGCAGAGCCTAAGGTCATGATAAGCAGTGATGCTTGATCTGCGTCCCCTCGCTGGTTCTGTGCCAACCACGTTTCTTAATGCTGTAGAGCTCAGCTAGAACTATCGCGTGGATCTATCTACTGTACATAGTTGTGCACAATGCCTATACAGACATTGCAAGTCGTTCCAAGCTGACAATTCTCGACCTTGATCTCATTTCTTCTGCCCATCAGACTTGCATGTGGCCCCACGGCAAGGTTGAATGCAAGCCAATGTCAATCGACTCGCTTGCCCATGGTCATACGATGCGACCTCTCGAACCCGACTGCACATCGTTCTGATCGCACAACGCTGTTGACACGCTTGATTCACACAAGCCTGTCATCACAAATGGTTCAAGCCGGCCATACGTTAATCACAGAGAGTCATTGGATGAAAGCGAAAAGATTGATCATTTCCTTCCTTCCTTACAAGTCTGGTCTGGGTGACACCATCTAGCCGTGCAGAACGGCAGAGGTTATATAGAGAACAAGAGAATACACAATAGCAACAAAAAGGGTGGGAGATATTAGAGATATATGTGTGCAGGTTTGTGAAAGAGAACACAACACGCTAGACATTTGCCCAAAAGCATGGGCCTAGCGGAGTCAGGCGGAAACGTAGCGATAGCACCGTAGACGTGGGATCAACGAAGTCGATTCACAGGCAAGACGGAAGTCCAGCCTTGAATGCAACAACATTGTCCGCCATTTAATCGACACGGGGAAGAGGGAAGACGGGGAGGACCTTGAGACCTTCCTCTGCAAGCATGACCGAGAGGGCAGCGTAGAAAAGCGAGACGCCGGTTGCGATGAAGAAAGCTCCACTTGCCTTGAGGATGACGGCGTTGGCAGCACCGTGGATGTAGCCACCACCAAGGCAGCCAAGGGCGATCACGATCGTGAGGGCAGCAAAAGCAACGGGGGCCGAAGTGCGCATCGAGGCGAGGAAGATGAGGAAGATGGGAATGAGCGAGATGAAGTAGACCATAGCGGCGGCAGTGTAGTACTCCTCGAGTCCAGCGAAGGGGTTAGCGCGGGTAGCACCACCAACGATGTAAGTGGACTGGATACCGGTCCAGGGAAGGAAGAGGAAGGCCGAACCACCGAGAAGACCAGCGAGAGTACCAGCAGTTGTGGCAAGGAAAGTGTTGCCTTCGGCGAAAGCAAACATGGAAGCGGCAAAGTTACCGAACATGCCAAGAGGGAGACCAAGAGTCATGAAGATGGCAGGGTTCTTGATGTTACGGGTTCCGACCAAAATGAGACCAAGCATCAACAAGCTGGCACCTGTGGAGATGGACATGAGGGGGAAGGGGCTGCAGGAGCATACGAAGCAATAGCAAACAGGCAAGAATGTCAGTCATCCTGCTCACTTATTTCCTGCATTCAAGATTGCTGATTCCAGCAACCACTTCGTTCACTGGTTCATTCAGGCCATCAACTGTCGTAGAGATCCGAAAGACGAAACTGAGCCAACGCGTAAAAAAAAAACACTCACTTTGCAATCCTGCGGTGGTAGACAGGGAAACCTGGCTGCGAGTTGTCGACATCGTGTCCACCGGGGGTGACAGTACGAGTGAGTCTGTGTCCTTTGGAGGTGGTGATGTGGTCCTTGTGGGCAGAGTTTGGGTCCTCGGCGAGACCGAGCTGCTCCTTGAGGGTAGGGTGCCTGTAGACTGCGGACATGGTGACTTGCTTTGTGAGTGATGGAAGCGGGTAGGACAAAGAGAAGGAGAAGGAGTGGATGTGTGTGAGAGTCGAGAAGGAAGGAGCGAAAGAGAGATATGGATGGTGTAGGGAAAGGAGATGGGAACGAAGTGGCAAGTGGAAAGGGCGGTAGAGTTAAGATGGGAAAAGCCAGCTTTGGGTTAAGGCAAGGGTGTTGATGCGAGACTATGCTGAGTGCAGATTGCAGAGTGCAAGTTGACCAGGACCCAACGACAATTGCAAGCTCGAGCTATAGTCACAGGCGAGCAGAAAGGCAAGGCAAAAGCGAGGCGATTGGTGAGCCAAAGTGAGAGAAAGAGCGGGGCACCGGCTGTACGAGATGCGGGGAAGCGCGCGACTGTTCCTCTCTCTCTTTTCTTTTCTTTTTTCTTTAGCGAAGGCGGTGGCAGTTGCGCGATGGGCACTACCGTGTTTGGCTGATGACACAGACCAAGGAGGCAAGCGATGCGGCAACCAAAGTCAAGTCCAACAAGCAAGCGATCCAAATGAAGGCGAACACAAACACACGGCGTATCTACATTTGCAGTGACGGCGTGGGAATGCTGACGGGGAAGTGATAGAGTCCGGGGGTCACGGAATTGCAGAGTTGCTTTGCTTTGCTTTGCTTGATTGCTTCGGGACAACCATAGACGATGACCGGCCTCGCTTGGAGAATTCAAGGGGACACATCAGGCTAGATCTAGTCTCGGCAAAGCACAATCTACCACTGCATAGCAAGCACCAAGGCATATAGAATTAACTGCATTTGGATGTTTCACTCAAATATGCAGCAAGTTAGGTTTACTCACTGTGACCGGAGTCACGATCATCTGAGCGGAAGAGCAGAGAGACATCGATGTGTTGTCGTACAAGGGTTGGGCACGCCCTCAGGAAATTTACTTTGGCGTTGACGTGAGCAGACAGATGCGATGCAATGCACCCCGAAACAGCGCAATGCGAAGGAGGAGAAAAAGAGAGCGCGCCAGGCGAATCGCGCACTGTGGGGAATGGGATCAGTGACAGAGTGACAGAGTGGCAGAGTGACAGAGTGGCAGAGTGACAGAGTGGCAGAGTGGCTGCTTTTGGTCGGGTTGCAGATCGCCCAAGAAATATTAATATTCGCTAGAGAGTGTGATGTGTGCGGTGAACGAAAAAAGAAATACAGTAGAAAAAAGCGGCCGCGGCTGCAAAGCGGGTCGACGGGGCGGAGTCGAAATGATGCAGCAATGTCTCGTTCTTTTTTTCTCATTGTGGTGATCTCGCAGTTGGTAAGATCGATTTCCCGCTTCCTCCGTTTATGCCGAGTCGAACATGGTGTAGGGCAATGCCATGCAATGGACGCAGGTCTTGTTTAGGGTCGAGTCATCGTTTACGACCAAATGCGTACCACGAGTGTACCTTGTGAGCACGGTTGGACGTATATTTTACACTGCCGCGCAGAGAGGTACGCTCAATCGTATGACCAATATGGAGTGTCGATTTGCAACTCAGCGGCTTGCCGGCTTGGCAGGGTGCAGAGCTGAAGCCTCTCGTGTCATTTTGATTTGCTTGGTTGGTGTCATGTGGTCTCCCACACTAGAGGCTTAAGCGAGCAATGTTTCGACTACAGTACTGTACAGTAAAAATCGAGGAGATGGCCGCACTTACCTCGAGTTCATGGATATCGTGCCTGAGTCAACAACAAGACCAACACCTGCGCAGCCGAGGTATTTTCAACAAGTGAAGGAAGCCCGGCAATCATGTGACGCTCAGCCCGGTTGGCTTCCCCAAAGAACCTCAAATCTGAAAGTCAAAGATGGCTTGCTCCTGGTCAATGCCAAGACCGTCGATAGTATAGATACTCACTTGAATACAATATCGAACTTTGAGTGCATGCATGATACTGTGAGAAGAGGCTTGCACGCACGTATGGCGACTTGGTCTTTGTGCGACCCGAGAACCAGACAAAAAGGAGAAAAGGAGAAAAAAAGGTGTGCGGCGAATCGATGAACCGTGCGTCGGAGAATGAACGATTAGCGGCCTGCAGAAAAGAAAAAAGAAAAAAAAAATGCAAATTGCTTAAGCCACCACTCCAGGCACGCAAGACGGGGAGCCACATCGATCCAACCACCACGAATTATCAGCACAATAGCAGAGGAAGGAGAGGCAGCGAAGGCAGCAGACGTCGCCTCGTCAAACATTTTTTCGATTTATCGAGAATTCCGTCACGTCACCTTCTGAGGTCAAGTTACCCCGTTTCTTACCCCGCAATCCGCACTTCGCATTCCGCGTAGGAATTCTCTGATACGCTCGGTCAAGCAGCGACGCGGCGACGCCAACAACAACAACACAACAACGGCATCGACATCGAGACTCAAGATGCAGTATACCGCATGTCACGTCCCTAGACTTGCTTGGCACTGTACCACCTGCATTGATCGAAACCAAGGGATCAAAGTCCGACTCTGTCTGCCGTGCGCGCGAAGGATCAAAAGTCTGCTCAGTCACAGTCAAAGCGCACAATTGGCTCATGCCGTTGCGTGTATTGGTCTACTCGGCTCGACTTGCAGCCAGCTTATTTTCTCCGCGGCTCGGAGCAGGAGGAAAAAGAGCAACAGCACAGCGGTACACTAAAGAAAACTTGAGAACCCAAAAACTAGACTCGCATCAACAACAACATCAATGACAACGATCTAGAATCAAGTAGAATCCAAAGTCTTTGCCCGCGACACATCATACGAGGTCCGACGGGGAAAGATGGCGATACGCCGCGATTGCCACTGTGAGCGTCATTGTACGGATGTCTCCGAACGAGGCCTCTCATCAGGAGAGAATGAGATCCAACACCCCGAGGGATCTCGGCATGATGTTTAGCTCACATCTAAACGTTGTCGTCCTACCCGAGCGAGTCGCAAGCTTTGCAATGGTGCCGACTGCAACTGCACTAGTGAAACACGAGGTCAGCGCTAGTGTGTTTTCCTACGATGCTAGCATGAACAAGAGAAAGTACAGTAAGGTGAGATTCTGCTTTGGAGTCTGTGTTTAAGCCATGTCCATGCGGTGAGCCCTGGTCTCTGCTGTTCCTAGCGAAATGCTTGGACTTTTCTGCAAGGCGCTGTGACCTTAGCGTACTGTATTGTACTGTATTAATTTGTGTGACGAATCTCTATGCTGCACTATGCAAGATTTTACTCACGCTTATGATGGCCGCTATTTCGCCTTGTCTCGAAAGTTAGAACAATGTGTCATGCTTGCCCCGTCCTCCACTGCCTCGCCTAGCTCCGCCCTTGTTTAGCCTCCTTTTTGACTTTAATTCTTGCTGTAAACGGTTTTGCCGTTCCATCGAAAGGCATTTCTCCACTTCGTCACTCATCTGCAGCTCTCTAGTCACAAACCCCCAAGGAAAACGAAAAAGAAAAGACAAAAACAAAAACAAGCGGATATCGGCAGCTTGACAGTACCCCGCCTGGCCCCGCACCAATTCCCCGCAAACCCGCCAGCTTGCAAGTCGGCCAAAGGTTACACAGAATGTATCGCCGTGTTTGGTCTTGATCGAGCCGAACTCGCCTCTCCCCAAGCATCAGAGACACTAAGATCCCTGTTTGGGGCCCTTATGGCCATGCCAACACTCGCTTGCAATGCTACATCGCACGCCGCGTTTGGCTGGTCTGTCACTCTTGCTCGTCGGCTCCCCGCATTGTGACAAATTACTGTAGCTTGCGTCTTGCTTAGCCGGTTCGTTGCTTGAGCAGATCAACAGAGCGCACACACCTACACAGATCTCGTCTGCATTACACTCACCCTGGCTACGCCGCCACAAAGCAGTAGTCGCTCAACCTTTCCTTTAGCAGCTAGCCTTCACCCTCTTTTTTCCCCTCGTCCTCTCCCAACACCAACACCTCCGCCCTATCCATCTTTCCCTCAACAAGCGGTCCTCATCCATCTTCCCTTCTCACCATCAACCTCATCCATCACTCCCTCCCATCCTCTTCCCTGACACACTAATTCACCATGTCTGTCGTCAACGGAAACGGTCACCAGATGACCGCTACCGCAACCAACGCCACTGCCACCGAGACCCACGCCAACGGCAACGGTTTTGCCAGCGGCAACGGACTCGCTCACGGTAACGGTAACGGCCACAGCTTTGACAACGAGAAGGCTCTCCCACACCAGGCTCCCACTTACACCGGAGGCAACACTAGCGGACAGCCACTTTCGCGCACCCTCACTCCCGGAGGACACCTTTACGATGACGACCTCATTGCCATTGGTAACGCGCACCGTCGCATTGCAAACCCCCTCCCCCTCGGTGGTAAGTGCCAATAGTCTCCGTTCCACAATAACTGTTTTCTGATGATGCCAACATACTCTGAGCAAAAGCTGACATTTCACTCCCTTTCCAATGCTTCTGCTTTGTGCTTTTACGCTAATAGTGTTCGGTTTCTCGACAACCACCTTGCTCCTTTCGCTCTACAACGTCAACGTTATGGGCATCCAGATCCCCAACGCTGTGATCGGCTTCGCGCTCGCTTACGGCGGTCTCGCCCAGTTTCTTGCCGGTCTTTGGGAGTTTGCTGCTGGTAACACTTTCGGTGCTACCGTCTTCTGCTCCTTCGGCATGTTCTGGTGGGGTTACTCGGTCATCTTGATCCCCTTCTTCGGTTTCTTCGGTCAATACAACGGTGTTGCTGGTATCTACACCAAGGCTCCGTACGCTGCCGAGGCCGACAGCGCTATCGGTCTCTACCTCTGGATCTGGTTCGGTATCACTACCATTTACCTTGTCGCAGCAGCACGTGGTTCGGTTTCGCTCTTCGTCCTCATCTTCTTGCTCTGGATCACCTTCATCATGCTCGGCGTCCACGCTTACACCGGTAACGCTCACTTCCAGACTGCCGGTGGTGCTTTCGGTATCGCTACTGGATTCGCAGGTTACTACCTCGGTATTGCCTCGTTCCTTACGCCTTACAACTCCTTCTTCACCCTTCCTGTCGTTCCCCTCAACAAGGGCCAGTAATTGGATCGCCCCAGTTTTGCGACCTCTGTCGTACCTTGTCGCTCCCTTTCCGGTCTATATAACAAGTACATTACCCATCCCACTACATCCTACTTGCTACTGCTTTCTTTCTCTTTCTTCTTGCATGCGCGCAACAAGCAGGCTCGCTTCGAAGGCGCTCGCCCGCTGCTGCTGTGCTCAATCTCAGTTTTACGGAATAATCTCTTGATTCGATCTCTGTTTTCGATGTAACTTAAACGTAATCACATCCTTCTAGCCCACTTTGCTGACTCTACGACAGTAGCATGTCGACGAGATGCCGGCGTGTGTGCGCTGCAAGAGCCAAGCGCCGCTCGACTATTTCGCATCAGGCGGTACACGATGAGGACGAGCGAAATAGTGATCTCGATGATGATGGTATTGTGCGATGCTAGAGATAACTTACAAATAAAGATTGTGTGCGTGCGCTGTTAGAGGGAGGCGGAAATGCATGAAAGACGAGGCGGAAGAGGAAGACTATGTGTGGTGGTGTCTGTGACCCTTCGGCTGATCAAATGACAGTATTGGACAGCTCGATGTGTCTCGGCATCTTGACAAAAGTATCACAACCATGTCCGTACAGACTGACCAGATCCAACGCCGATCCGTTCTTCCAATACTCTGCATAGATCCTTGCCATTGGCAACCCATACCCCAACCCTGCCAAAGTACCCAAACCTGACGCTAAACCCATCTTTCCCATCTCTGCCAAAGCATCGCCCCCCGTTCCACCAACGGCTTGCATAGCGTACGGCCCACCCCCCGTTTCTTCCGCATCCTCAATCTCGCTCGCTCCACCCGCCGTTGTAAACGCATAGCTAAAAACATGCGGCAAATTCTGCGGTGAGATTCCTCCGCCTTGATCCCTGATACGCAGCGAAACGTGCTCTGCGGACTGAGCAATCGTCACAATCACCGGCGGCATCCCCGCCAACCCAGCTGAAGAAGAGAGTTGCGATTTGAAAAAGTTCTCCGTTGTAGCGCGGTACGAGTTTTTCAGTAACTCTGTCATTACGTACTCAAGATGGACGGGGACACCGGTGTAGGTGACATCGAGATCGCCTTCAAGGATGAGTTCGGGTGCGGCGCCGAGTGTGCCTTCGCAGAGATCGCGTACGAAGGCGGCACACATGCGGGTCATACGAGCGGGGCTGAGTTGGGTTTCGATAATGCCAACGGCGGTGGGGCTGCCGTATTCGTGATGCGTCTGTGTGCCTTCGGGTGGTAGATCAGGATCGAGCAAGTGGGGAAAATCGTCTTCTTCTTGGTCTTGTTCGTGTTCGTCGTGGCGAATGTTGTTGCTCATTTTGGGACCGCTGGAAGGGGAGCCGTTGGACGTGGCCGAAAGCGCAAGGTGCTGTTCCGCGATCATACGAATGGCAATACGAGAGTGAATGGCAGCATCGAGGAAAGCTGAGATCTGACGGGCATCCATGTACTTTCTCGATTCCTGAAACCCCCTCGCCAATGTAGGTACGTTTTGTGCATGCGCAGAAACCAGGTCCTCCAGCACCGCTGTAAAGCGCAGGTTATCCTCCTGTGTCTTGATCTCTCCAAACTTGACCAGCGTTTCGAAGCTCGATGCATAAAGCCTTGCTGTCTTGGAGATGAACGGGTTGGATCCAACGATGAAAGGCAAAGCGCGAAATCCTCCCACTCGCCTTGCTAGACGGATGGGGAGCTCACGAATGGTATGTTGAGCCGAAAGAATCAGCTGTTCAGGTGTGAGCGCTTGACCTGGCTTGCCACCTTGCGCCATGAGTTGGCGCAAAGTCAAGGGAGCTGGTTGAAGAGAGAGGTAGTGGGTGAGGAGATCGGGTGAAGCGCCAAAGGTGGAGAAGGGGGAGGGAGGTTGGAAGGAGGAGATGGCATCAGGACCGCCAAAGGGCTCTGGTGGTGGGTAATAGCGTTTCTCGCCGATATGTAAGGTGGAAGCGATGCTGCGAGTGTGTGATATTGTGTGCAAAAGGCGGGAAGAGCGACGGAGCGCTCCTGTGCGAAGGGCGAGCATGGTGCGTTTTGGTGCCTCCTATCGATTGGATATCTTGATGTTCGCGCTTGATTCAGATTGAGCCAAGGCAGCGATGGCCTGCGACTCCGTCTTCTGCTACAATAGCTGTGCCGTTGGGAATCGAAGCGAATGCTGTAGCTGGTTACTTCAGGATGGGAAGAGCCTGGAATGAAGGGTAGCTTATCTGATACCTGTCACAGACGCTTCACTTTTGCATTAAAAGTTGGTGTTGGTATGTGCGGTTATGCCTTCTCGTGCGACTGTCTTTAATGCACGCGTCTCTGTTTTGAGTTGCACTTTACGCCACGCGTGAGTGAGTCTGGAAAGGCACTTTGCCCCGATCCCTGAACAAGCCAGATGCCAAAGTTGGTGCGAGCGAGTCTGAGTGTTGGTTTACTGAAACATCGAAAGCACACTCTCCATGCAGTGACTGTACTGTAGACATCCTTCGAACTCGATCTCATCTTCTTCAACAACCTTTGCATTACGCCAGAGAAGCCCGGATCAGCTGGTTGATCCCACGCAGGCATCATGCCGACCAGCACTGCACCAGTATATGCTTTCGAGCCGCAAGAGCCCATTACCTCGATCGAAGCAGGTTCCTCTACCAGTCATTACCGTGCTTTCACTCGCCTTCCTCGCACCATCGAAAGCGTCCCGGACTCCGAGAATGAAGACGCATCCTCCGATGATGACGAAGATGAGAACCGTGATCCACGCTCTCGTAAGCAATCGCCTTCTTCCTCATCCAAACACACCCTCGAATCGGAAGAATTTCGAATTGGAGATGTCGTCTATCTCCCATCTTCCTACCAAGCCCCTCTTGCGGGTGTGCTGACCCATCTTTGGACAGATGCAGAGGAACAAGGCAAGATCTTTGGCGTGTGTCGTCTGCTCCACTGGCCAGAATGGATGTCGACTATGGCCAAGAAGCGCATGTCCGGTATTACAAGTCGTCACGAGATCTACTACACACACAAGGCTACCTCGATCAGCAAGCGCAAGACTAAGACGAGCACAAGGTCCGGGAAAGATGGCGACACGTTCGAAGCGGGACCCTCGCTGCACGACTATTCCTTCGATGTGGACGAGATCATTGCAAAGGTCAACATTCACTCTAGCCAGGCGGAGTGCGCGAAAGCGATCAAGGAGGCTTCAGCGTCGAATGCGCTATCGACAAACAATGGAGTGGAAAATGCTACGGCGAATGCGAGCACGAAGAAGAAGGCAGGAAAAGCGCATACACTGTACAAGAACAAGTCGTTCCCAACGCATCTGTTCTGCGAGCGCGCGGTGGATCCGAATCGCGAGCTGTTCTGGAGAATTGACTGGTCCAAGTTGGTCGAGAAGGGAACAAAAGGTGCTGGGTGGGATCTCAAGGATGACTCTTCGGATGTCGCTACCTCCCAGGGTCAGGGTGTTAAGGATCTTGTAGAAGAAGTACAGCGGGACTCGAACACTTCCTCTTCTAATGCGGAGGCATCATCTTCCACCACCTTGCCATCCTCGCTCGCCACACCAAGAAAAAGAGAAGGTACACCTTCAACCACCGCCTCAGCTTCCAAACCATCTCGCGCGCGCTCCACGGGCACACCTTCCTCTGCCGTAGACATCGACCTTGACGCACCTAAGCGCCGACCAGGTCGCCCACGCAAAGAGGATTCTCTCTCCGCTGGCGTAACGCCTGCCAAACGCAAGTACAACCGCAAGAAGAGCAATACCAATGGTGGCGGATTCTCTTCCGATTCGGATCTGGCTTCCGACGACTCGTTTCAATCGGGCGACGAATTCGAGGTCGAAGACAACTTGCTCGTCAAAGCGCGCCATCTTGATACACCTGAAAGCTCCGACAATGAAGGATCGCAGTTCAGTGCTCCACCCAGCGACAACGATGATGAAGACGACGATGACGATGACTTTGGGAAGACCTTTAACCTCACTCCGCGCAAGCGAGCAAAGATGCCCAAAGATGCACCCATGACACCGACCAAACGACGCGTTCTCTCAACACCCCAGAAGGCGCTGTACGGACTAGCTAGTCCAGCCAAAGCGCAAGCCACCCCGCGTTCAAAGGCTCGATTGATGGGTTTAAAAGCACGTAGCTTGCCACATCCAACGCTGCCTGCTCGCCCACCGAAACTTTCGTTGCTGCCAAACGAGGCGGCCAAAGACACACTCTCGCCGCACGACCGAGCCAAAAAGCTGCTTCACGTTGGCGCTACACCCGACCATTTGCCCTGTCGTGAAGACCAGTACGAAGAGATCATGGCTTGCGTCGAAGACGCTGTTGAAGAAGGCATCGGTGGATGCGTTTACGTTTCGGGTGTACCGGGCACAGGCAAGACAGCAACGGTACGAGAAGTGATTCGAGCCTTGACAGCGAGAGCGGAGAGGAACGAGATGAACCCGTTCTCCTTCGTCGAGATCAACGGTATGAAGCTCGCCGATGCCTCCCAAGCCTATACCCTTCTTTGGAGTGCGATTAGCGGTGGACAACGTACCTCTCCGAAAACGGCGTTGGGTTTGCTGAGCTCGCATTTCGCGCGAGTAGGAGCAAAGATGTCCGCTGCTGGAGGAGCCGGTGTTGGAGCAGGACCGGGAAGGGCAGCGACGGTGGTGCTGATGGACGAGTTGGATCAGTTGGTAACAGCGAGGCAGGATGTGATGTATAACATGTTCAATTGGCCCAACACGCGCGGCTCTAGGTTGGTCGTGATCGCAGTGGCCAATACGATGGACTTGCCGGAAAGGACGTTGAATGCCAAAGTGGCGAGTAGGTTGGGTATGACGAGGATTACGTTCATGCCTTACACCGATAGGCAATTGGTCGAAATTGTCAAATCCAGACTCGGCATCACTGACACTGCCACCACCACCGCCGCCGCCGCCACGGAAGCAAAAGAAATGGAGCAAAGAGGATGCGAAGGAGTCTTGACGTTAGACGCAATCACCTACGTCTCGAAACGTGTCAGTAACGTTTCCGGAGACGCACGTCGAATGCTCGACGTCTGTAGGAGGAGTATTGAACTCGTCCAAGCCAAAACTTCCTCTCTTGCCTCCTCAGTCAGACAGATGCCAAAAGCGGTGACGATCATGGACATGAAGAGCGTCCTCGACTCGATGGTGAAATCGGGTAAAGTTTCACACATCCTCTCTCTCCCCCTCCACGCCAAGATCTTGCTTCTTAGCCTTCTGTCGTGCCTACGTCGCTCTGGATTGGCCGAAGCAGAATTGGCAGATGTTAGTGCGCATCACAGGGCGATCTGTAGGATGTACGCCATCTCTTCAACCGCATCATTTGTAGGTGCCAACGAGGAAATGGCACTGAGCGCACCACTGGCAACGTTGAGCTCGTTGGGTCTGCTCATTTGTGTAGGTCAAGGAGCTGGTACGGGTAGAGCAGGCGGGTTCGCGAGGTTGATGTTGGCTTGTCAAGAGGATGAAGTCAGGTTGGCTTTTGAACATGATCCTGATGAGCGATTGCGGAAGATGCTCTAGCGAGATGAGAAGGGGAGGAGGAAGTGCAGAAATGCTCACTACATGTCTCGGCGATCAATGCGATACTTTGATGACAGCATACTCTCGCGTGTTGCTCAACTCAGGACTGATTTTCGTGATGATGTTGTAACGAGCACCGTACCATGTCGCTCGTTGAGGAGGCTTAAGTGCACGCGAATGTTGTCTCGAATCCTCAAGGCGCAACTCACGCTTCGTTTCGTCCAATCTTGTAGCGGTTATTGACTTCATTGTGCGATCTATTCTGCTACACTTGCTTTTGCTGCCGCCTTCCTTCTACGCAATCGTACCAGCAGCCGCCGTCTTTCCCCTAAACCTACTCTCCCTATTCCTCAACAAACAATAATCGCCATACATATTCGCACTACCGTACCACGACTTGGGTAACCAGAAAGCTCTATGCAGCGCTGCTGCCACCTTTTGCACCACTTTCTTCACCGATCCATCCTTGGGGTCCGAAGCGGGGCGGCTGAACTCTGCGTCCAAGAAGGGGGTGCAAAAGACTCTATCCCACGACTCTGTTTGCGTGGCAAAACGTGGCTCGTGCGTGAAGCGGGATCCTTGTTGGCCAAGGTGACGATGCGGAAGGTCGAGGTCAACGAGGTAATCGCAAGTGGAAACGTCAACGTATCGGTCGGCTTCTTCGCGGTTAAGATCGTTAAAGCCGGATTGGAGTCGACGTGTGTAGCTCGACCAAGGCCAGGTGAAGCCAAGCGTCGCATCGAGGGTCGATGCAATGCCGTCCAACGGTTGGGTGGGGGAGGAAGCGTCAACGTCGAAATGCTTTGGCAAGATGCCAGTAAAATCGCTCTTGATCCACTCGACCTCGACTCCAGCGGGAACGAGGAAGTACGTTGGGAACCTATGCCACTCTTTACCATAACAAAGTCGGATGGGCTGCTCGAGAGATTTGAGCGGAGCAAGACTGATAGTGAGATCGACACTAACACCCTTGTTCTCCTCTCCGTATCCTCGATCGTTGTACTCCTTCTCCTGTTCGGTGGCAACGGGTGAGAGGCCTTTGGCGAGACGTTTCTGCACAGCGGGGTTGAGCGTTTCAGGGAACTGGTCCGCGACGACACGAGGAAGTTCATAGCCTTCGAAATGGAAGAGAACGTCAAAGGGTGCATGGTAGCTGTTAAGCTGTCCGACGATGCGTAGTACGCCAAGCAGAATTCCAACGCCGAGAACGGAGGAAGTCATGGTGGTGAAAAGGCTCGATTTTGATGCGCGGTACGGCGATTTGGTGACCTTGACGAAAATGACTTCGGCCAATGAGCGGATGAGATGGAGTGCTGCGGCGGCGTTGAGGCAGAGCAGAGAGTAGGCTGGGTACATGAAACGTTCCTCCTTGTGTGCTTGCATGCTGAGAACCACGAACCAGAGGTAGAAAGGCGTCAGACGGAGGAGGGCCAGCGTGAAGAGGCTCGAAGGTTGTTCGATGGATGCATGGCCTTTCTTGAAGGATGACTCAAGAGCGGGACGCTGGAGTCGCTTCGGGTCGATGCGAGCGGTAATGAAGAGCAAAGGCAGCGAAAGGAGCGAAAGAAGGAAGAAGATGTTGAAGTTGAGTGCAAGGTTGGAAAAGTAGTAGGTGATAGGTTCGGTGCCGTAAAGCTCGGGACCAGCACCTCTGCTTTTCGAGAAAATGTTGTAGAGGACCGTGTTGAGAGGTACAAAGGCGAGCTTGCCATAAGCGAGAGTGTCGATGGCAAGGACGGGGCAGGCGATGAAGGCGGAGAAGACCGTAGCACCGATAGCAGTGGACCACCTTGTCATGGTCCAGTTGGAGTGTTTGCCCTTGGCGATGATGTCGTCGCCTCGGAGGAAGAGCTGTTCGAGAACAAAGGGAGCGGCCAAGATGATCGCAAACGGCCAGCCAAGGATGGCACCGGCAGCAAAGGCGCTTGTTGCCAAGAGGAGGCGCTCGGCTCTGAAGGGGCGTTGCGAGGGTGTTGACAGTACCGAAGGATCCGATGATGGGAGTCGTGCGGGATAGAGCGCTGCAGAGAAAGCGAGCGTGGTGGCATACATGACGAAAGTAGAGGGCAATAAAGCGGTGGAAGCCTCGTACACACCCGCGCTGGCAGCCATGATCATGAGACAGTATCGACCCACTCGAGCGCTGAAGACATCGGCAACGGCCTTGTAGAATCTTGCATCCACGAATGACGAGATAAAAGCGAGGAGGATGCGAACTGCGAAGAAGACCTGACGCTTGCCCATGCCCAAAGAAGCCAGCGTCTTGGCGAGCGGCACGTATTGGGCGATGAAAGCCCAGGATCGGATGGCGAACTCGGGAGAGTACTCCCATGTCTGGAATGGGACCGAAGCATGTTGGTTGCCACGAGGAAAGACGAGGAGGTGGAGAGGTTCCCAATAGCCGAAGGATTCATCGCAGTCCTTGGTGACCGAGTACATGGCGGAAGAGACTCGAATGATGATGAGGAATCGAAAGGCAGCCGAAAGAGAAGGTGACCATGCTGGTTTCTGATGCATCCTTGTATAGTCTTGAAAGAGGGCATTTCTGCGGGAGAGAAGCGCGTTGGCGGCAGCAGCATCTTTTGCAGCTGTGATCTTGGCGTACGCTTCGTTGCCTGTCTTGTTGAAGCGCAGTCCCTGGGACTTGGGCGCTGGTGGTGGTGTCGCCATCTTTGTGGACGCTATGGTGATGGGATAAGTGACACTTGTGCAACAAGAAGAAGCGGTAACCAATTCTCTATGCGGCAAATAAACAAATTTAGAGCTTTTGTGACACGTTTGGTGCGCGTTTCTTCTGCCAAAACTCAAAAAAACCAACACTTTGGACTGCCAAGAACAAAGAAGAGAGGAAAGCGTGTCTGCGATCGAGCCACCCTCTTTGCACAGCTTCAACGCAGTATCACTCAACCTCACCATTCACATTGTTTCGGTACAGGCCGCTTAGCGCTCTCAAAAGCAAAATTGCACGCAAAGCCAAGGAATCACAATGCAGAATATAGTGGATGACGAGTGCTAGGTGTCAGTGCCATTCTATTGACCAAACGCCTTCTGAAGGCCTGAGAGCAACCTCTGCTCAAAGATGTCCTCTACAAACTCGCCTTCCTCGGTGAACCATTCGCCAAGATGACCAAGAGGCAAAGATTCGCTCTTTTTTCCCAACAATGATTTGCCTTTATTGCTCTTGCGGGTATATTGGAATTGGAGCGTATAGGCTGGAGGAGTCAAAATCTCTTTACCGTTGGCGGCTTTAGCCCCCTTCTTGACGGCTTTGGGTAGTGATGGCGATGCTATCGTCAGGTGCTCAGTCTCGATGCGATTCGAGATCATCTTACGTGTGCCGGTAAAGATGGTGTTGCCTTGCAAGTACGAATCGACGTATTGAATGGATGACAAGATGATGTAGGCTACCACTGCGATGGCACAAGCTTGCTTGTTGTGGCTCCATTCCTTTTCGACAAAGTAGGCCCAGATGGAGGTACCGATCATGATGGCCGAAGCTGTGAATCCGAGTACGAGACGCAAGTCGGTGTGGAAGTGATTGACCTTGAAGGGTGCAAAGCCCTGCTGCTTGGCTACGGAGCCATCTTCTGGTTCGCGAGACAAGATCTGTGAGAAGATTGCAGAGACACAACGTCAATACAGCGTCAGTACAACGCAGAACATATTGAGAGGAGTCTGTGACTAGCTTACCCTTTCAACGGCCTCGTCGCACGTAGCTTTGAGCTCGGATAGGTTCGAGTTATCGATGATGATGCGGTCGCCCTTGGCCTTTTTGTCGGCCTCTTGATTGGCCATATTGTTGTCGATGCTGCTCAGCAGTGTTGCAGGGAGTGGTGCGATGCGTCAGGTCGCAAGGATGAATAGTCTGGCAAGTTGCAAGTGTGTTGCATTTGCTTTCCCGTTCCAGTCCACGTCCAACAGGGTCCGCGACCTAAAGATGAAGCTCATGCATGTTGCGACGTGGAACGGTGGGCGATTGGCGATTTCGTTAAAATGTTAGGCTGACGTTGTTTGAGGAAGGATCGGTGATTTAGCGAAGAGAAGAATTCAGTTGATCCGACGAGACCCTTTCAGGCAAAAATCGATTGTCCAACGCATTCTCCAACGCAGACTGACTGAGGCACGGTGCGAACCCAAATTTAGCGGCGGTTGAGCAGCAGCATTCACAATTGCTGCACTTTTGAGAATTTACCGGCGCAAGCAAGAAGAACATCTGCCTGTCAGTCAGAGTGAGGATCTTCTTTTTCTTTTTTTTTGTGAGAAAGAGAAGAAAGGGTTGGTTGGGCCTGCAGCCACACCAGAAGGCAGCACAGGCAGCCAGCCCAGCAGTAGCGCAAATTCGCCTCCTTCTCACTGGCGGCCGTGATCCGAATTTCATTTGGCACATCACCAACCGCACAGTTGAGTGTAGCAAGCAAGTCATACACTTGGTGTCGGTACCTCGTCATCATCATCGTCATCACCACCACCTCTACCAACTACTCGCTACCTATTTCGCATCAGGTAGCTTACATCGATCCTGCTCGAGCCGCTAGGATCAATCCCCAACACACTTTACATCTAGTACTACGTCGCACAGCGCCGACAGCTTAACTCGCCCATCATGCGTGAGTATCACTCGATTCAAGCACAGCACCACTCACAGAGCTGTTTATGCTACCTGTTGGGTTCAGCTTGACTCTAAAGTGCTGCTACAATCGACCCGTCCCCGACTTTGTACTGATGACCTTTCGCACATTGCCTTGATCCAAACTACAATAGCGCCTAAAAGGGGATCAAAGATGACGCTCAACGACTTCTTGGCCGACGAGACTACCGGCAAGACTTCGTGGGCCGATGAAATGGACGACCTTCCCATCGCCTCTGCTCCCCGCCAGTCCACCTACCGCAGGGGAGGCGACGACTTTCTTTCCAGCGTCCCCGACCGTGTCGACCGCGACCGTGGCTTCGAGCGTCCCGAGCGAAGCTACCCTCCCCGTGACGAGGTTCCTATTCCTGACAAGCCTCCCTTCACCGCCTTCGTCGGCAACCTCTCCTTCGACGTAATGGAGGCCGACGTCGAGGAGTTCTTTGCTCCCGCCAAGATCGTCAGCGTTCGCATCGTCACCGGCCACGATGGCAAGCCCAAGGGTTTCGGTTACGTCGAGTTCCAGACCGTCGATGACCTCAAGTCCGCTCTCGACAGGAGCGGCAACCAACTCGCCAGCAGAACCGTCAGAATCAGTGTCGCAGAGCCCCCCAAGAGTGCTTTCGGTGGAGACCGTCCCACCTTCAACAGCCAGGCTGATGATGCCTCTCAGTGGCGCCGCGCTGGCCCTCTTCCTCCCGCAGAGCCCCGTGGCGGCTTTGCCCCTCGTCCCGAGCGCTCCGGTGTCCCCCGCACCGAAGGTCCCTCTGGCTTCGACAACATGGATGTTAGCTCCGGTGTCCGAAGCGGTTTCGGTGCCAAGTTCCAGTCCGCACCTGCTCCCTCCAGCCGTCCTCCTCGTGACGCCGCTCCTCTCGAGCCCAGCCAGGGTGACCTTGCCTCCCAGTGGAGGACTGGCAAGCCCGTCGAGGGTCGCTCGCCTGCCAACTCGCGCCGTCCATCCGGCTTGGGCGACTCCGAGTCCCGAAAGCCTTCCTTCCGTCAACGCAACGACGCTAATGAGGTTGACGACAAGTTCGCCTCGCAGGAGAGAATGGGCTTTGGCTCCAAGTTCACCCCTGACCAGACTCCTCCCGAGAGCCCTGGCAACGCCGCCAAGAAGGGTTTCGGCTTCGGTGCTGCTGAGCGACGCGGTAGTGGTCAACCCGCTGCCGGCTCGGACGCTCCCGAGAACTGGCGTTCGGCCAAGAAGCCTGCTTCGGGCTCGTCCAGCCCTGCTCCATCCGCTGCTGCCCCCGCTGAGCGCAAGAAGCTCGCCTTGCAGCCTCGTTCCGCTGAGCCAACCACACCTGCTGCTGCCGCTTCCGCCACCAGCTCCAAGCCCAGCCCATTCGGTAACGCTAGGCCCGTCGACGCATCCGAGCGTGAGCGACAGATCGAGGAGAAGCTCTCGCAGAGGGAAAAGGAGAGGCAGGAGGAATTGAAGGCAAAGAAGGAGAAGGCCAAGGCCGACAAGGAGAAGAAGGACAAGACCGACGCTGCCCCTGCCCCTGCCCCTGCTGCCGACAAGCCCAAGGCAAGCACTGATGCCACCGCTACCGCCGAGGCCGCTCCAGCTGCACCTGCCAAGGCACCTCGCGCTGCGCCACCCACGGGCGCATGGGGTCAAGGACGCAAGCCAGCCGGTGCACTTGGCGGTGAGGAGCAGAGCCCTGCCGCATCCAAGGAGACAGAGTCTTCCGAAGCAAAGGTTGACGAGGTGGCCGACAAGGTTGAGGAGACCAAGCTCGATGCTTAAACGTTTGGCTGTCTTCCCTAATCTCCACCGTTCCTGCCTTCCTCTTCCGCGCAATTTCCTTACTCCCCCAAAAAAGAAGGCTAGGTCGCTTCTCCAGCACCTTCCTTCACTCTGTGCCGGCGCATTCACGACGACGCCAAGCTTTGCAAGTCATCGCTCACCTCCTGGATACCCTTGCCTTCCATCCCTTTCTTTTTCTTTGCAAGTAAGCGAGCACTTCAAAGCCGCCCGGCGCTCATCGTTCTAGACGCGCATCGGCCACAGTCACACCGGAGTCAAGATTGTTTTCGTTTGCTTGACTCTGTGTAATGTACAGCTAGTTTTTTTGTTTCTTCTCTTGTCAATATCATGTTTCTTCTCCCGTAGCCGTGGGCTCGCGGCATCCTTACCTCAGTATCATGCCCGCAGATTTGGTGAATCACAGGCCTCTTTGAGATGGAGAAGCACACTCAGAAGAAAAAGATCGTGGGCAAGACTGAGTGAGAATTCCGTTTCCTTTCTGTTTCTTTGGTGCAGGGGAGATTGTTGTACGGCACTATGATACAATGTTGTGAACGTTGATGGTAGGCTCAAAACAGAGGCTCGACCACCGAGGTACCATTCCACATCTGACCGGCAGCGATCAACTTGCGAACCGCTTCTTCGCAAAAGATGACACCCATCCTTGTAGAACAAATACCCGCAGGACCACCTTGATCTCCACCACCCGTTCTCTTCTTACGATCGCCGATACGCCACCAACCGACCAAGCTGGAACTGTTCTTGGCCGGTGCAACAAGCGTTTCTCTCTGCTCCTGACCCCATCCCTCCACGTCGGCATGAATCCTCCAAAAGCTCGAAAGAACAGCAATCGGACGTTCGGACAAGAGCTTCTGATACTCTTTTGCTGACTTGGTCAGGCTAACAAAGTTCGGACTGGCAGTACCGAGATTCGCATCCAAACGCTCTAACCAAGAAGACATCAGGAGGCGAGGATTACCCCCTCCAGCGCCCCAAATACGCCATCCTCCACCCGCCAAATCGTGCTGTCGGGCAGCACGTCCTCGTTGACCCGGTGCGAGAATGCGATCCACCACTGATTTTCCTTTGAGCAATCCAATGATACGTGTAACTCCAATCGGCTCAGCCAAAGCCGGCAAAAGATCGTAGAAGAGCGAGCCAAAAGGTCCATGTTTGCGAGCCAAGTATCCTGCACGTGCACCAGAATCAACATCCACCTTGTCCGTATACCAAGAACTAGGCGTCTCCGCATCGATGTGAAGGAACGAATGGACGAGTTCTGGATGTTGAATCGCAAAGTCTTGTGCGAAAAGATGACCGTAGCCCGTGGAAACGATCATAAATTTGCCGAGCTTTTCGCCGTCGCCTTTTTTCTTCTTGTGATCATTCTTGGTCGTAGAGTGCAGGTCGACTTCGTCGTGCTTTTGAAGGGCTTTGTAAAGCGCTTCTGTCTGAAGACGGATGGAAGTGGGTTGATAGACAAAGTCGGAGTGGCCGTAGCCGATACGATCCCAAAAGCAGACGCGGGTGAGGGCGAGGTGACCGTCCTCGCCGCCGCTGCCGAAGGTCGAAGATGATCTAGCGACCATTTCGCGCAGGAATTGAGCGGCGATGACACCTGAAACGCCACGTTCTGCCATGACGAGAGCAGTAGGGGCCACTTCGGTCGAGTTGCCGCCCTTGAGGCCGTCTTTCTGGTTCGGAGCGGACTCGCAGGCGAGGTGAAGACGGAACGAGACAGGGTAAGGGTTGACATCGGCTGGATCTTGCGGGTACACAGGGTCCTTTGTAAGCGATGTAGGATGGACCAAGGTAAGGTTGCCGAGAGGCTTGAAAGCCGAATCAGCTGCGTCGAGGACGAGGTCAAATGTCACGAGCATAGCAGCGAGGGCCACAGCAAAGCATCCAAAGATGGCCCAGATGAGCTTGAAGCGTCGGCTCCATTTGGCCTGGGCTCTTGACAGAGGGATCTCGGTGACGATAGGAGCTCCAACGTCCGGGTTGAGAGTAAATGGGATCTTTTGCTTCTGGAGGTGGTGTGAAGATGCAAAAGCCCAGAGGGTGGAAAGGAGGCAGAGTCCTACAGAGGCGAATCCGAGATAGGAATGAGTCATGCGGAACTCGGGAACGGCGAGAAGAAGGACAACATCGCCAATGGTGCAGCAGAGGACGAAGAGGTGGAAGAAGTTGGTTGCATGCGAAGCAAGCTCAAAGAAGAGCAGACCGGGACCTAGCATTGCAATCGAAATGAGGCAGAACCAGAGCGGTACGAGTGCCGGAGATCGGTGGGGCGGCAGAAGGAGAGGAATGGGCTCAAAGTAGTTGATGAGGAGGAGGATGAGCAGGACGGTCACGGGGAGCAAGAGGAGGACGCCGAGGCCAAAGTAGAAGCGAAGGAAGAAGGTGAGGTAGGGTGATCCTCTTGGTCGTTGTGCGGGAGGAGGAGCAGCTGATTGCGGTATGGAACGGTAGTCTGAACCAGCTGCAGACGAGCCAAGCAGCGGCTGTCGTTCGCTGTCAGGACCATGATCGGCGGAAGTGTTTTTGGAGGCGGCTTGTGGTGCCATCTTGTCGGCTTCCTTCCGAGTGTTGGATGTCAAAGAGTGCAAGGAACAAGCAACGGCTCTTGAGCTTCGGGAGGACGCAGGAGCAGCACGGCCCTGAGAAAGTCAATGCGCTCGCGTTTGGCAAGAAGCTGTCTCGACCGGTGTTGAAAGCGAATCAGGGCTAGGTGTCAATGGTGTGGTGAGGAAGGGGAGGAGTCCTTGACGTGATATCGAGAGCCTACTGGACCAAGATGTGGGGAAAGAGGACGCTCATGCCAAGATGACGCTGCTGCACAGACAGAAAGTGGAGGTTTGGCGTGCATTTACTGCTGCATCCGAGCGATGGTGGGACGCGACCGTTGATGAGAAAGAGGCACACAGACGCAGAGACAAGCGTGAACAGGTGGAAATTGGCTCCTTATTTCTCCTCATTTTTCAAGAAATATCGGTGTATTTTTGGCACCTTTTTTGGCAGCTTAGAAGGGATGACCACGTCCCAGCAGCAGCACTCTTCGATGACAATGGACCGCCGGAGGATTTTCTCTCGGCATTGGATCTTGTGCACCACAAGAAATGTGTGGGACCTTTACCACCTCACACACGCTGTTCGTCTTTGGGTGAACCCTCGGCACGCATCTTTTGCTCAAAGATACATGCGGAGTAACGCGCGAGAAGGCCTCCTCTTTCTCTTTTGATATTTCAAACGCAACACACACACGCACACACCTTCTCCTTTCCTGTGTCACTTTCGCATTGCTTACACCTTGCCTTGAAACCTCGACCATCCTGTCGCCGCCTTATCCTCTCACGCTCGGATCCAATTGCTGTCGGCGCATCTTTCAGCACTGCGCAGACCCTGCACTCATACAGGCCCCGACTGGCCTTGACCTGAAACGCGCGGTACCGCAACTTACCACGTCCAGCTTCAACCGCAGCCCACTTCATAACGGAAAGCCGCTTCCTGCCACGGACCTACTTCAAATCCGCATCAACGCAAACGGACCACTAGCATACAGTCTTTACGATCGCACACATGTCCTAGCTCTTTACGACCAGCATATATCCTCCACAACTTGTCTCTTGCACGACCTCGTGCAAAGGCGCACATATCCATCGGCATGGTCAACCCACTCTATGGTCTAACGCTCAAGCAGGTCTCGCTCGCGGTCCTCACCATACAGAACACAGCGCTCGGCGTGGTTATGCATCATAGCCGCGTATCAGCACCAGCAGGAAAGTCTTACTTCTTCCCTACCGCTGTTCTGCTCACCGAGCTCCTCAAGTGTCTCATCTCCTTTGTCATCGCTGCCGTCTCCATAGATACCCCGTCAGCGTCGCTTCCTTTGCCATCTTCACACAGACCACTCACCTCCAAAACAAAGCGACCCAGTTCGGAGCATGACGCTTCGCAATCACCCTCGTCACATAGGGACAACCAAACCTCAGCTGATCTCGACAAACCCAGACTCCAGATCGTCTTGGACCAAATCACCGCAGAAGACTACTGGAAGCTCTCCATCCCTGCTTTCCTCTACGTCTTGCAGAACAACCTCCAATACGTTGCCGTCTCTAATTTAGAACCGCCCGTCTTCATCTGCGCATATCAGATGAAGATTCTTACGACCGCCTTCTTCAGCATCGTTCTTCTACGCAAAAAGATCGGCATGTGGCAGTGGATGTCTCTTGGCATGCTTGCAGTAGGTGTCGCTGTGGTTCAGATCCAAAGCAAGTCGGTCTCTGGTCTTGTTCCGTTTGAGGTCCGCACTCATGGCTACGGACACGTCTCAGCTGGACCCGTGGCAGACTTGCCGCCGCCTCCACCACCGCCTCCTTTCGACTCGCATCGTGCTCCACCACCTGAGCGTCTTCCTGGCCTTGGCTCCTTCCTCTCGACGCCAAACGCGAAGGACTACGACAATTTGCCACCATCCTCACCTTCGTTTCCAGGAGCAAGGATATCAATGAGCATGGAGGAGAGCGCAAAAGCAGACAAGCCAATGCAACCAATTCAGGGTTTCCTTGCCGTCATTGCAGCATGTTTCACTTCAGGTCTCGCCGGCGTCTACTTCGAGATGGTTCTCAAGACATCGTCGGCCAACCTGTGGGCAAGGAATGTTCAACTCTCTGGCTGGTCTCTCATCCCAGCAGCGCTTCCGGTCATGCTTGAGATGGCACGCCATGGCCCTACCGCACCCTTCCTGCACTTTGGAGCTAGCGCCTGGGCCACCGTCGTACTCCAAGTCACAGGTGGCCTTGCAGTCGCCATGGTCATCAAGCACGCAGACAACATCTTGAAGGGTTTTGCAGTCAGTTTCAGCATCGTCCTCAGTTTCGGCATCAGTGTGCTCTTCTACCGCTTCCCATTCACCGCACCTTTTGCTACCGGCGTTACGCTTGTCATTCTCAGCACACTCTCATATTCCCGCGGTAACATAAAGACGCTGAAAAAGGCGCCGTCGAGTTGGGGGGCTTTAGCAGACGCAGCGACGTCAAGCGCTTCTTCGTCCTTTCGCGACAAAGCTAGATTGCTGAAAGATTGATCGAGCAATACACATTTTCATTCGCATTTGTACCTCTTCGTGCTTGTGTGCCAAGCCGTGCGTGGAAAGTGAAAGTCTTCTTGGACGTGAGACGATTCGTTGCTGGTGCGAAGAATGCGTGAGTTCAGCTGATTGCACACGTCTGGTTTCGTCGCCTCGAGTGTTTCGGCTCGGAGGGTTACAGTCGGGCGTTTGTGCTGACCAATTTGGTATTGCATTGAAACAAGAATTCCATGATCAAAACATGTCTGCAGCTGTCTTGCGCCCATCGTCTCTTGGCCCGTCGGACGGCGGTGGATGCCGCGGCATCCCATGTGGGGCGTGTCCTGGTGGTGGACCACCATATCCGGGCGGTGGTTGTGTCGGTGGTGGTCTGGCAAAGTGTGGTGGTGGCACGCCAAAGCTTGGTGGTAATGATGGCGGTGGAACTGAGTATGGTCCGCCCGGTGGACCGAAGCCGGGTATCAGCCCAGGTACGGGCGCTTTGCCGCTCATCAGAGCCTTGTGTGCTTCCAGTTGAATGCGTAGTTGCTCCTTGGAGAGTACGAGCTTTTCGATCTTGGGTCGTTTGTTCTCTGTCGGTACATTTCCGTCTGCTTTTTGCGCCGCACGTCGTTCTTGCCATTCGACCAAGTCCTTCTCGGGGATTCCTGCCATACCATAGATTTCGATCTCAAACGAGTCTCGACCAGGAAGTGTGTTCTCGATTCTGTAAAGGCAAGATGGGATCGTCAGTCAAGCATATCCTCGCCAAGGACAACCGCACCTGAAGAGAACCGCTACATACTTGTCTGGTTCTGCTTTGTGCACTTGAGTGAGATGGACCGATAGACCGCCTGCTGTGTTGAGCCGTCTTGGGCATTGTGGGCAGCGGTAGTGCTTCGACTTTTGATGTTGCAACAGAACTGTCGGATCGATCAGGGCAGTGTGGGAGCGTCAGCTTCGTTCTACGGCAAGCTCGGGCTGGTTATCGGGAGCAAGCTTACCTTTCTCGTCTTCGAACTCGCGACTGCGGTGGTGTGAATGCGCAGAAGAATAGGGTCAACTGTCAGTAAGGATCTTGGCTGGTCGTGCATACAAGGGCAGATGACTTACTCGCAGTACCAGCACCACGCCTCGAGCTGAAGTGCCTTTCTCTTCTTTCGTGTCATATCGTCTGCTGCTCGATCCAAGGGTATGAGGAGACGAATGTGAGCTGATGGTGACGGGAGACAAGATGGAAAGCTTGGAAGACTTGCATGTCAACTCCACTTTGCGCGAAGGACCCTGGCTTCACAGAATGGCTTTGACGCGACTTGTCATGCTGACTAATACACTACACCCTCACCTCACCTGTCGAATCTACGCAATGGCTCTGGTAGTGTCGCAAGACATCACCCAGCCATCAAGTACGGACTCTTACTCTGTATAGCCCCTGCACCGAGCCTTCTGCGTCGGTATTGCACTCGCCGCCAGCAAGGCCGGTCTTCATGCCTGCTGCCACAAAGTTAAGTGCCGTGCCACTTTGACCGCTCTCACCATTGCGTTCGGCTCTGCACAAAACCCGGACAGCAACAAGTTTCGTTCCGATCCGGCCTTTTTCGTCATTTTTACAACAGTTTTTTTCGAAATTGAGCACCATTAGTTTCCGGGCCGAGCAACACCTGCGTCGAGGCCCACCAATGACACAAATGCTATTCATGTCAAAATTTGTAAAGTTTCGTCTGCTTTGCATCAGATGAAGCCAAAATTTGTCTAGCGCGCATCGCAGACACAACTTTTGGCGTGATATCGGGCAGCTGGGCGACGAAGAACCTGGCGAACCTTCCGACCATAGGGCAGCACTCTGTGATTCCTGGTCGCAAACTGGAGCCTCGTCAGAAAATGACAAAGAGCAATGTTGTGGACAATCAGGAGCTGGCCAAATCTGAGGTGACCAAAAGTATAAGTGTCGCGCGCCAGGTTGTCTTTGAGCGCCCGTCCCAGCCTGTTTCCTGTCATCAACACCTGCTCGATGTGGCAATCGATTCTTCAAATCACCTTGGCCGCGATGATCGACGCATTTTCTAGTCTCCGCGCCGCAATACTGAGCCCTTAACGCGGCCAAAAAATCATGAGACAATGAGGCAAGCATTGTTGTGTGTGCCGACTTCGCTGTAGGAAGGGCCGTCTGCATCATATAATTAACGAAAAGATTTCTTTGTCCTTTTCGTGACCTCAATTCCGAGAGAGCCTCTGTTGCGCCCACAAACTGTCTTCGAGGACAGGAAAGCGAGTTAGCCACTTCACAAATTCGCCGCCATGTTTTCGGCGTGTCATGAGTGAGCTAGAACAGCGTCCAGGTCAGGCACAGGCTAATAACATGTTGACACCGATTTTTCATGTTCGTGACTGAACCAAATCGTCGCAGCGGGCCAAGCAGACAATTATGTTCTGCAAGAGGCTGAGAATTGCGCCAAGATCCGTGTGCGAAAACAGAAACGCGGCCGGTGGATCTCATTTGACACAGCACCAAGCGAGTCATCACTTCTCACTTCTCACTTCTCACCTTCGGGGATGCTCACCAGAGCCACTTGCTGTCTCTATCAATCTACATGGCTGCGGACAAGCTCAATGTTCGAAGGCAGCTGACATCCGTAGGCATGCGAGTCGTGTTAGACCCACACCAAACTTCTTCGCTAAACACGGACCAAGGTTTGGCTGCTGAGTCCTGGAAAGCTGTTGCTCTTGGTGCAGGGAATGCACACGCAAGCACGGTGTCAGCCCGCCGGATCGGTACAATGGTCTGCATGATCGAGCTTGCGGCGATAGCTTATGGAGGGACAGGATCACGAAGACATACGCTGGCATCACATCATGCATAGTCTGGCGTCCAGCCTGCCTTCTCACCTCCATCTATCTTATGATGGCGCCAGGGCACACTCTTATCTTCTGATGCGGACACCAGGGCACACTCTTATCTTCTCACACGGTTATATCTGTTGCTAATGCTCATCTTCGACCCTGCGGAAGAACGAGATGGTTGCAGTTCAGAACGAAAGTGAATGTCTAAAGTGATAGGTATATGTTATACAAACTCCTGACCCATGCCTCTGGGCGCATACGGTGGTGGAAGCAATCTTTCGCCTGTGTGATCGTCAAAGTGACCATCCTCCGAAAGGTGAAGTGAGCAAGCGTCTTGTTCGACCCGATAGCGTTGCGAGACGGATCGGCCGGCTGACGAAGAGGCCTGCAGACTCGAAGAATTGCCCTGAGCGTTAGCATTTGGTGGTGGCAAGGTGCCTGCAACTGCGGGCGAAAACGTCCTCATAGGAGCAGGTGGCGTAGATGATGTAGGCGGTGTCGGGAGTGGGCGACGAGAAGCGGTTCTGGAGAGCATTGTGCTGGGAGATGGTAATACAGTAGGGTCTTGGAAAGGGTTGACGCCCGGCGACGAAGGTCCACGAGCATGGTATACATGGCTGCTGTTGTTCCTGAACAAGTTGGCAGTGTCGACAGATGGATACATGTTGAGCGAGTTAGAGTGATAGTGTGAGGGAGACGGGGGCACTTGCGACTGCACGGCCGGCGTGGATCTACCATCCCAAAAGGCAAAGTGCTGAGTTGGTGTATGGGCAGTGGCATAGCCCATGTTTGTTGGCGACAACGGCGAAAGAGGCTCGCCCATCTCGCTGGCAAAGTGAGTCGAAGTGGGATCGATCTCACTGGACGGACTGATACCGGTCGGGGACGGCAGCAAGCTCGTGGGCGAACCGGGACGTACTTCTTGGAAAAGGGCAGGTACTCTTGAGGATTGTCGGGTGTCAACGGCCTGCGCTAACTCGGTTGCCGGTCGCACCCAGTACTGCGACTCAGCTGTGGTGGCAGTGACACGGCTTGGAACTCTGCCAAGGTCGCCTTGACTGGCCAAGAAGTTCATGTCAAGACGCAGTTGTGAAGTGGACCCTCTCGTTGATCTGCGCGAGCTGTTTGAGTTGGAGCGGTCGGAATCGGAAAGCAAAGCGAGGTCCTTGCGTTCGGTTTCCATCTGGGCTTGCAGTTTTCGACGTGGCTTGACCAGCTTGCAGTAGTAGAGGAGAGAGCCGACAGAGACGAAGAGGAGAGCCATGACGACTGCGGTGACTGTGGATGCGATGATGATGGTCTTGACGTTGGAAGACTGGCGCATGAAAGACTTTCCAGGCCTGTAGTTGTTGGGATTAATGACGACACCCCAGAACTGCATGTCGGAAGCGTTGCTCATGGCCAGGTTGCTCATGACTACCGAGTGCATGCCCTCTGCAAAGGTTTCTGATGTCCAAATCACCGGTGGAAGTTCGGTACCCGAGGCCTTTGCAAGCTGATCGGTTTCCGAGTAGGCATCGATAACGACCCACGCGGTATTATCGACGGTGAGGTTGTATTTGCCTCTTGTTGGACCTTTGAAGTCGAGCACAGAGAATCCATGGCCTGTGAAGTAGAAGTTGACTGTATCGCCGTTCGTCGAGGAGGAATAGTAGTAGTTGATGGGTGCGGTATTGACATTGGCAGGCATAGTGTTGTTATGCCAATTATGCGCCGGCAAGAAGTTGGAATGCGGATCCCTGTTGTCAGCGATGCCGCTTGACCAAAGCAGCGAGGTGTTCCAAGGATTGGCCACGACGTCGGGAGTGAAAGGGCCCATGTCGTCGGGGTCTGCGGAAGAGTTCATGGCTGTATATGATGAGGATGTGGCGGTCGGAGAGGCGTAAACGGAAGAGGTTGTTGTTGTTGGCACCAAGGATGTACTGGCAGCCGCAGCGGCCCAGACAGGACCGGACGAGGATCCGAACTGCCACCAACTTGCGTTCATCGCGAAATTTCGTCGACTCGCCAATGTATTGCAAGATGTAAACTGCTTGGTTGCGGCACGACTGAGATAGAATTGAACTATAGCTTTGCTGGCTTGATTGGGTGCGGGGGTGGATCAGCGGTGCGAGAGCCAGAGGCTGCGGAAGCGATAATGCGATAGAAGGAGCAAGTCGACGCAGTATTGTAGAATGGTGATGATAGCACGGATGAAGAGGACAGAGACGATGGTATGCGAGCAAGAAGGTAGAAGGATGAAGACTGAGACGATGTCGGCAGTATCTGCGCCGATACAGTGATGGAGAGTCTTTTTGCCAGGCACGGGATAAGTGAGCGGGCAGCGGCTGTCATAGGCGATAAACGAAATGCATCAAATTGGTCGCTGCGATGTGCTGCAGCAATTCTGCGCGCCGACAGGGAATCGGAAATCTCTCTCTGCCAAAGTCACCTCAAATTTGACCGTAATCTGGCCAAGGAAGCGAACATTTGGCCCGTTCCTGTCGCTTACCGCACTCAGGCGAGGAGGTTGTGTGTGGAGCCGTGGGTTAGCACAAGCGAGAATACAACAGAACACAGCGACAAAGTGAGTGCGGGACGAATTTCAAACCCGAATTTTGATTGAAATTTCTCAAAATTTGTGGCATTTTATTACAGTATATTGTATCTCAGCTCCACAGCTCTTACGCCAGCTCCAGCTCCAGCTCCAGCTTGACCGGCGCATCAAGCTTTCGTGCAAGCAAGTGTGCCCAGCCGTCACGGTGGCCGTGTGACAGTTGTATGCCGCCTCCGCACCGGCATCGCAAGATTCTTGGCGCGTCATTTTGGCTTTGGATCCTTTTGGACCTAGTAGACCGCTTATGAGTAGATTACAGCTTGTCACAATTCACCATAACATCACACTGGAGAGCACACACATCGCAAAGCACATACATTGCAGAGCTTAGAAAGGATAATTACGATTGCATGGAAGCGATGCGGAACAAGAATTTGAATAGAAAAGAAACGAGACTGAGTGATATGGAGTGGACGAGTCAGGCGAAGCAGATTGGAAACTTAAATGACGAACATACAGTATCATGATGTGAGACGAGAACGAGACTGAGAAAAGATGAAACGAGGACTTGGAGCGGACTAAGAAGCACTGATGGGGCTGAGATCTGATGTGGACTGGGAACAATTGCGATATGCAATTATGGCTTAACGAAACAGGGAAGGGAAAGGAACCAAGGAATCGGGCGTACATGCGACAGTAAGACCAAGCACAGCTTCTGAGCTCTGCTGGTCAACGTCGTCCTCACGAGTCTCGCGACTTGCACTCGTGGGGAACAGCATAGCCGTCCGAGCGCTTTCCTCCGCCCCAAGGTGTTCGTCCAATCACGGCCGCATCACTGCCCAGTCCGCGCTTGGCAAATGCCTTCCAAAGCAGACACTTGTTCTGTCCGCCAGTCAGGTGCTTGTCAGCCTGCACAATCGCATCACGAGCGTCAAAGAAGCTCGGTCGGCAAGGCTGCAGCTTCATACCATCCAGAATGAGTTGCACCAGAAGCGAGTTACCATGGCGAGGAACACGACGCTTGCTGACGCGTTGCTTGCCAAGCGAGGCAACTTCGCTTTCGTCAAGGAAGAAGGCCGACTGCTCTTCAGCAGTGGCGTTGGTCGCGGGAGGGAATAGGTTGGTGGTGAAGCCATGCTCGAGCACAAGCGCTTCCTCGACCTCGTTGAGCATCGTAGCCCACACCTCACCGATGGCGTGCACGCCCCAGTAGCCGGCATGGTCAAGGTACGAGTAGGTCTCCGGGTTGATCGTCTTGTTGGTCGAGTAAGGGTAGTTACGAATACCCTTGGCACGGTTGGATGCCCACGAACCCATGGGCCAGTCGTGAGGAGCAGCACCCGTTCGGCGGATGATGGAAGCCAGAGCATCTCCCCAGCCTTCACCCATGCCTCCGGATTCACCCCAGCCGAGACAACCGCTGTTAGCGGCACCACCAGTCAGACGGGTCGAAAGACCGTGACTGTACTCGTGAATCACAATGCCGGCCTCAAAGTCGCCATCGCGGAAAGGAGTCGACTGGTCCCAAACGTACATTCGCATCCTACCGCGCTGACCATCGGGAGGCGTCATAAAGTCAGCGTTGTCGGTTCCGGCACCGTCCTGAGCGAAAGCGATGACACCATCGTTACCTTCACCACCGCGACCAAAGTTGTGCTCCTGGAAGTTGCCCGAGGCCTCGTCGAAGCCGTAGGCATAGAGCAAGTCGTGGTACTCGTTGATGGTCACAAAGAGCTGAACAGTGGCAGCAGCAACGTAGTCAGCGGGAGGAAGCTCCGAGTGCTTCTTCTCCGACTTGCGCCACTTGTAGGGGTAGTTGAAGAGCATGTCGGTCGAGTTATCAGGGCTGAGGCGTCCCTTGGGGCGCCTGATCGACTCTGACTTCCATTCGCCGTTGCCTGAAGGATCGGCCTGAGCAAAGACGTTGTTTCCTCGGGTGTCAGTGTAGACGGTGTTATCGCCAACGACGGTGCGAGCATCGTCGTTCTCGAGGGCCGAGAAGGGCGAGTGCCTGCCGGGAACGGTGTGCCATCCAGCAGGCGAGGCCTCCTGGTAGCGCTCACCCTTCTCATTGGAGCGCTTGCCCTCGGTAGGGTCATTGAGACCCCACTTGAAAACGCGGTAGGTAGGCTCGTGGCTCAACGGAGCAGGGGACGAGGCCGCCTTCTTGGGCTTGGATGACTCGTAGCCAGAGAAGTCAGGGCGACCAAGCTCGGGCACCTTGCGGTTGCCAAATTCGGGACGACCAAGCGAAGGTACCTTCTTGGCAGCCTTCTTGGCGGAGCCGGACGCCTTGGTAGCAGGTCGGCGAGGCATGCTGTGCACCCAGTCGACTACGGAGCTGATGCTGCCGGGACGGTGAGCATCAGCGTACGCCTCGTAAGCATTGTCCTCGAGGGGAATGTGGAACTTCCAGACGAGGTTGAGACCTTCGCTCTCCGACTGAACGTAAGCGAGCTGAGCAGGAACGGGGCCCTTGGCGGTGGGGACGCTATGAAGGTACTCGATCTGAGTGTGAGAAGCCTGTGCGCCCGACTCGGTCTTGCCAGCGTGAGGCTGGAGCTTGTTCTCGAATGTGGTGTAGATCTGCGATGCCTCGCTTTCGGCAGTGCGAGGATCGGAAAGGCGGGCAGCGAGACCCTCGTCAGGAGTGGCCTGCTTCAAGAAGTAGATGAGAGCCAAGCGGGGATCTACAATAGCGTCAGGCCCTTGGAGATCCCGCTTGGCACGGAGGTGAGAAAGGGAGCCAGTGAGGCGCGACGAAACATCGGTACCCTGAAGAAGAGGGTCGTCTCCTGGCACGCCGCAGAGCTCATGAAGTTCTTCCTGGAGGGGAAGAACGGTCTGTGGGTCCACCTGGGCGCGGTGAGTAGGGTGTTCAGCAGCAGCAGCAGCAGCAGCGCTGTTGATGCCGTCAAAGACGAATTGATGAACACCGCCTCGAACGAAAGCTTCGTTCTTATCAGTCCAGTCAGCACCAGCCGTCTCGGTATACTCAGCTGAGGCGGCCTTGGGGAAGAGGACAGACTCGAGCTCGGAACGGAGCTTGGCGCAGCGCTCCGAAATCTCTTCTTCCGAAGTAGCCTCGGACTTGGCTACACCAGGGTTGGTGAAGGGGGCAGGAGCCTGTCCGGCGTAAAGAGAGGAGCCAAAGGACAGAATCTTGCCTTCAGGTGAGATGTTGATGTTGAGATCACCATCGGCAACCTCGAGACCGTTGACAAGCTGACGGATAAAGTAGTGCGAGATACCACTGGAGGGGTCAGTGTAGGAATCGGGACGGACGTAAAAGTCGTGGCCGGAAGGTGCGAGGCCCTGAGGAGCATATCCGAGGAGATGCTTGGCAAGTCGAGTGGCTACCGAGTAAGCGTTCTTGGGGCCAGATTCAGCATTGACGTGATGGATGGCAGCAGCATAAGCCTGCTTGCGAGAGGACTCGAGACCGCGACGGAAGGGGGCGGCTTCGTTGACCGAGTCAAGACCAGCAAAGACCTTATCAGGGTGTTCGGGACCCCAGGCGAGCGACTTGCGGGTTGGATCGGATGGACGAGGAGTAAGACCGTCTACGACGAAGGCGTCTGCGGTCGATGTAGCAGTGAGAGCAGCGAAGCTAAGCCAAAAGGGGAGGAGGGCGATCAAAGCGAAAAGGCGCTTGTGCCCTTGGTTGGCTGGGCGTGCCATGGTGGATGTGAGAATGTGGTGAACGCACCAGACGGGGGTTCCGGACCGTCCGTCCAAGGGCGTAGAAGAGGAGTTGCGATCTAAGCTAAAAGACTAGAAGTGATTGACACTGCAGGGTGTACGAGGTGAGCTTGCACAGGTGATATCGAGCAGTGGATTCGGATGGTGTGTGCAGAAGTCTAACTCTATATGTGAGTCTAGAGGGTGTGAGCGAGGGACGGAAGTATAATGTGGTTGTAGCTGAGAATGGATAGTCTTGATGGATGGACGGATGGTTGTGGTGGCGAGATAAGGTTACTGATGAGGATGAGGACGGAGGGCGACGCGAGTTGGCTGCGGGTCAAAAGGCAAATCAGCGTTGTCAGGGTCCTCGATCTGCAGCCTGAGTCTCGAGTGGGCTATCTATGGCAGCACGTCAGCAGAGAGAAGAGACTGTGTGTGTGTGTGTGTGGCGCAAGAGAGTGTATGATTGACACGGAAAAAGGGTTCGTCTGTGCTTGTGTGCTGCTCTGTATGCGGAGAAAGGCCAAGTTGTGAGTGTTGTGCTCAAGTGGAGTGATTGCGAAGCGAGAGAGAGCCAAAGTGCAAGCAAAAGATAAGTGAAAGGCTGCGAGCGGCGCGGCATATGCGGAGGTGCCGATTTTAGAGCAAAATCGCAGCCGAAGCAGGCAAGAGACAGGCGTGCTGAGACCCTATCTCTCAGCAAAGAGGCCAGGTCAGGCGAGACAGTCCAGTCCAGTCCAGCTTAGTTCGACCTAGCTCAGCCTAGCTCAGCTATATCTCTCCAGCTTTCGAAGCGAGTCACACACACAGACCCCTTCCGGCTATTCATTGCCAGGTCACGAGCCATATGATAGCTGAGCACGCTGTCCAGATCGCATCGCATCACTCGCTTCGTGATTCAGGGGTGCTGTGTTTGCCTCACACAACGATGCTGCTCTTTAGTCGCCGTGTGGGACCGGTACAAGGATAGCCCCACTTGCGAGGCTGTACGAAAGCAAAAGCTTTCCTACTTGAACAAAACATGAAACCAAAGACCCCGCATTTGGCCAGTGTTGAACAGAGAATCAACTCCACGCTGCAGCATCGTTTCGTCACGGTTGATCAATTCACCACTTTTCTTTGAATTCGACATCGGGCTGAATACGTAATCACCGATCTAGCTCTTTGGCCGAGTGGAGCCGATACGATCACAATCTGTCAAACGGATGCTTGTGTATGCGAACGGACATTTTTCTTCGGGCGACCAACACTCATGCTCAATCCAACACCGACGAGCTCAGTGACAACCATCACCTACCTCGCACACCTCCGCATCGCGAGCCATTAGACCCAGCGGACCTGGCAGTGCATCCCTCGAAGGCAGGCAGATTTCCTCCTTGGTGTCCTACAGCACACAGCCTCATGTTCTGAATCTTGCTTGTTACAACAACACGGTAATCACCGTGCCACGCACATTCAATCGCTATGGCGCTCACCTCCGCACTGGGCACCGGCCCCTCCACCAGCCAAGCTTCAACCTCGACCGCAGCCGCCTCTCTACTCTTCGTCTCATTTCAGGACCTCTTTGAGCATCTCGAACTAGCTCGGCATCAACGCGATGCGCACCAGATTCGTACCATCCTCGAGAACCGCAAGCAGGATCTCAAATCTTGCCTTCAGCCTTTCCCCATCAGCGCAAGTCCATCTTTCAGCAACACCACAGATGCATTGCCACCACCTAGCATCAAGCTCTCCGACGGCTCCACTCACAAACTCGACGAGGAAGCACGGCAGCTCTGTAAAGCCATCATCGATCAGTATCACGTTTCACAAGAGCAAGCTTTCACGTTGCTCCAAACGTTCTTGCTCGCTGAGCATCGCCACTCCCAATCGGTTGAAGATGTCGTTCGTTCTCACCTGCAAGTCGCGCCTCCATCACCCGTCAAAGGTAGAGGCTCCAGGCAAAAGGATGCATCATCGCGCTCCCACAAGTCGACTCAGTCAGCAAGCACAGAGATTGCCAGGGCAGATTTGCTAGATGCTTTCAACATCTTCTACTTCGAGGAGCGCATGTATCTTCTCCGAACCATCTCTTCTCTCATCCGCATCACCGAAGATCCCAACCACAACTACTACGATCTCGCTGCGTCCATCCTCGACCTCTTCGCAGACGAGACTTTCGCTCAACGATGCATTCAACACTTTGGCACCCTCGTCAACCTCTCTCTACCCGAATCAATACGTCAGCAGCCTCGCTATTCTTCGCTTTGGGCTAAACAGATCCTCAGAGAGCAGTTCGGTCTCCTCGAAATTGTCTTCCTTCTTTTCTACGGCAGACTGTCGCCCTCTCCTTCCTCTCTCCTTGCGCTTCTCCGGGTTGTACACGAGACCGAGGTCGGCCGACGCCAAGCAAATCTCGGCTTCCTTGACAACGAAGCTACCGAGACCGTAGAATGCGTCGGTCATCTACTCGTACTCATTGCTGTAGAACTTCTTTCGCTCGAAGAAGTCATGGATGGCTTGGACCTGGTCGAAGGCACCGAGTCTCACATCGCAAAGCACGCTCCTAGCCTCGAACAGGCTCTCGATCTCCTCAGCAATACCTCGGCAGACCCTCTACATGCGCCCATCCTTCTCGCCTGGGCGCTTGTTCTTCATCGTCTCGAGGACGCCCTTGCAGCTCAATACGATGCTTCCGAGATCGACTCGTCCCGTCAGCTCGATGGAAGCCTCACCGAGCTTGTCAACGTCATCAGAACCGACGACGGAGGCCCGCCATTATGGAGACGGCTGGCCCAAGCTGCCTTTGCCCCCGAGCTCCGACTCTTTGAGACCTTGATGTCCCTGCTCGCATCGCCTCTGTTGACCAGCAGCAACGGTGCTAGCACGCCTGCCGTAGCCGGTCCGTCCGCCCTTGCCTACCGAGCCGTATTCAAAGGCCTTCTCCTCAGCATCACCGAACTTGTCAAGCCCGAGTTCCTCCCCAACTTCAACGCCCTCGTCAGCCTTTGGGAGGCCACATTCGGCTCTGGCCTTGCCCTCGAGCTCAGTCAGAGCGCCATCGACGGCGTCGCCGCTCTCTGCGATCAGTTCTGGCAGGTCGATAGCAGGTACGAATCCAGATGCACCACCCTCGATACCGCTCGAAGACGATGGCCCGTCAGCTTCCGTCCTTTGATCCTACTCACCAAGGCCCTCTCCGGACACGCACGCGTCGATGCACAAGCTTCCTGGCCTTCTTTGCTCGATGGACGTTCCCGCCCAGAAGCCGAAGAGCGAGCTTGTGCTGCCGTCTTTGACTATCTAGCCAACGTCCCCACCTTCGCTCAGGTACTTCCCATGAGCGCCAACACGCCCAATGCTCCCTTTGAAACCATGGAAGGCGGCGACTACACTTCGGTCACCTACAGAATCACCCGCTCCATGCGCGTCCCAGGCACTCAAATCCGTCTCTCACCCGGCACCACTGGTTCCACAATTTCGGAACTCGGCAAAGAGCCCGTCATCGTTCTCTGGAGTCCCGCACGTCCCGTCAGTGCATGGAAGCTGATGCGCGACATCCTCTCTTCCTTCCCTCCCACATATGCAGAGCAGAACGCAGCCCAAGGCGAGGCAGACCCCTTCCGTGACCAGAAACAGGCCGTCAATTTTGCACAGCTCGCTCCTGCTGACTGCGAAGAGCCATGGGAAGAGCTTGCCTCCGATGTACTTGATCTCTTTGCAAGCATCATCTCGGCGAGCGCTGATCTCGCATGGTCGCTACTGGCTCATCTGGATGGTCGTGACATCAACGCGGATGAGCTCTCGCTCGACTATGAGCCCGAGGAGCTCGAGCAGATCCAGAAGGAGAAGGAAGAGCTGGCCCACGCAAAGAGCCTGTCGTCGATTGCTGTCAGCCTCTTGTCGCACGCACTTGTCGCAGCTCCCATCAACATTCGCCTCGTGCGGTCCACCTTGAGGCTGTTGACTGTCTTGCTGCCCTACGATCCGGAGGCCGTCTGGCAAGAGATTCGATCTTCCAACGCACTCATCGGCAGCCCTGGCGCCATCCCTTACCTCTCAAAGACCACTGCCGCCGCCGGTGCTTCCACGGTCTCGGCTCTGTTGACTCAAGAGATGGGTCGCGCATCGTACGGCGGTTTGATCTCGCTGCTCGACTTCCACATCTCGCTCTTTGCTGAGCTTCGCAGGTCGTACTCAACTTCCAGCATCGATGTTCTGCAAACGAAAACGAGTGTGCTTCTTCGCACTTTCAACTGGATCTTTGAATGCGTCTGGCCCGAGTATCAGAGTTGGAGATATATCCGATTGGCCGACAGACTCGAGATCGGCGCCAAGTGCACCCGACTGCTCGAGATGGCTCTCGAGGAAAGGAGCTGGCGCCTGTCACCGGTCCCCACATCTGATCTTGTCGACGAGGCTGGACCGGCATCAGCTCTGGTCGAAGCCGCCGAGCGAAGCTTGGTGACGCACCCGAGCATCATCGGCTTGGCTCCGTTGATTACGTGTATTGGTACTGGACAGCAGCTTCTCGATGCGCTCGGCCGAGCAGGCAGGCAGACAGATGCCATCCTGGCCGAGGACTGGATCGCCTCGACACTACGCCTCGCAACGCTCATCGTCTCTCGGAAGCGCGAGCTCACCATCGCCGCCCTGCGCGATTTATCCACCTTGCCCATCGAGACAGCCAAGAAAGCCGTGTCTGCTCGCATTAACATGGGTCTCTTCGAGCGCCTCTTCTTCGATCACACCATTGTTGCATCTCGTACCGCGCTCAGCGGCGGTCGAAGATCGAAACGCGTCGAGCTCGCTAGCGCAGCCTTCTCCTACGTCCTGTTCCCTACTTCGACTTCGATCAGCTCCACTGCAGCACACTTGATCACCGCCGTCCTGCGGTCCGTCGCCGACCTCGAAGCAGCTGGCAAGCAGACTCCAGGGCTTATTGGGCATATGGGCACACTTGAGGAGCTCGAAGAGACCCTTTCTGGCTTGGTCGAGCTAGTTGCCAATCCGAATCAGGATCCCACCTTGAAAGTCCAAGTGTGGACCATGTTGGCCGCCATCGTTGATACTCAGCCTGCCTTGGGCACCCTTCTTCTGACTGGCCGCCACCTTGCTATGACCACCGAGACACGCCTCAACAAACCCGACGGCGATAACCAAAGCAACACGAAGCAGTCCGACTCAGCAGGATCCACAACCGCATCGCAAGGTAACACTTCCAGCTACGGACAAGCACTAGCAAAGACCGCACTTGATGTCGCATCCGAGGCGGTGTTGTCTTGGAAAGCGACCTACAACGGCAGTCCACAACTCCTCGAGTCGGTCCTCCGATTCCTCGACGTGGCATGGGTCCATGCCGCAGAGCACGTCGCCGCCTTTGACACGATTCGAAATAACTCGACCTTCTTCCGGGCTCTGGCGGATGTCATCTGTGAAGCCTCCGAGGCACCCTCAACACTAGCCGAAGGCTTCGTCGATTCTGATGCGGCGCTGCGCTCGGATAACGATGCAGCCGTAGCAACCTACTGCTACCGCAAGATGTGCCAGGCCCGCTCCCTGCGACTGCTGCAGCACGACATTCAACTCGGCGGCATTCTCAAGGACCAGGCGAAGAGCGGTCAATCAAACAAAGCCAGCGTCGAAGCGTTGCTTGACATCCTGGTGTCTTCCGACCGCACTCTCGGTGCTGTTGAGAAGTGCTTCTCGATGCCTTGCGATCCTGCCATGCGCATCATGCTCGAGCGGAAGCTTGCCGAGCTCTTCCCCACCATCTATGTCGATTCTCTGCGCCATCCCGCCCGCAAAGACGACTTTGATCTTGACCGGAAGTACGGCGACGACTACCACTTTAGCGTCTCTTCCTTCCGTAACAAGGCCGAAGGCCGCGTTCTGGACGGCGAAAGCATTGGAGACGTAGCCTTGATCGAGGAGGGTCTTTTGGCCATCCACACGATCAACATGGAATGGAGTTTGATCGACGTGCAAAACTCGCTTCTTCAGGCTTGGACGCAATGCGTAGAGCTCTGCATGGGCCGCATCGTTGCCGAAGCACTCAGCAAGGACAAGATGTCCGCACTCGAAAAGGCCATCATTACCACCTGGACTCGACTTGCCACCCTCGCTGCCGATGAAGGCAGGGAAGGCGACTTCATGCGCGGAGTCCATGCTACGCGTCTTGCCCTCCTCACCAAATGCATGGAGCTGGCATGGGGCCATCGCCGCAACCAAGAGGCTTCGAGCACCGAACAGATCGTACAGGCCGCCACGCTCTGCGGACGCCTCGTCACCCATCCTTTCTTCCGTGTCGAAGACAGCCTCAAGGGTACTGTGCCTCCCCAGTTCCACCGAGAGGTATTCGAGATGGTGCTGGTATGCGTCGCCCGCATCCGTGCGCTCTTCGCTGCCAAAGACTCCATCGTTCGTCCGGACGAAAAGACCATCGAGAGCCACAAAGCACTTCATGCCTCTGTCGATCTGTTCTGCCGTCACGCAACAGAAGCACTGCGAATCAAGGTCGAGTCAGCGCTCCGATTCTTGCAAGTTTCCCCGAGGCACGAAGCCGAGCTGCAGTATCTCGAGGACGATCTCGATATCCTGGTCAGCATTTTTGAGATGACCATCCGACGCGATGTTGGTGCCGATACAGGAGTGTGGTTGTCGCACGTTCAGGAAACGCAGCTCTTACAGATCACCATCAGCCTTCTGGGACGAGCACCCGTGCTTCGACCCGAAAGCGCAAATGGCGCCAACACACCAGCCAATCCAAACAGCGCGCATCACGTCGCCTTCATGAAGCCACTGTTATCTTTGCTCTTAGCCATCGCATCTCAGCCGTCTTCGAGCGAAGAGCTTGCTCTTCAGGGCGCCGTCAATGCATTGGCCACAAATATGCTCACGGATCCACTCGAGAACGGCCAGGTGACGCCCTTGCTGCTTTCAGGCGACCCAAACCCAACGCATGAATGTTGGAGATTGATGCTTCGTATCGTCGTCAACCTCATCGACAATCTTGGTGCGAGCTCCGACAACCCTAGCTGGCGAGGTGTTAGCGCCAGGTTCGTCGAGACTGACGTCTACGGCTTCGTGCGCGTGTACCAGAAGCAGATCGACCGGGCCACCAACCTAAATGAGTTGCAGAACAGGCTCGATTCCATGTCTGGCATCATTGGGCACACTATCCCGGCACGCGATCACTCCGCTGGTGGCAACTCGAGCGGCACGGTCAGCTTGGAGCAGCTTGAGGAAGTGGAGTTGATCTCCAGCTTGTTCTATAGCTTGACGAGGATCGAGAGCGAGCAAGCAGCCAGGTCGCAGACTGCTAGGTCGAACAGCGATTCTGCTGGCGCATCCATCGTGCAACATCTCGCCCAAACCTCTGCCTGGACACTGCAGCCTCTCGTCCACCTCTTGCAGCATCCCAACGAGCTTACAAGCTTGCTCGGTCTGGATCCAGCAGTTGACACTACTCGACCGGCACAAGAGGCTGCAGCGGCCAAGATCCGTACGATTGTATCGGTGCTCATCGCGAGCTTGTGGAACCACACGAAGTGCGTTCTTGTGCTCTGCCGCGGGCCAGAGTCTTGGCCGTCCACCACATCGGGCTGCGCCATTGTACGACCCACCACTCGCACCAGTGCTGTTCGCATCGCCACCCTCGGTACTCTTCTCGATCTAAGCTCGCACCTGACGGACTACATTCGAACAAACAAGCAGAAATTGTCGGCGGAGACCAAAGCTAGCTGCACGGCAACCTTGGAGCAAGCCCTCGGTCTCGCAGCAAGTCAAGCAGCCATCTGGGCAGCTGGCAAGTCGAAGGAGAGCAACAAGGAGCAAGCGAGGTTGGAGCATATGGCGAGACAAGAGCTTGAGTCGGGATTGTCGAGGGATGTTGTTTCGGCGTTGAGAGCAGCCGAGGAAGTAGCCGGTGGGCAGGGAAATCTGTTCAATCTGATCACATCGTTTGTTGAGACCAAGTTGAATGGCTCTCACTTTTGATTCTCGTTGATGAAATGCATTCGCATCAATCCACAATCATGGCGTTTCGATCCGTTTTTCATGCTTCGTGTGCGTTGGTGTGTATGTGTATGTGACTGTATCAGGTGGGTTGACATGATGGGGGAAACCGTAGAGACCCTGAACGGAGGACCCTGCATGAGATTGCACCGCTTGCTCGAACGCACGGTCCTTCCACTCTGGATCCTCATTCAGCTTTCTTTACGACTTCCATCAGCTCCTGCCAACATCCGGACATTAGCTTTGCACAAGATGTTCTTCGCTTCCACACCAGATCTCGTTCAGAATGCGGAGGAATCAGGCGTTACCTTTGACACAGGTGAGACTGGCCTGTTTAGCGCGGCGGGATAAGAAGCTAAAGCGATTCTGACCCGTGGTCTTATTTTGGATGTGGTCAGTTGAAGGCGCAAGCTCTTGCCTTCTCACCTGGCGCTCGCCTGCGATTGACTCGACGGTTGAATTGTCAGTACTTCTAGGAAGCTGGACTGGTTCTCTCGAAAGGAGAGCAAGCATCGAAGAAGTGGTTGTGCACGTTCATGGCAGAGGTAAGCGCACCCTTTCGGTTCCACAGATGGGTCTGCCGTGCTGATGAACTCCCTTCATCTACTCTTTCGCCTTTTCTTGCACAGAGCGGGATGCAAGCACTGCGTGGGCGGACATGGCCGCAGCCCGCTCCCGCTTAGCTCCAGAAACACAGAGAAAGGTCCTTGTCGTATCGCCGCAGTTCGTGAGTTGTCCTTTTTCACTTTTCAACACCTTCCGTTTCCGAGGAGAGAGATACTGATCCCTCAAGGATGCGCGAAACAGTTCAATGGTCTAGATAAGTCCAAGTTTGACCCACAGAAGCGGTCTAGCCTTCTCGTGTGGAAAGGCAACAATGTAAGTTCTTCACGCTGACCTGTCCAGCCCCCCCTATCTCAATCGAGCTGACGAAGGTACTTCCGTGTTGCGAACGCAAGTGGGGAGACGGCTCGCCAAGTGCTTCCCGCAAAGGCCTCCGTAGCGAAGGCGTGTCTTCCTTCGAGGCTCTTGATGCCTTGATCGCGCACTTTACACATTCTTCCTCGATGTATCCTTCGCTGAGGCGAGTCGTCTTGTGTAAGTTACTCCTCCTCCTCATCCTCATACCGACTCCCTCAAATACAGACGAAATGCTCATACCCGTCCTCCAGGCTCATTGAAACGGAGAGAGATCAACAGCGGGTCACAGTCTAGGCGGCCAACTCGTGCACCGCTATTCGATTCTTGCTTCTGTGCCATCACGGCAAGGCGTTAAGATGAAGTTCGTTGTCATGAACCCAGCAAGCTTTCTTTACTTCACCGCCGAACGGCGTGGTCCGCCTGCTCCTGTGAGTATTTTCAGAACAAGTTTTGCTCAAAGACCTCTTGGCTGACTTGTTTGCTTTCGGTCGGTTGACGCACCAGGGAATGAACATGTACAAATGTGAGTGTAGCATTGTGCCCCTTCATCGTCTTCCATCTCAAAGTACAGCTGACGCTCGAATGTCTGTACGATGCTACTTCGGCGCTTGTAGACGGCTTCGAAGAGCTCTCAAACAAGCTCTCCTGCTATACAGGGTTCCAAAGGAGCCATGATCCGAACATTCATCTCCGTCGAATGCTTCAAGATCGCAACGTGCACTTCTTGCACGGAGCAGAAGATAGAGGGATAGGAGATGAGGGACCCGAAGCTATGGCGCAAGGTGCGTCACTCTGATCCCAAATCACTGGACGCGGACACCAGCGAGGAGGCACCATCACTGACGCATTGCTACCTGATCTGATAGGCGTGGACCGAGCGGAGAGAGCACGCAACTATCACTCCCACCTAGCGAAGATGGAAGCCGCGATGGGCATGAACCGAGAGGGCAGGAGTTGGACAGTTGATTGGGTGCCAAATGTCAAGCACGATGGCAGAGCGATGTGAGTGCGCATTTGTTTCCGAACGATTCGGTCCTGTTCAACACTGACCTCTCACATCAAGCTTTGCCTTTGGTGGTTTTCTGTCTCAGGACAACCTCGGACGCAGCCATTGCGCGGCTTTTCACCTAAGTGAAACCGCAATCATCCGTTCTGAATCTTTGACATCGTTGCATTGCATCAATTGAACTTGACCACAACCCCTAGCGTGAAAGGCAACCTAGCATCTGTGACCGTGATCTCCTCTCCTTCCTTCACGACCTCGCACAACTTCTTTTCCAAGTTTGGCCTCGTTGCTTCCTCCAACTGCTTCGGCGCTTGGAAATACAACGGTTTGCCCGCCAACGCCAAACTTGGTTTCTTCAACTGCAAGTCCGCAATCTCTCCCAACTGCTCTATCAACTCTTCCACTTTCGCTTCTATACTAAAGGTGAGAGTTCGGGATTCGCCGCCGCATACGGGACAATCTGGTCGCTTTTCGTGTTCAAAAGTGTAGGTGTAGACACTGTCGTTGCCGGTAAACATCATGTAGTTGTTCAGGTAGGGCGCGGAGGTGGTTGCGAACTTGAAGGCTTCGAGAACGCACGCGGAGGCGATGATCGCGTTGGTCGAGGCGATGGCGGGGATGATGTTCTTGACGACACCTTGGGTGAGGTTCCATGTGACGCCTGTGATGGAGAATGTGGCTGCGCGGGTTGAGGCTTGGGAGAAGAGCCACGAGATGTGGTCCGGGTTGTCGTTGTCTAGCTTCTTGTCTGCGAGGCGTACGTGCGCGAAGATGTCATAGTGTCAGTGAAACGCTGCCTCTAAGAGACGAGAAGATGTGGTTGTGTGCACTTACCTCCAAAGACTCGTGGCCATTCGAGCACGCTCGCCCACTCGATACAGTGTTCTGGCAATCTTGGGGTGTTAGCTATTGTGCAGATAGGATAGGTGGTCTGCTTATTGAGCATGTCGAGACTGCACTCGTAACAAGATGTGATTGTCGGCAAGATAACCCTCGCCTGACCCTTGAAGCCTTCCGTTCCTCCATCGATCAGCGGCTTCAACGACTCCGGATCGTCTTCATCGACCATGTTAACCAACGTCGCATTGATCCATCTCCTCGCCTCTACCGAGTCCAGCCCGCAAATGATGATGTTGAACTGCATGTAGTACGCCTCATCCTTGTCCTGAATCTTGCCGTGATACGGTGTGATCTTGACCTTCGGCACACGACGCTGTACGAACTCTGCCGCAACGGTAGCCTTGGGACGGCCAACATCCTTCTCTCGAAAGAGGAATTGACGATTGAGATTGGAGACATCGATGGTGTCCATGTCGATGATGTGAATATCATTGAAGCCGCTGAGTGCAAGATTGGAGAGTATCTCGCAGCCGAGACCTCCGGCGCCGATGACGAGAATCTTGCATTGAGTGCGAAGAAAGTCTTTGACGGGTGCGCCAGCTTGGAAGTTTTCATCGGTAGAAGGACCGGGTTTATCGAGGATGCGGTCGATGTGTTCGTATCTTCCTGGCCATTGTAACATCTTTGCGATGTTTCTAGCTCAGACTTGAGCGTGCGAGCGAGTTTGTGGTGGTGATTGTCGTGTGATAGGATTGAAGCGGTGGTGTTGGAAGAGAAGCGGAAGTGTTGCTCTTCTCAGGGTGTGGAGGCAAGGCCCGTGCAGCTGAACTGCGCATTTTGAGCTTTTTGACAGATCCTGACAAACTCGCGTTCAGGGTCCAATTTCGCGTATTCTGTGCGTGTCTAGAGCTTAACAACTAAAACGCTCGAAAAAATCACCGATGCTCTCAACGTTTTGAGATCCGACGAGCGGCTTCGATCAAGACACTATGAGGGACATGCTCGATCATGGCAAGCTACTGCGGAGAGGAACAGGTTCACGTTGCATGCTGTTCGTGTGACCTCGACAGCAAGGAAAGGCAGCAAGAAAAGGCAGCAAGAAAAGGCAGCAATTCCGTGGAGCTCTTGGCATGCAGTCAAGGTGAGACCTGGCGTGGCGTTCATTCTGTCAAAAAGAAGCCACAGAATGGGACGATCTTGTGATGTCGATCCAACCACATGTTCTTGGCATGGCGGCTGTAGAAGAACGTGGTCGAGGACTGTAATGACATTGCTTCTACAAGCCACCCAGCATCTCTATGTAATCTACCGTGGGCTCGACGTTCGAGCCTCGAACCGAGGCCGCTGGGCAGAATGAGAGGAGAGCGTGAGCCGTGGCAGAGTCAAAGGTGCTACCCAATTGTTATGACAGCAGGCAGATTCAGAACAAATATCAAGACACGGTCTGACGGGTCCGAGGCATGGCTGCAGTAGTTGAGCTGCAAGGGTATCACGTTGGCTACCCCGCCTCGTCCGAGCCGCCATCAGATTTGAGCTGAGGAGCTATCTCAGCTTAATCTCGTCTTGACCGCAGGCTCGGAGTTGATCCGACGCTCGCGTGTGTGCTGCTGATCCAGGACCGACACGACCGACGCTAAATTAGCGTGTCAATATGTCAGGGAGGATCTCACGCAGCTGAGCACAAGATGTCACGGAAGCGGAGAGGCGTTAGGGAACGACTCCGACCCACCTCGTGCTGTCTGCTGCGAAGACGACGCAAGCAGCAGCAGGAGCGGGACAGCTAAAGAGCGTTCAGAAGTGTACAGTCTGCAGTCTGCAGCCGCAGGCCAAGCAAGTATAAGGTCGTTTGCAGGAAACAAGCAGGCAGACGCGCTGTGTTGTTGCACCTGAATGTTCTGAGAAGGTTAGCAATTTGCATCCCGACGCCGAATGACAGCTGAGAATACACACAACAGAGTGTAAGCTTTGTTCGGGAATTCGGTAGTATAACTCAGTATATGTGCAGCGTTGATGGGCTCGGCTCGGATCACGTCGCAGCATGGTTTAAGCTACAGTGGTGAGTCCCGCTGGAAGCTCTGTGGCTGCAGCCGACGCGGACAACTGCAATCCGCAAGGGTCTCGATGGACAGCTGTCAGAAGAATTAGTCCCGTGAGTGTACCAGTACGCCATCATGATGCCAAATGTGGACGGGTTCTTGACTTGACAACTTTTGGTGCAGACGATCTTCCAACGAGGCCTGTGTGTGATTGGTGCCGTACGTCAACCAGTAACTGACCATGATGCCAAAGTAGGATGGATTCTCGCGTCTCGGCGACGCCGATTCATGCACCGTTCCGTTGGAAGACAATACGTGTCTCACCTTTCTCTCGACAATGTTGCTTGAAGAAAGCAGCAACATCATCGCTCGGCAGTCGGCTCGTAACGTTGAGTCTTTGACCGAATCCGTGTTTTCAAAGCTCGTAGAAAGGGGCGGGGCGAACAATGAGACCAGGACCCGTGAGAAAAGGTCAAGCGAGAGTCGATCGCTGGCGATGCCGTTTTGTCTTTCTCTGCGACGCGGAACTCCGTACGCCCATGAACAAACGCGCACCACACAGCAAAGCAGCAGCCGAACAGCATGGGATTTTCAAGCAAGGATCGCGCGACCCTGTTGGAAGCACAAAGTGCTCTCGGGCCCTATTTGTGGATTTGTATGCATTTTTCGAACTGGAGATGCGAGACTGCATCATTGTAGGCCATTTTGAGTTTTCTTTCTCAAGATCGTACAGCAGACCTGCAGTTGCGGAAGGGAGGGAGATCAAGCTGCGTGCCTGTATGCCACACGGTCGGAAAATCTACTTGCGACCCTGCCAAGACGGCGAGAGAGGCATGCAGTCAAATCGAAACGCAGACCAGAGCTCGCTTGTGTGGTGCAAAAGCCAAACGCATCCAGGCACAAGGCTAAGGTGGCATACAGTGAGTCAATGAGGATCCCTACGCCACTTTGGAATGCTGCAAGGCGACTCGCAGCTCGTCTGACTCCTTTTCTAATCCGCGCGCTCGGAAGCCTTCCTCAACTGTTTGAGCTATGCCTGAGAACAATCAGCGCTATTTGGGAACGTATGGCGTAGGGGGACGCAACTATGTTCATGGCCAATGTCTTGGTCATGCTCAGTGTTCTTCTCGTCGCGGGGGGAACACCATGAAGGCAGAGCTAGCGATCGGACAAGCATTCGATTTATGTCTAGCTGCAAGTGACAGTCAGAAAATTACGCTCGGACACTTTGATCCGGGCAGCCACGCTGATTTTCGTTAGTGTGTGCCAGTGTGTGTGTGTGTGTTTCGATTGGATTTTCCTGTTCGCTGTCCGTCTCGCGTAATTGGGACGACAGATGTGAAAATCTCGCTTAGAGTCGCTCCCGGCGAACGTCAGGGTCGCGCAAAGGTCGAAATCGCAAAGGCTGTTGTGCGAGTGTAGTCACAGGATATTTGCTCTCTCGATTGGCTCTGGCTCAACCAGCAACCTATGTTTAGCAAAGCATCAGCCCATTTTCCGCTTCCGCTTCCTTTTCCATATGAATCTGTCCACGCCTAAACTTTAGTCGCCTGCCAAGCCAAAAGGACTCTAGGAAGCCATGCTGATCCTTCAATGTTGAGTATAGCGCAAGAAGGGTTTGATGTATTATAATACTATACCACGCCCGGCGAGCAAGAACGTGACTGGCTGGCAAGGCGAGCGATCAGAGCATGAAAGCTTCATGCAATGTGGTAAAGCGAAGCTGCATTCAATTGTCGGAATGAGCAACAGTCCCGCTCTGCTTTGAAGAACGCAGTGTTTGCCAAGCAACACACACCACAACCAGCGGCTCCTCTGTGCGATGCAAACCTTGAGCGAGCGGGATCACCGACGGCATCTAACCACACAACTCACACTTACGCTCACGCTCACGCTCGCACAAACACCTCTCTGCTCGAAATTCGTTTTTCACTCTCTCTCAAATAAATTGACAGCCAAGCCCACGCCTTCCATCGGAACTGCGTCAACACCGTGTCTCTCTTGTGCTGCACGCCCGCCTTTGCCTTGCTCATTCGCTCTCCCCCTGAGTCCGCTCTGAGACCATCACGGCCCCTTTACCGCGTCAGACCACATACCTCCTGCTTCCCTTGCCCATCCTTTCGTCGCCCGCTCCTCGCCTCGTCCCTTTCTCCTGTGGTTGTGGAATCCCGTTCTGCCGTTCAGCCTCTTTCTCCCCCGCGCTGTGTCTTTGGGTGGTTTGCCGCTCCGCCTGGTCTCGTCTTACCTCGCTCTCTTTTCTGCCTGTTCTCGAAGCCCTTGTTTGCATCTCCGCTTCTTTTCTCTTTTGCCTCGCTCATGTTTTTATTTTTATTCTCCTTGTCCTTGCTTGCCTGCTTGCTGCCTCTGCCGGCGCCGGTGCCGTGTCCGATGGTTGCACTCCGCCTTGTGTTATGACAGTCTGTGTGTGTGTGTGTGACCATGTGAATTCCACTCTCCGCTCTTCTTTTGCTCTGACTGCAGCCTGCTGACGCCTTAGATCGTACGTTGGCCATCGTGAGCCCATTCCCTCCATCGGCACACGGCAGAGCTCAAGGCCAAATGTCACAAAGCCAAGCCATTTCTCAACCATCGGTTTCCACTTGACCCTGACCCTCTGCGCGTCCCTTGACTGTGCTGTGCCGCAGCCTCTTTTCCTCTACCAACGCCAAGCCCGTCCTTGAGATTTGACCTCTCCGCTTCTATTCTCTAGCTCCTTTCCTCCTCCCTCTTGTATCCCGTGCCCCTTCTCAAGAACCACTCCGCCTCCTTCCCCTCCTCCTTCCTTGTCTACCTTCACCTTCACCTTGTCCTCGTTCGCGTTCCTCCTTTCTTCACCTCTACCTCTCCCTTCTGTCTTACCTTGGAGGATCACTACGGCAGTCTCAACCAGTATAGCTCTCTGCCTCGACATCAACAGCACCTTCTCCGGACCATCCTCTCTCTACTCTCACAACACCAACAACCCGGTTCCTCAAGCCCAAAACCTGCGACTTCTATCGACAACAAGCATCTGTCGTTCTTCTCTAACATAACGACCTACTCAACCTATTCCTCAGCAGCACCACATCATCATATTCACCAATCATGCCTCGTCCAAAGTCACAAGCACCAGCCTCGGCCGCTGATGCCTATTACAGCCCTGACCCCGCCTCCCCCACATTCTCCCCTCCCGGCGACTACACAGAGTTCCAGACCCTACGACCCGGCACACCAGGCAGTTTCGGTCGTTACTCCGTCACCAGCTCCAACTTTGAAAAGTACGATGGTCGCGATGGTGCCATGACCCCACAAGCGCAAGGTCTCTTGTCCAACGCCGGCGATCGTTCCAGCACGTACTACTTCGACAAGGAGGGTGGTGCCGCCGCTGCTGGCGGTGCTGCCGCTGCTTCCGGCTTCCACCAGTACCAGGGTCGTCGCGGTCAGGGCTACAACCCTGCCAACACCGCTGCTCTCGAGCGTGGTGTTGCTTCTAGCAAGCGTCCCAACTTTATCCGCCGACGACCCATCCTCTTCTCCTTGATCGTCCTGCTCGTTCTCGTCGCTGCTGGTGTTGGTGCTGGTGTTGGTATCTCGCAGTCCAGCAAGAGCAATAACAAGAACCTCAACGCTGCCGCCGACACCAGCAATAGCAACAAGGGTAACTCGGGCTCCACCGCTTCTTCTGGCAGCAGCAGCAACAACAACAATGGCAGCAACAACAACCGTGGCAGCGGCAGTGGCACTCCCACCACCTCGTCGTCGGCTCCTAAGATCACTCCATTTGCCCGCTACAGTTGGACCGACACCAACACCAAGGCTTTCGGTGCTAGTCTGGGTTCGTGGCTCGTTCTCGAGCGATGGCAGATCGAGGACTGGATGGTTGCTCAGGGTGGTCCTAATGCTTGGGACGAGTTCCGCTTCACTCAGATCCTCGGCAGCAAGGCTGCTTCCGTCCTCGCCGACCACCAGAACAGCTGGGTCACCGAAGCTGACATGGACACCATGATGAACACTGGTATCAACATTGTCCGTATCCCCATCCCCTTCTGGGCCTTCATCCCCACCGTTGCTGGCGAGCCTTACGTCACCACTGGCTACATGCCTCAGCTCAACAAGATGCTTCAATGGTGTTACTCGCGTGGCATGTACGTTATGCTCGATCTCCACGCCATGCCTGGTTCCCAAAACGGTGACCAGTCTTCCGGTCACAACACCACCGACATCGAATGGTTTACCCAGGCTAACCAGGCCCGTTCCGATACTTTCCTCAACAATGTTCTTCAATGGGCTACCACCAGCAACTACAGCTCCATCATCAATGCCATTGGTGTCGTCAACGAGCCCCGTATCGTCAACGATGACTGGTCGCTCAACCAGACCCGTTTCCAGATCACCCAGCAATACTACGAGCGATCGTACCAGACCTGCCTCAAGTACAACGTTCCCATGACCTTCCACAACGGTTTCGCCCCCGGTACCGTACAGGACAAGATTAACCTCTGGAAGCCCTTCATTTCCGGCAAGAACCCCAGCATGCTCATCTACGAGGATCACCCTTACCCAGGCTGGTTCACCAAGCCTGAACCGGGTCAGGCGCAGATCCAGACCTCGGTTTGCGAGTATGGCACTGCCGGCAGTGGTATCGGTATTCCGGTTCTCATGGGCGAGTTTTCCGCTATCCAGAACTTGAATTCCACCAGCTACGCCCAGACTTATGTTGAGATGCAGCTCGCCACCTATGGTTGGTCTGCAGGCTCCATTTTCTGGAACTTCAAGGCTAACTCATCCAGTAACCCGGTCCTGGCATTGTCGGACCAGCTTATGCAGCTCTATTCGTACGTCGACATGATCGCTGCTGGCTACATGCCCAACCCAGGCAGCAAGGGCGCCAACATTCGCAACTGGTACACGGGACTTCCTAACCCTTGCGGTGGCTTCCAGACCTATGGTTGGTCCAACCCTGCGCAGTGATGTTTTCACTCAAGCGCAGTCCTTGCTTGCTTCGTTCATTCATTTATTCTCTCATAACATGGACATTTAACATCCTCTAGCTTTGCTCGTTCTTTGTTTGGCTTCGTCACCACTGTACCTGCTCTGAACTATCATCTTGGTTGGAATCTCACTTTGCATTTATCAGTTCTTCTGTTCGACGGTGAGCTCGGAATAACTCATCAGCCTCTTCAGATCGGGCACCACGAGGCAGGTGGCAAAAATGTCAGCTTTCTCCTCCCGATACCGCATTACTGTATTTTGCTGCAAGCGTGGACCGAAGGAACCGGACAAATGAAGTTTTGAGATGCTTTGTAACCCAGCACAACCCGAAGCAGAGGCATGGGAATTGACCGCTGACCGCCGGCAAAGTCGCAACAAGCTTACTTGTCATGAGTCAACCATCCGGACGAAGGATGGGAAGAAGAAGAGAAACGATGCAGTGGGACAGCGTGTAGACACGTCTCTCGATTTCTTCTGACATTTTGATATAAACTCCGCCGGTCCCGTGCTTTGGCTTTTTGACATCTCTACCGCAAGGCACACATGGTTTTTCGTTCTCATCGATCTTCTCATCCCTGCCAACTTCCAGTTCGGGGTGGACTCGACATGCCTGTGACAGCTGCCCGCGTGTGTCCGCCCATCCGTGGCCTTGCAGGTGCTGCATTTCATCACCGACTTGCCCGTCCGTCCGTCAGTCCGATGTGAGAATCAAGCCTTGCCCATGTCTTGATACGATCGGAAAAAGAAAGTGAAAGAGTGGAACCGAGGCAAGTGTGCAAGCCCATGTGCTACCTCGCTACCTCGCTACCTCGCCTACGGCACACCGTATGGCATCGTACCCTGGATTCGCAGCTCTCTTGATCTTATCCGAACCGAGCAACGTCAACCATCTTCTGAAGCTGAAAGGCATTTGTTCCGCGCTATGACTTCCCTTTCCCTTCCTTCCGCAATGTGAAACCGTCTCTAACATGTCAGACGCCCACGCTCACACCTGTGTCTGCTCGTTTCCCCCTGCGGCTCACGATGGTGCGGTGAAAGACGGAGACAAAGTCTGACATACTTCCCGCTCCCGAGTAGCAGCAGCAAGAGGCGTTCACATGCTTCGAACTTCGCCTTTGCGCCCGATTATCCTGTTCAGAGTTTGTCCGGCTCTTTGCTTTGATTCGCACACTTTGTGAGCTGGAAATGATGATCACTCTGGCGGATGCAACGCCTCGAGCAAGTATCGTGAGCATTAATTGAGCTGGAGCAGGGACTGATCACAGTGAGCGTCGCCTTGTCTAGCATGAGCATGAACCTACTCACGAATGGTACCTGACAGTAGCGGAAAGGAGAGCAGGGAAAATTCGCTTCGTCGTGGCAGGGCCGGAAAAATTCATTCCAACACCACCGCTCGTTCATGCTCCCGATCCCTTCGCCCACGCTGAAACCCTGCACGACCACCCACCCCGCGTGGCGGACTGTCAACTTGCGCCGGCGGTGCGGTGCCTGCTACTGTATCATACACAATTCTTACCACTCCTCCCGACCTTCTCGCCGTTCTTTGCTGCGTGTTCCTAGATCTCTATCAAATTGCGCAAGAGACGTTGTCCGGCTGATATGCGATAGTTCATGCAAAAAAGTCCGGAGCAGCCAAATGGGATCGCAGAAAAAAAAGAGCTTATCCGTCCCTACGGCGAAAGTTACTCTCAGCTGTCAGAAGTTTGTCCGATCTGTCTGGCTGCACTGTAGCAAGTTGAGCGATGGTGATCATGGCACTTTACTCTATACGAGGTTTATGCGCCTCTACAGTGCTTGTTCCTAAGTTCGCCTGCGTGCTTGCGTTTGTTATTGCCTCGAGTCAACGTTTGATTGTTTGCTGAACGTGATGGGATCGAAAGTATATAACACCATCGGATTGGCGTCATCATCCTGCTCTTCTCATCATCCTCATTCAAGCAGCCCTCTTCACACATCTCCTCCTGTCGCAAAGCACCTGCAACTGCCTGCGATCCCTTGACTTTCTCCACAATGTCGCAATCCAGTGCCGCCTACACCATGCCTTTCCCATCTTCGGCAGCCAAGTCTGCGCTTTCTTCGCCACCCGCAGCGATCCTCTCGCATCTCTCACCCGCCTCACTTCGGGAAGTGCAGAAGCTTATCAACCAAAAAACCAGCGTCGAAACGCCTTACTTCTTCCCCATCGCATTCATCACGCTCCTCTTCATCCTCTACCTCCTCGCCAACATCCTTCACAACTTTGTCCTCCCACGCACGATCGGCCGTCACAAATGGCACAAGGAGTTGAAGCCCGAACATCGCCGTACTATGGTCGTCTACGTCCTCCAAGTCCTCATCACCACGACCGCCCTCGTTTGCCAACTCGCTGTTTCGGCATTGCTCAAACTCGAATTCTCGGTTTGGCGAGTCAACCTACTTCGTGCCACCGGCTGCCTCATCGCTGCACTGTACCTCTTCGAATTGATCTACAGGTACAGGATGACGTACCCAATGATCTCGCACCACGCCATCACCTGTTTCGCCATGAGCCTGTCCATAGTCATGCTGGAACGCTTGCAGGATCCTTCCTACGCTCTGACCGCTCTGTTGTGGATGTACCAAGCGACCACCGAGCAGACTTGCTTCATCGCTTTGTTCCTCTACCGTCTTTCAGCACCCGTGAAGCTCTTGCGGCCCATGTTCAGGATTTCGGCGGTGCAAAGTTTGGTGTTCAAGTTCGCGAGTATCGCTGGTACGGTGTACGTCTGGGCAAAGTATCAGCGCAAGGCGCATGGCGAGTTGAGCAAGGCATGGGATGGTTTGTTCTGGACTTGCACGATCGGGTTGGCTTTCACGCAGGTTTGGGGTGCGTGGGTGGTTTGGACGATGGGCGATTCGTTGGAGAAGAGGTACCGGCAGAAGCAGGAGCAGAGCGAGGAGGAAAAGTTGAAGGAGTTTACTCCGGTGCTGACGGCGAGTGCTTCAATCACGCAATTGCCTAGCGAGCCTACTTCGAAGGGGTCAAGCCGTGCCGCATCGAGTCAGTTCGGTGTGGGTGATGTCGAGAAGGCTAGCTACGAGTGCGCTAGCAAGTAGAGAGGTAGGACGCTTCACTAAGATACCGGCTTCAATCAAAAGGCCGTGCTGTCGATGCGGTAAGCCGTCGATAGCATCAGTCAACCTGTCATTCCGTAGACTCTTCTTTTAGACCGCACTTTCCGATAGACCATGCAATACCAATTGCAGTTTCGCACCCTCCTTAGACTGAATTTCCCTTTGAGAAAGCTCGACACGAGACTCGATCCGAAGGAATTACTTGAGATAGCGGACGACTTGGATCACGGGGGCAGGTGATATCGCTGCGCCTCGACATTCTCTGGCTTCGTTGGTTCGCTCGCAAACATCGATCTCGCTTAGAAGCTCGCCAAGTTTCTTATCTCTGAAAACCACCATCTCGGAGAATAATTTCACGCGAAAAAGAATAAATGCTCCGAACCTGTCACACAGCGTACCGCATGAAAGGGAGATCGTTTGTAAGCCGGTGCATCGGATCATACAGGGTCGAGGGTTACGGCTTTCTTCAGGTCGTGTGCGAGCGGTCGTTATCTGAAAGCTGGATCGCCGGCATGAATGATGCCAAGAAAGGAAGAACTAGTCTACATGCCAAAGAATGTGTTGCACCTGACCGGACGACACGTCAGACGGATTCGGGGCTCCGGTTCATCGTTATCTTTCGCACCCCTTCTCCACTGTCGATCGTGCTATACATCTGGACCCCGGCCGCTTCTTCTACATTTGGCCACACTCGGCGTCCAAGTGACAATCAATGACACAATGGAACCGCAAAGGAGGAATGTAGACTAGAGCACCTCGCTTAGTCTTAGATCCACCCACGTCAATTAGTGCCACCCCACCCCTACGTCAGCTGTACACTTCTTGATGCGTTTGATCATCATTATCCTGACTTCTCTTTGCATTGGTCTGCTTGACTTCAGCGATCTTCGGTGAGCCCCTCTTATCTCGTTTGCGACGATCGAAGGTGTCTCGACAAAGACTCAAAGAATTGAAGCGAAGTACATGAGGTCGGGTGGTGACCCGCGCTAAAGATGTTCTTATCAATAGACAATGGCAGCTAGGACAGCGATGAGGACAAGCATCACACTCGCAGTGATCACTTCTGAACCGTTCTCGCAGCGCAACCACCATCGTTTGGCGTGAAGACGTCGATTTGATGAAGCTTATCTTTCGTCTCACATTTCTTTTCGCACCTTGGTCTTTGGCTGTTCGAGCGGTGCAGCGAAAGAGTGCTAGGAGTGTTTCGAGCGTCGCTGCCTGCACTGCTATTGACACACGAGATCCGAGAGGAAGATTTGGCCGTAGCATCAACAAAGACTTCGCTGTAGCACACAGTATCAACGTCCAAATTGCTTCGTATAACCATGTTTAAACACCAATGAAAAGGTATATATACAAAGGCTTTCTTGACTCTCATCGGTTTGTTTGGCATCACAAACTCTTCCAGTCATCTCCCACAATCCTCTTCACATCCTCACCACTCACCTCTCTCATTTCTTCAACATGAAGCTCTTCAACGTCGCCGCTCTGGTCGCTACCCTTGCTTTGGCTTCTTCTGCCATTGCTGCTCCTACTCCAAGCTCCGATATCAATTCGCTGGGCAAAAGGACAGACGACAATCTCATAGATGAATTAAATGCAGCCCTCGAGGACCTCGGATTGCGCAAGCGAGAGTCTTCGGACGTCATCACCGAAATTAACAAGGCTACCGAAGACCTTGGATTGCGAAAGCGAATGGAAGAAGACGTTGTCCGACGCTCAAAGGAGCACCCAAACATCCTGGATGAGCTCTCGGCGGCCTTGAAGGACCTCGGTCTCTGATTCCAGAGCCGCAAAAACTTGGGGAGTCGGATCACAAAGTCACACGTAACGATAGGTCTCAAAATCTCACCCCTGAATCCAGCAACCGGACTGCTCCTTCTCAACGAACATCGAGCGCTTCTTTCGACTTCTTCTCACACATGTCAAGGCTCTTGCCACCACAGAAAGTCCTGTACCGTACTCACACAATCACTTTCTGCGGATAAGATTGCTTGGAAAGAAGAGTTGCAAGATCAGCCGCAAAACTGATATTTCTTTGTCGACATCGTGATTGCCAAATTGAGTCTCTGCTTCTGATTCTGCTTTCGTTGAGTTACTCCTTGCGTCCTTCCAGCAATTTATTGAGCTTGTGTGCGGAACGCACCTACCAATGAACCCTAGGTCTACCTGCTCCAGATGGTCCAGCATCAGGAATTCTGTCCATTCTCCGGATTCCTGTCGACGTTGACACAGTCTTGCAGTAATCAGGACGCGCAGAAGCTCTTCGCATCTGGTCAGACCATCCTTCACTCCCTCAAATTGGCGCTTGACTAGGCAATGGATGTCTGATCCATCAGTGGTCTGACAAGCCGTGCCACAATTGCAACAAGGCTTTGGCCACGATGGCACATCCAAGTCTACATCTGTAGTCCTGTTTTGCATCGGCTTTTGCTCGCTTGCTCGCCAAGTCCCATTTTGAAGGTCAAGCGCCAAAACTAATGCCCGCAATTTGGCTGTCCATCTCAACCTTCAAAGTTTGAGCGTTGGAGTTGGTTGCTCGGCAACCTTTGGGCGCCAATATGCACTTGGCACGGCTGCAAACATCGAGCAGTCCGAGTCCACACTTCATCACTGCAACCAACGATGGCTTGAAAAAATGCAAGCCATCCATCCGTCGCCATTGCTGCCCTGCAACTTGGAAGAACTGCTTGCATCCAACTTCGAACTTCCTGAGTCCTTCTGGGTCACGGTCGTTCACGTCATCTGCGATCGGTCCGGGAAGTCCAGCAAAATGTGCAGATTCAACTGGGCGTGGTGCTCTCTGCACATAATGGACTGCGTCCTCGCCACTCGCACATGTCAAAACGCTCACAACGGTTGATATTGGTGCTCACGTCAACTCGATGAATCTCTTTGCTCTGCAAGACGTCACCGCCCTTGCCCTGCTTGCCGAAAGCAGAATCTGTGGATCACCAATTTCATCCTTCACCTTGGCGTGGACTCAGGAATCAGACTTTACCCGTTTACGACCGACGCGATTCAGCTCCACACAAGCAAATGGGTCATTGGAACGGAGGAGGTCTCGAAGAGTTTCCAATAGTATTGAAGATCCGCAACAGTCCCAATAAGAACGAACATAGAGTGTGTATAAACTACAAAGGATGAAAGCCTCACTCTCCCTGCACTCAGCGAGCGAAAGGAATATCGTTCGTAACCTCCTGCAACTTGTCATAGAGCACACCTCTCTTGTTTCCATACGCATCCTTGACCAACCACTGGGCATGCTGCGCCGCCTCCCTCTCCGTCAATTCCGGCTTGAACCTATCCCTCAACCTATCGATTGTCGGCATGCCCTTGAAACTGGGCAGTTCGGTACCCAACATCAGCTTGCACGTGTCAACAATCTCGTCGCAGAAAGGTCTAGCCGCCAAGAAGGCCTTGACGACGAGCTCTTCGAACATTCGGAAGCCCTGGGAGCCGGGACCGCCCATAACGTCGATCATTTCGTGCGAAAGCTTGAATGAGTACGGTTCGAACCTCATGCCTCCAGGGCCGATGTCGAAGAGGAAACCGAAATCGATGTGGACCAAATGGCCATCGCCGTCAATCATCATGTTACCGTTGTGTCGGTCACGAATCTGCAAGATGTGACAAACAACCGAGTAGGCCGCCATGGATTGGATAAAGTTCATCCTTGCGCGCTGGAACGCAACGGAATCTTGGTTGCCGTACTTGCCAATAAAGAAGGTGAGGAGGTGGTTGATCTTGGCTCGTCCCATCTCATCACGCGAGGTGGCATTGGGAACTACGTCAATGACACCACATCCGGGACCGGTGGCTGTGACTCGGTAAGGGTTCAGGTAAAGGTCGATACCAACTGTGGTGTAAACGTTCTTGAACATGGCAATGACCTGCAATGCAAGTACATCCTGTCGACAGTCGTCACCGACCTTGAAGATGGCCGCTTGCCAAACATCAACACCGGTCTTCTTGGGAGGAGTGTTGTCGTCACCTTCGTCGCCAGGCTTGATGATCTCGCGGTGCACCTTGAAGGTGGCCATGAAGGGTGCCTTTGCGTGACTTTGCAATGGACGACCGGACTTCCTGTCAAGGTCGACAACCACACCGTCGGCATTGGAAGGCAGGTAGACACCGGGATCGACCTTGATCTTGGCCATCTCTTCATCGATCTTTGCCTTCTTCTCGGGTTTGCTCTTCTTGATGTACGGCTTGAGCTTACCGGAGATGCTCGTGACCTCGTTGAAGAAGCCGAACTCGCGCTCGTAGAAGTCTTGCGCTTCACCGGAAAGAGCGTTGACGATGTTCTCCACCATACGATCGAGGGTCGGCTTCATCGGGTCTTCCTCCTCAGCGTTGTCATCGCGATAGGAGTTGGCTTTCATGTTCCAGATGATCTGGTGACAGAAGAGTTGCGAGATCTTGGAGGTTTCGAAGATGAAGTGCTCAACGTAGCCATACTCGTCAGTACGCAAGGCTTGAACGACTTGAGGGACATAGAAGAAGGTGAGCTCGACGGGGTGCTGCTCGAGCGATCGCATGGCGTACTGAAGGATCATAGGGTGGTTCTCGTAGTCAGGCTGGAAGAGGTCGATGGCCTCGACAGGGGAGACGGCAGCCCAGTAGTTGAGCCACTTCAAGTCAGCGGACTCCTTCTTGGCGAGCTTGAGATGGTCTTCAAGCAGGTACTTGAGAGCGTAGGGCGAGTCGACGACTTTGTAAGGCTGGCTGCGGATCAAGCGACCAAGGGTAATCTTGACGGCCTTGGACTGGTGGAAACGGGCTCCCAGCTGAACAGCAATGGTCGGGTTGATGCGCCAAGCAGACTCAACCAGCGGTACCCACGAAGTTTCCGTCAGGGACTTGCTTAGCGATCCAACAAAGTCGCTGCCTCGTGCGCTCGTGTTGAGCGGGTTGGCCCAGACCGAGAGACGCGAGTACTCGTTCTCCACCAGGGCTTGCAGAACCTTCTTCTTCTCGTCAAACGAATTGACGGCTTCCTGCAGCGTCAGTCCTCCGGGCATCCTCACGGCCGACAAAGTCGGTGGGAAACTGGTCACATGCTGGTCAGCACGAACAGCATCGCGTTGAAGCAGATCGAGCGTCTCTTGCAACACCTGCATATCCGCGTTCAGCTGCAAGCGGTTGCCTCCAAACGACCACTGCGGAGAGCTGGCAAACCAGCCATAGCCAAGCTTGTAGAGCGAGTCGCGCAGATGGTGTTCGACCAGACCTTCGAGCTGGCTAGTCTGGATGAGACGGAACCCAAAGTTGAGAAGCGTGAATCTGGCCTCTCGCGCAAGAGGGTGAGTACTCATACGATCGACAGCGGCGCCAGAATGCTGAAGCAGACGGACAAGCGCCAGCACCATAGTTGGGTCGCGGTAGCGGAAAGCCTGGTAGCGGCTTGAGATCAGGTGAATGAGCGTGAGGTGAGGAGTAAAGAGACGAGCGGCCTGCTCCTGCTCAGCGGTAACCTCGTCACGGTCAAAGGCGCCCATCTCGGTCTTTCGCAGGAAGGGGTGCTTGGTCGTAAGGCTAGGCGAGAAGATACCTTTGCGAGCTTTGGCGGTCATACCCCAACCAAGCGTGACCTCGACCATGATTTTGGTCTCGACCTCGGGGCGGGCACCGATGACCCATGTCCACACCTGACAGGCAGTGGAGATGGCCTCGGGCGTAAAGATCAGGAACGGAATCCAGACGATCGAGTGCAGCAGCTCGTAGTCCGGCTCAGGCAGTGCCACGACAAGTGCGGCAGTGCGGTAGAGAAGACGACGAAGCTCTGCAAAGGGAAGTGCTCGGCGCTTGGATCCGATGTCACTTGAGAGACGAGCGAGCTGCTCGCGGCATTCAGCAACGCTCGAGGGCGACATGGAGTTGGTAGGATCTTTGGATAGCTCTACGAGACCCTTGGTGAGAGCGAGATGGATACCGGTCATCTCACCCAGGTAGGTGCTCTTGGCCGTCAACTCGCCGATGAACGAGCTGCTGGCGTCAGATCGCCATCCACCGAGTGCGGGCAGCAAGCGCTCCTTGCGAGCAGACACGGGCATGCTTCGAGCGTATTCGAGTGCAACACTCTTACCGAGCTCGCTGCGGTCGGGCAGAATCGAGTCGTCGAACGTGCCCAAGTATCGCTCGAGGATCCCCTGCAGCTCTAGAGGAGCCAGCGTCATGATCAACGACAAGTACTCGCGCGACTTGGCAAGGAACTGCGACAGGATCTCGCTTCGCTGCGTGTACGAGTCCGACAGATCGAATGCAACATTGGCCCGCTCCGAGACGTAGTGGTACTTGGGAGCAAACTCGTCCTTGTACTCGTCCTCGCAACCCTCGCGAAGGAGCGTCAGAATTTCGAGCATCGTTGTGACCACATCTTGATCGCAGAGGAGAGAGGGCAACGCATAGATGAGCTTGTTCAAGATGCTCTGCGACACCTGACGCACCTTGGCAACACGGTGGCAGCATCCAAGCATGAGGTTCTTGACCTCACCCGAGACACGAGGGTCGAGCGAGTGCTTGCTGACCTGACCTGCGAGATCGCGGATAAAGAAGTCGATGACCTTGTCTGCAATGGCCTGCATGGATCCAACAAGCGCACTGTTGTTGAGACCTTCGTTGGTGAAGTACCAGAGCACCATCGATGGCCTGCCCATGCTGCTGCGGAGACACTCCAAATCGTAGATGGTGGAGAGGAAGGTAACCTGCGCGTAGCTGAAAGAACGGATGTCGGAAGCGTGCGAAGGAATGACGGCTCCAAGCGACTTGCGCTGCGCATCGAGCGTCTGGTTGGAGAACTCGCGCTTGAGGACCGAGTTGTACTCGAGATCGCTCTCGAGGTAGTTGTGCGCGGTTTCGGGGACGAGCGTGGGCGTCTTGAGCGAGATGGAGCTGAGCGACTTGCCAACGATTTCGGCTTGAGCCTGAGCGGCTGATGCAGGGCGAGTGACTGCCGATCCGTCTGCAGAAACGTTCTTGCGGATGTTGGAAGGCGAAGCGAAGCCGAACAAGACCGACAGGAACCACATGTTGCGGAACAGCGAAACCATCTCGGTTGTAGGCTGGACTTCGGGGTGGATGTCCTTGTGCTCGAGAACAGCAGCGATGGCAGGAAGGAGCGTAGCAAGATCCGTGTTGAGCTCGGCCAGCTCTTCGGCACTGCTCTTGCCAGACGAGGCAACGGTCTGGAGCTGCATGCCCTTCTCGGCAAAGAGCTGAAGAAGCTCGATGAGGAAGATCTCCTTGCGTCCGCCGGTAGCCTCGTTCTCGTCTGAGGCGGACGAGTCTCGCTCATCGCGTTCGTCAAGACGGCCAAGACCACGAGCAAGCTTGAGTTGAGCCGACTCGACAGCCACAGCAGCACGACGGTTGGCACCACCGGTGAGAGCGCTCCTCGAGACAGCGGAAAGGGATCGCACCACATCGATGTAGGCGCTTCGAGGACCAGCGAGCGCGAGAGGTACGATGTTGTCGAGAATGGCAGCCTCGGCTGAGACGTCAGCGTTGCGTAGACGCTGAAGCAGCATCGAGGTAGTGAGAGCAGTGACGTCGGGCTTTCCAACTTCGAGCGCGAGACGCGAGATAACGGTGATGGTGCTGAGGTTGATGAGCCTCCTCTGGTCCTCGGAGCGAGCTGAGATCTGAGCATGCGAGCCCGAGAGTGGAACGCCGTTGAGATGGTCTCGTGCAGTGAGGGCACGCGAAGCGCCGCTGCGGACAGACACGCCGCTGCCGGCGACTCCACCAACACCGAGACCACCAGGAGTGTCTCGACCGAGATAGTTGAGGAGATTGTACATGGTTGAGACCACCAAGTCGTCACCAGGAGCGATAGTGACACACGAAGCCAAGCAACGAGCTGCAGCCAGCAGAACAGGCGAGCTGGCGCCATGGGCGTTGGGCAAGAAGATGGGCAGGGGTGAGGTGACAAAGTGTCGAAGCACACGGGTCATGGGGAGAGCAAGCGAGTTGGTGTTGCGGACAAGCACGCCGACGCTCTGCAGGGCAGCACCTTGAACCCGTGGGTCATAGATAGAAGCGCCTTCGCTGAGAAGCGAGCGAATGCGAACAAAGACGTTGTTGTCAATGTCAGCTCCGCCAGCCAAACTGCGAGCAACTGAGCAGAGAGCAGAAAGTTTGAGGCTCTCAGCGAGGATCTCAGGAACGTGAAGGTCGGCGAGGGCTTCAGGGTTGGTGCCTTCGCTGAGAAGGAAGCGCTGCACGTCGTGGAAGCTGCGGTTGCTAGCGCGGAGTACTGCGTAGAGGGTCTCGTCGAGGTCGTGAAGCGTGCTCTTGGAGGAAAGGTTGGAGACAGTGTCGCCGAAGGCAGCCGACTTGTCCGCGCTATTGCCGATGAGAGGCACAGCAGCGAGGAGACCGCCGGTACCGTTGATGCCATTAGCAGAACCATTGGCGGTACCATTGGCGTAGCCGTTGGCACCTGCGGCCGAAGAGGTTGAGTTGGAAAAGTCAGGCTGGACCGAGAAGCGAAGGAGAGAGTTCCAGGCCTTCTTGGTGGCGACGGGAGCCAGAACGGCACGACTGTGGTGGTGGTGAAGATCGTCTTCCCAGCTCTCCGAGTCGAGATCGAACTTGTCTGCCTGGGATTGACGGCTAGGGTCGATACGGTCAAGATCGAGACCGAGCTTCTGATAGTCGGAGAAGTCCTTGACAGGAGGACGGGCACCCGTGGCGAGAGCTTGAGCCAGGGCAGTTTCGAGAATGTCGATGGACGACAGAAGAATGTAGTGACCCGAGAGAGGTACGCCAGAGAGGCGGTAGCGGGCAAGGAAGGAGATGCGGTAGTCCTGAGCATCTTCGTCGGCAACAGTACCATTGGTGAAGGTGAAGCCACCATCGGGACCGATGAGGTCGGCATCCTCGTCTTCGTCACCGGAGAAGAAGGTGTCGACGCTAGCCTCGGACTGATTGTCGGCGGGTCGGACGGTAGCCACCTTGGGAGCACGTCGAGTAGCACGGCCAGCTTGTTGACGGACGGTAATTTGGTCCTCGAGAAGAAGGAGAGCATCGTTGAGTCTGCGAACGGTCTGAGTCGAAGTGACAATAGGGTTGAGCACATCGGCGAGACGGGCAAATTCGTTGAGCTTCCAAGCGAACGAGGTGGAAGCGATGGCCCTGTGAAGACCGTTGAAAAGAGGAGCGAGCTTGACGACCACGGTATGAGCGTCGCCGGCAGTGGCACCGAGAGCATCACTGAGCTTGGAAGCGAGGTCAAGGATGGCATTGACGCATCGAGTACGGTGGTGAGGTGCGTTGATGGCTACCTGCAAGAAGCTCGAGACGAGGGCATAGGCGAGTTGGTCAGGGAGTGGGTGCTGGGTCCAGCTCATCTCCTGGTCGAAGTCGACAAGGGTGAGTTGACGCAAGAGCTGCTCAAGATCATCAAGAACAGGAATGAGGTGCTCATCGTTCTTGATGTCGGTGGTGTGCTCGGTCGATCGCGAAGCAGACGAGATGGAGGATGCGAAGAGCGCCAGACTGATCTGAGTACGCGCGGCCGAAGCCGAGAGGAAGAGCTTGGTTCCAGTGGTGACCTTGCTGGTGGTGGCCGAGTTGGCGAACAGAGAACGGACTCGCGAGCGTGCAGAAGGGACGTTGTCGATGTCCTCGGCGAGGTTGAGAGCCAAGCCGTCCAGGATGAGCTGGTGGGTGGGCAAGTCGAGGCTGTCCATGATGTCAAGAGCTGTTGAGCGTTCAGCTACGCTTTGCTATGAATGCTTTCTTCCGTCTAGTTGTGCAGTCGTCTGAGCAGCAAATACGGAGCAGAGACGCAGAAGAGTTGGTGTGAGTGGGGAAGGAAGGAAGTAGCGAGAGATGAGGAGGATGACAGGTTGGAAGAGTGTGAGTGTGAATGTGATGAGCTCTGCAGTGATTTTAGAGTTGAAAGGCTGAGCCGTTGCGTTTGGACCAGAAGCAGTCAAAAGTGTGGAGAAGCGAAAGTGTGTGATTTAGTGCATTCCTGCAGTGTGACACCAATTTTTGGCGGATCATCCGAAACAGCGTGAAAGTGCGGGATTTCCCCATTTTTTGACGCCCAGCCAAGCGCTGTTTCACTATGACACTGCTCGGCTGCCTGCCTCAGTGCCTCTTGTCCTCTCTCAAAGCCCCGCATACCGAAGGAAGCGCTCATGCCTCTCTCTTCTCTCGCTAGACTAGCTTGATTGCAGTAGTAGCTGCTCCCCTGCATTCAGAAGAATTCCATCTTGGCCAGCTGCTCAGCACGGTTCAGCTCTTTTAGCTGGATGTAGCGAGCAGTGTTCCCGTGCGCTGATGCTAGGAAGCATTGTAAAGTATCGTGACATGGATTGGTATTGGCTCTAGACTATACGCTGTGTTTGCTTTACCATGACGAAGCTGTGGTGAAAACAGTGACAAAGGAGATATACAAATGCTGATGAGAAGGCAATCGATTGCATGCGAGAGTTGTTTCAGCACTTGCAAGACGATCCATCTTCCATCGTTGTCTGCGCTGGTGCGGCAGTCACGTCGATGTCTGAGGGAAACGCAAAGCATTGAAAGAAAGTGAGGTAGCGAAACAAGCGTCAGCGTCTTCTCTCCCTTACATCTGCATTTCAGCAATCGCCCTCAAGGCCGGATCGCAACTTACTCTTGTTGGCAGCAGCACCTCCGTTGGCGGCGTCTGCATCCTTGTCCATCCCCGGTAGCGCTTGAGCGATCTTCTTGAACAACACCTTGACATTGTGACCTGCTTTAGCTGATGTCTCGATGAACATGACATTGAACTCCTGCGCTTTCTTTTCCGCTTCCTCCGTTGTGACTTGTCTGCGATCGTTTTGCATTGCAATACATATCAAAGAAAGAGCGTATGTGTTAGCAGCAGCTCTTCTCGAGAGCTAGGAACAAGGAGTGGAGTCAGAACGTACCTCTTGTCACTCAAATCGGTCTTGTTACCAACAAGCACGATGATCACATCATTGCCGCGCTCCGCTCGTACGTCGTCGACCCATTTCGATGTGTTCTGGAATGATGCTCGGTCTGATTGGTGATGCAATTGAACAAGAGAAAGCTTGAGTCAGTTCGCTTCCTTCCTCTAAGCCGACTGCCGTTCCGCTTCGCGCCGGAACAAGGCTGCTATACTTACTTGTGATATCGTAAACGACCACCGCTACCGATGAGTCTCGAATGTACGACGGGATCAAAGAGCGGAAACGTTCCTGTCCAGCCGTATCCCACAATTGCAGTCGCACTGTCCTATCCTCCAAGTACATGGTTTTGGACAAGAAGTCGATGCCGATGGTTGCTTGGTAGGTGTTGTCAAACGTGTCGTACATAAAGCGTGTGATCAATGATGTTTTGCCTACAGATTGTTCGCCCAAGAAGACCAGCTGTTTGTTTGAAGCAATTGTCATTGAGAAGAAGATATGTCAGCTCGGCATTTCGGCCTTTCATGCAGCTGTATGAAGTGGCAGACATACCTTGAACTTTCTCAGCGGCTGGCCGAACTCGGCTGTGCTTGCGCCTGGTGCGTTCGACATGGCGATCTATGTATGGTTATGGTTTGAAGGCAGCAAAAGCCAGGTAACGCTTCGAGAAGGCAGTCGCGCTGATTGCGAAGGTTTGGATGCGTAGCAAGTAATGCGGTCCGATGCGTGAGCTTGCTTATAAGATGCGCCTTCTATGCTTGTCGTTCTGCAGCGAAGAAGCGGGTTAGCGGGCGTGGTAAGCAATGCAGTGGAGTGGCTGTTGCGTCGAGAGTGCGAATGACGATGGTGATGATGATCAAGAAGGAAAGCTCGCCGAGTCGAGAAGTGTGTAAAATCGAGGGTCAAGCGAAGGCTGCATGTGGACAACCCGCGTGCGTTTTGGCTGCGTCTGAGCGTCTGAGCGTCTGAGCTGGCCCATTCGTATCACAGCTCTTCCGCTTGAGCAAGGCGGCAGATGCGTTCCACCTGTGCCAATTCCGCTTTCAGATTGACACTCCGCCATTCTCGCACGTACAATTTGCGGGTTTCAATTCATTTTCTCTGCGGCCTAACATATAATCGAATTTCTGTCATCACTGTCGCTATCATCAACCTCATCAGTATAAGGCAACACAGGGATCATGCTGATGGTCGCTCCCTTTCGGAAATTTGGGCAGCTGTTATCGGATTCGAAGTAGAAGCGAATGTGCGCTCTGCTATGAGATGCGATGCTGGAACTGACAAAAAGAAACGTGATGAGAAGAGATATCAATGATTGAGATGCCAAAGCGCCAGACCAGTATCGCTGAAGTCGGGACGATCCTCGTAGGGTGTCTCAAGTTGGGAAAAACCCCAAGCGAGCTCTCGACAACGATGACAAATTTCCTGGCTAACGGGATGATCCGGCCTTTCCTTATTGTAGACTTCGATGCCATCGACAAAGTCGCTGTAGGCCTCCTCTAGACTTTCAGGATCGAAACTCCAGTCATCATGTAGCTCCTGCGCCACCTCGAGCCAAAAATCGTCTGGCAGCGTGAGAGAAGTTCGGTACAGGAAGTCGTTGGCCAGGCGCGGGAGATCGGTAACGCCGTTCATCTTGTTGTAATTCAGCCACGCCTGAATCCACGAAGCCAGCATGGACTCGCCAATCTCGGGGGACCGGTTAAAGGGGCGAGAACCAAAGACTCCGCCGCTGGCCTCACTGCGCAGGGACGACATTGCGAAGATGGATGAGAGTGAGCAGGGCACAGAGTTTGATACACCGTGACGCTGACGAGGTTACTGAGGAAGGGTGGAGGACTTTATGCCGGCTTAGGTGCGGCGGCGAGCAATTGATGTGTAGAGAAAGGTATGGAGAGAGGTGAAAGTTTGGTGTTGGTGAAGTAAGAAGGAGAGTTGGCTGAGTCGATCCTGCTCTTCTAGCTTTGCGCCAAACGCAGCAAACGAAGGTAAAGGCAAGACTGGCAAGGAATATAGAGACCAGTGGTCAAACATGGCGATAGCTAGGCTTCCAAGCAGAGTCGGCACATCCGACAAGCTGCGCCCGAATGCTGACATAGAAGCGCGACGCACAGTCCAGCCGCTACGCATTTTCAAGAAGGCGGGAAGCGATGTCCCTCAATTCTTATTTCGCGACAACGATGCAGACATCACACGCAGCGGCCACAAAACAGTGGAAATAGCAGTGAAGACGAAATGTAGCGTCAGAGCAAGCTCGTAATGTTTATGTACAGTCGTCACGCGTTGCAAAGACAGAGAAACGAGGTTTTGCAAAGAGGAATCGATTTACAACAGAACCAGAGAGAAGAGAGTACAATGTGTGCTAGAAGCGAGTCGAAAAGTGACAGGTGTAGAAGCTAGATCCGCACAGCAGCCTGTCTATGAATGAGCCTTTTATACTGATGCATGCCAGGTGTGAGAGGGCTGTACTGCGATTGTCGCCAGGTCCTTTCCACTGCCGACTGCGCCACTAGCCGAGGGATATCAAGTAAAGCTGTTTACTTGTAAAGAGCGCGCTTGGCAGCACGAACAACGATGGCAGTGTCAGGGAACGAGAGCTTCTCGAGGTTGGCAGCGTATGGTGTAGGGACAGCAGCACCGGTAACACGCTCAACGGGTGCGTCGAGGTGGTCGAAAGCAAAGTCGTTGACAGTGGCGGCGATCTCGGCACCGACCGAGAACTGAGGGAAACCGCTCTCAACGGTAACGATGCGGTTGGTCTTCTTGACGGACTCGATGATAGTGTCAACGTCCATGGGAGCGATGGTGCGGAGATTGATGACCTCAGCCTCGACGCCCTCCTCCTTCTTGAGGATCTCAGCAGCCTCCATAGCGTAGTTCATGCCAATCGAGTGCGAAACGATGGTGATGTCCTTTCCTGGGCGCTCGATCTTGGCCTTGCCGATAGGGATGGTGAAGTCATCCGAAAGAGCCTCTTGGGAGATCTGGAAAGTCTGACCGTAAAGGATTTCGTTCTCGAGGAAGCAGACGGGGTTGGGGTCGCGGATGGCCGACTTGAGGAGACCCCGGCAGTCTTCAGCGGACCATGGAGAGATGGTCTTGAGACCAGGGATGGAACCGTACCAAGCAGCGTAGTCCTGGGAGTGCTGAGCACCGACACCTGCTGCGGCACCGTTAGGACCACGGAAGACGATAGGGCAAGGAACGTTACCACCGGACATGTAGTAGGTCTTGGCACCGGAGTTGATGATCTGATCGATGGCCTGCATGGCAAAGTTGAAGGTCATGAACTCGCAAATGGGACGAAGGCCGGAAAGAGCAGCACCAACAGCAAGACCAGCGAAACCAGACTCGGTAATGGGAGTGTCGATAACACGCTTCTCGCCAAACTTGTCGAGCAGGCCACGAGTGATCTTGTAAGCACCATTGTAGCGAGCGACCTCCTCACCGAGAATGAAGACCTTGTCGTCGCGGAGCATCTCCTCCTCCATGGCCGAGTTCAAAGCATCACGGACGGTGATTTCCTGAGGCTTGCCATCGGTGGAAGCGTTGCGGGAGCTGGAAGGGATAAAAGCGGTAAGAGTAGCGGGGTTGGTGGTGAGACGCGAGGAGCTGGCAACGGGAGAAGCCTTCTCGAGCAATCGCGAGGGCTGCTTGGCGGCAGTGGTGGTGGAGATGGATCGAAGACCAGATCGGTTGGCCTGGACGCGGGCCAAGGAGGCGAAAGCGGAGCGAGCGGCGGCCATCTTGAGAGTATTGACGACGACGACGACGTGTGCGAAGAGGACGGAAGGATGTAGGTGAGGATGGTAGGTAAAGTCGAGAAGAAAGACAGATGGAGTCGACGACGACGACAACGAGCAAGAAAGAATTCGACGGCGATGTTTCTGGATGGAAGCCACGCACGAGCAGCGCCTTGACAGCACAGACACGCTGCGCGCAGTCAAACACAGGCGAAGAAGAACTCAAAAGGCCAAAAAAAATTGGCCAGGCGAAGCAAAAAAGGAGCGCGAGCCACCTCACAAAAAAAAATGTCAAAAATTAAGCCGTGGGGGAATCTCAAAGAGACTGAATTGCAACCCTAGTTTGTATCTGCATCTCTATCGATGGAAAGGGGAAATTGAGAAAGAAAGAAAAACGCGCTTTGCAGTGCAGTTGAGTGCAGATCCAACGCTCGAATTTGACCGGTTGCTCAAATCTCGGACTTTGTTCGGCCTGCCGATCAAGAGGGTCAGAAGGCACCTTTCCCAAAAAAAACACATCCAAATTACGCCGATGCCTCTCCATCCCACGGAAAGACTCGATTTGGTATTAGGTGGAAGCAAGTCGTGTTCTCATCTTTGCCATTCAGACTTAGTGATATACTTTCGAAGACAGTCTTGTGCCCGATCAGCAGCCTCGCACACAGCATGGATGACCCTCTTGACAGTCAAGCTTCGAGTGACATCTCAAACTGAAGACGACCGCGTGTATTGTGTACTGAAAATAACAGCTGCTTCAGGGTCTGCTGCTTGTTTCTCTAAGATCGATATCAGCGGGAACATCGGTACAGGCAGTTGAGGATGTGCAGACGGAACCAACCGACTCTCTTCTACGGAGAGCCATCACTCGAAGCGAATGGATTTGCCGATGTTAAGTTGAAGCCAAGTCGGAACGAGCCGAGCGGGATAGGACGAGCTGGACGAGAAGAAGTGGTCAGACTGGAATCAGATCGCCTTTAACGGTGACAGCGGAGGAGCGGGCCAGCGGACATTCCGCCGTTCCATGGGAGCCAGCGACAGTAGTTGGGGCGTCAAGCTTAGCAAAAGCGGAAGACCTGCATGGGATCTTTCCGCAAAGACTCGAAAATTTGACCGGCCACGCTGCAGCTTGCAAATCGTTTATCGTCTGCGAGCTTCAACCCGATCTGAGCTCATCTGTCCTCATCTCAAAAGTGCAGCTGCCGATTTTCGATCTGCAACCTTGGCAAAAAGCGCGTGTCTGAGAGTCAAAGAGAGGCTCGAACGTGTGTGGTGGTGGTCTGATCACGCAGATGCAATTTTCTTGAAATTGCTCGCTTGACAGTCTCTCACGAAGTCTGCACAGAGCGAGCCGGACCCGGAATCTGCTTCTCGCTGCTTTGTTTCTCAACTTTTGGCGTAGCCAGCGATTTTCAGTATTTGGCATTCACATCCTTCACCAACATATCTGCCATCATCTCCTTTCGCAGCATCTCCGCATTCCCCATCGGACCATCCATAACATCAGACGCGCATTTGTTCGCACCGCAGACTATTCACCTAGCTCTCACGCAGCTACCGTAGCTTCAGCACACGGCGTCGACTCACCATCCCTTCGTTCGACTTAACTCAGCTCATTCACATCCAATCGGCATCTTCCGAGCAGACAAACTGAACTCAGCACTTCTCTACAATCACATCGCTCTGACCGCGCGCAAGTCTGAAAGCCTTCGGACATCATCCGACGACGACGACTCAGCTATAATCGCAATCATCCGAGCTCAGCTCATCCGCTCTTCATTTTCAAAGGAGCAACCCCAATTCATACCGCGTCGAGCTGTGTCAAAGTAGCGCAACCTCGACAGCCACATCGCAGCATTGAATCCATTGCTCTTATACTCTGATTTCCTTTTTGAAGAGAGTCGTGCTCGCAAAAGGCTCAAGATCGCAGCCGTCCTAGTCGCCGCCATGAGTGGGTATCCGAAACGTAGCGACTCCCGGCTAATTCAGAAGCATCATTACTGATCCCTTTCTTCCGCACATCCTCTATCCTCTTGACACACGACAGTGGACGATTTGACAGAAGCAAGCAGCGATTACGCAGCCAACTCCTGGGTCACCTGGTTCCTCTCCACGAAGGGCAACGAGTACTTTTGCGAAGTCGACGAAGACTACATCCTAGATCGCTTCAACCTCACAGGCCTCAACGCCGAAGTGCAGCACTACCCACAAGCCCTCGATCTCATCACTGACTCGCTCGAAGATGATCTCTCCGACTCTATTAGGGACTCGGTAGAAGCACAAGCCAAGTTGCTCTATGGACTGGTACACGCCCGATACATCATCACCACACGCGGATTGGCCAAGATGCTGGAAAAGTACAAGCGCGCCGACTTTGGAAGATGTCCTCGTGTTCTTTGCTATCAGCAACCACTGCTGCCCGTCGGTCTCAGCGACAACCCCTTCCAGAAGGCAGTCAAGCTTTTTTGCCCAAGATGCGAGGATATCTATTCTCCCAAGAGCAGTCGACACGGTACCATTGACGGCGCATTCTTCGGCAGCACCTTCCCACACATGCTCTTCATGGTCTACCCCAACGTGCTCCCATCCAAATCGCCAACTTCCCAATCACCATTCTTGCTCAGCGGATCTTCGCAACACCGATCCGACGCCCGCGCACATGCGGAACAAGCTGATGTTGACGACTCGATCATGTCCATTCCAGGCGGTGCCGGCAACGGATCTGCCGTTCCAGGTGCAGCATCTTCATCCGCGGCAGCCGCTGCAGCAGGAAGCGCAGCTGCCGGGTCCAGTAATCCTCCGTCGCATTCCACAGCAGCCGCAGCCGCAAAGGTCGAACGATATCGACCACGCATCTTTGGCTTCCCCGTCCACGAGACGAGCAAGTTGCAAAAATGGCAGGACAAGATGCGCGATCAGCAGATTGAGCGTTTGGAAAAGGTGGAGGCGGCGGGAGGAATCGCTACGCCAGGTGCGGCTGCCTTCTTCCGCAAAGTAGTTCCTGCTTCGACAGTCGGTGCGGAGGCAGGAACGGCGAGCGCGGCGCCAGTAGCAGCGGCATCAGGGTCAAACGCAGCAACACTCGGAGCCGTACCAACACAAGCGGCGACGTTGCCAGTAACCAGCACACCATTGCAAACGGCTCCCCCTGCCGCTACACGATCCTAGACGTCCACTTTGTCACTTCATCAACTGCTCTGCATACATCTTTCGCCTCGTCCCAGCTCGCCCACACGGACACGGCTGTATACCAAAACTCGCCTCTACATCCTCTCCTCTTAGTCTCTTCCTGTAGTAATGCATCCCTTTGTCGCTCAATTCGTTACACTGCAGAGTCGGAATTGTCATCGTAACTAAATTCAGAGACATGTCTCCGCCCGTCTCTGCCCTTAACAAAATCATCACCTTTGTGCCAGTAAACCACTGACGGAGTCGAAATCTGTCAAGCGGAGCAGCTCTCAATTTCATGATCCCAAACACACGCTCAATTACTCTTGGACACAAAGGTTCTCTGATCGTATTTGCGATTCCACGTGTCTAAAGATGCGATAAAGATAGTCTAAAACGTATACTCTACTCCAAGTGCGGTAAGCTAGAGCCTTCAAAGCTGGACGGAGCAAACAACCTCAGCGACGAGTTTCCTGATGTCTTCAGCACGCTTTGCGCCGGCTTCCAACACCTCTTCATGCGTTGCTGCTTCCTTTTGATCCTCGCCCAACACCTTCTTGACTTTGTCTTCGACCTTTTCTCCGCCGTTGAATTCGTCTTTGAGTGCGGCTTCGAAATCAAAGTAAGGTTTGAGGACGACCTTGTTTGTGATCAACGAGATTGCTAGGACTTTAAGACCTGCGTGAGCGGCGGCGATGACTTCGGGGACGGTGCTCATGCCTACAGCGTCTGCACCTACGGTTTTGAGGAATCGAGCGTCGGCACGGGATTCGTAGCTTGGTCCCAAAACATAGGCGTATGTACCGGAAGCTAAGGAAGATTGCAAACCGAACTTCTGTGCTGCTCTGTACAACGCCAGCCTCAATTCTAAATCGTACGCATTCGAAAGAGGGGGAAACCTCGGCCCCAGCGCGTTCAAGTTGTGCCCAATTAAAGGGTTCATACTCGTCAGCGTGGGTAACGAAAGGTGATCGTGAATCGCCATGATCGTCCCCACTTCGAAACTGTCATGCAAACCACCGGCGGCGTTGGTAACGATAAGAGCCGAGATTCCGAGAAGCTTCATAACGCGTGTTGGGAAGACACATGCCGCTGCGGTGTGGCCTTCGTACGTGTGAAATCGGCCAAGACAGGCAACGACGGGAACCTTGATCGAGTCCTGGGTGATGTAGCCGAATGCGAGGGAGGATTTGTGGCCTTCAACGGTGGATTCCGAGAAGCCGGGGATGGAGGTATACGGAACATGGACGGCCGATTCGAGCGACGAAGCCAGTCCGGAGAGTCCCGAGCCACTGTCATTGCAAACATCATCATCGAGCGTCATGACTTGGAACAAAGAGTCAGTGAATGATAACAAGAGCAAGAGAAGCATGATAGCACGCGAGCAAAGCGTTAAGAAACGTACCAAATGATACCCCATTTCGGACTGGCCAACTCGGCAGGCACCTGACTGCGAATCGCCTCAACGGCTTGCTTGAACTGCGCTGGAAGAGCGTCTACATCTACGTTGGCCGCCATCTTGAAAACCTCTATGCTCTATAAACAAGAAGTGATCGTGTGTGTGTGTTGTGAGAAGAGGTTGAACGAAGGACGAGGAGGAGCGGTAGACCCTTTTTGACCTTTTCTGTCCTCCGTTGCCAAGCGGAGCACAGGCAAAATTAAGGGACGACTCTTCGGATTTGCCGAAAGCAAACACACAGGCACGCCAAGACACACACACACAGGCTGCAAGGCACGGACCGGGAAAATGATCACCTTTTTTTTTCGGCCATCTCCGAAGCTCGATACCGCACCATTCGCATAGAGCAGCTCGCAGAGCAAAGAGATGCAACGAGTTGACGTGAGCACCAAGCTTAGCTGTCGCAAATGTTCTGGTATGTGCAAGCGAGGACCAGTTTTTTGTCATGGTAGAACCACGAGCATGTCATTGGAGGCGGAGAAATATTTTAGGCAAGATGTTGATCACTGTGCTGCTGTACAATGTTGAGACCAACGAGCGAACTTCTTTCTTCGTGGCTATCTCAGAGTCGAATCACATCGAATAGTTCTCATAGATAGCCATGAGCCTGCTCGTGATGACAAGCAAGGAGTGCGAGACTTACTGGTGAATCATACCGCAATTGAGAATAGACAGGACAGTCGACCACGAAGAAGAAAGCTTTGACAAGCTTGATTGACCCTGTTCATATGTTGTGTGGATGACTCATCCCGTTACTTGCTCCATCGACGTCTACACATCGTCGGCTTTCAGCCAACACAGGAGTTGATACTACCGATCCGTTTCCGCACCAATTCATTGCAGAAGCAGCAAGCACAAGAGGAAACCGCGCCATGCCAGGCCTGCATGGCAATGCGATCAAGACCTCTTCCATGCCGCTGTGATCACAGCCAAGGAGCGCGATATCCCCACAGGATTGTCTCCAAGTGAGCGTCTCACGGCTTTCAGCCAGCGCTGGCTTCACAACAACCGGCTAGTTGATCCTACCCTCCCATCTGAATGGACAACCTTTTTGCAGTCAACAACGCCGCTGCCAGACTGGTTCTGGACCACCGTGGTCGAGATCGTCTGCAGCAAGCCCGGCCGTTCCAATGAAGGGACAAGTTGTAGCAGCGCTGGGGCTATCAACATCCTCGAGGATCTGTTAAGCGCCTACATGAACATCAGACCCGGCTTCAAGATCACCGACTCCATCCGTCGTGCTGTTCGGCAGCTTATCGATGAGCACCCGAATACTCGGCCTCATAAGGAGTATGCGACCTGGGAGGACGTCGAGCAAATCCTCGAGCTTGGCATCTTTGGTCGTCATATGCACAGCAAATGGAAGTGCCCTCGCGAGAGGGTCCAAATGGCCTGCGTGATTCTTCTTATTCTTGCCTGCGCATGTCACCCTGGAGAGCTAGGGGTCGCCGACAGGTGTGGTCCACCGGGCTGCGTACGCTGGAGCGATTGCAAATTCATCCTCCATCAGCCACAGAGACCTGGAAATCCAGTTTTCGACCCCTGCAACAAATTTGAAGGGGTGATGCTGGGGTCATTGAGAGCAATTGCGCCAGTTCGGCGCAATGACTTGGTGGTAAAGGTCGGGAATCCAGCTGCATCCCGCATACCTTCGAGTCGGCGGTCGACATCCAACACCCTCAATGCGCTAGCGCGATCAATAGAGTAGGTGCTATGAGCACCTGGGTGAAGTTGACGAAGATGGGCTGATAAGCCACATCATCTCGCATTCGCAGCTCCACTACTTCTTGATCTGCCGACAAAGATGCAAAGCACGCATTGGCGAGATCCTCGAGGGCCAAGCGACGCCTGTAGGCGTGGCCTTGGTTAGCCGGAAATGCGAGTAGTATGACTGGGTTTGCGATGGGCGGAGCGGAGGGATCGGACAAAAGCGGTACCTTGTGGCTGTGAGCAAGGAGAAGGAGAGGAACAGTCAGCGTGTCATCTCGCAAAAGGTGGAAGATGGCAGCCACTGACTTTTTAAATGCGGGTCTTCCAAGCTTCGGATCTCGAAGTCACAGGAGAAGGTGGGAGGACTATGACTGATTCGCTTGCTCCAGGCTAATTGAGGTCCAGAGGACACACTCGACGATCCTTGATTACGCCAACAGACGTAGAATGGACCTTCAGCCACAAGCGGGCCAGCCTTCACAAGGAAGAATATATCCTCAATTGGGTGCAGATCGATGTGCTGGCGCTCATCCGAGGGCGCAAACAGCGATACGATCTCATTTGTGGGCGCGGCATCACCAAGAAGCCCCACATCACTCTCAGCCGCCGCGATGAATACGTCCTTGTCGACGGTGATGCTGAAGTCGAAGCTCTCACCCAGGTCCGGGATGCCGTCAAGGAGCGCCTTGTCGCTGCCACTGGGTCAGCAGCGAAGCCAGCGCACGACGAAGACCCGCTACACAGCGAACACGTCAGCGCAGAATGTCGCGTTCGCGAGGCTAGGCTTCGCGTGCGAGATCGGATCAAGCAACAGCGCCAAGACACTCTCGCTGCAGCCACCGAGGCACTCATCTTCGGTCTCCCTCTTGATCTGGACCAGCCTGGAGCAGCAAGTCAGCCATGGCCGACACCACTGCAGCCCCGCCAGTGCCAGCATGGCACTCAGTACAACTGCACTCACAAGATCTTAAAACCACAGAGCGGTTGCAGTCACTCAATCGCTTCTACGATGAGCTGAGAGCTCGCTTATGGACCAATTTCGATCCAATCATCCGTGTTGATGAGCTTTCCGCTGTTGGCAGAGCAAGGGTTTCCTTTGCCAAGTTTGGAGAATACCTCAGCTCGGGTCACGGCACACTGACCCGCAAGTGGTCTAACCAAGACTGCAAGGCCTGCAGCAAGCTCTGGACAACGGACAGGGAGGACATCGACATCATGGCACTCTTGCGCGGTCACCAACAACGGAAGGAATTGCTGCGTAGACGTGACTTGACCAAACAGCCTTACATTGTGCTCAGCAGAGCAGACGAGTCACAAACAATCACAGTCTAGCGCAATTGAGAAGGGCGGAATCTGACGTTCCAAGATTTTTGATTTCGTGACACGAAAGAATGCAATAGCTGACAGGTTGGAATGGATGCTAGGAGAACGGAAACGAGCGAGCGGCTTAGAGCTTGCCAGCTTCGATGCCACGAGCCGAGAGCTTGGACTTGAGGATGCGAGCGACTTCGTCGAGGTATTCGAGGGTTGTGACATAGTGCTCACGCTTCATGGCCTTGCCGTGGTAGATGAGAGCGAGATCCTTGGTCATCTTGCCGCCATTGATGGCGTCGAGGCAGGCCTCTTCGAGGGCGTTGGCAAAGAAGACCAAGTCGTCGTTCTTGTCGAGCTTGCCACGGAAGGCAAGACCACGAGTCCAGGCGTAGATAGAAGCGACCGAGTTGGTGGAGGTCTCGTTGCCCTTCTGGTGCTCACGGTAGTGGCGGGTGACGGTACCGTGGGCAGCCTCGGACTCCATGACCTCGCCGTCGGGGGTAATGAGCTCCGAGGTCATCATACCAAGCGAACCGAAACCTTGGGCAACGATGTCCGACTCAACGTCACCTGTGGTATTGGAAAATAGGCGGAAAAAGAAAATCGAAAAAATAAAAGAATAAAATCAAAAATCAAAAAATCGCGAAAGTCAGTCTTCGTCACCATCATTTTTCGATACCATCAGGAGCACGGGGTATATCGCGCTTACCGTCGTAGTTCTTGCAGGCCCAAACGAAGCCTCCATCGGACTTGATGGCTTGCGCTACCCTATCATCGATCAATTGATGCTCGTACCAGGTGCCGTTTGCTTCGAAATCCTTCTTGTAGGTCGACTCGTAAAGCTCCTGGAAGATATCCTTGAAGCGACCGTCGTATGCCTTGAGAATGGTGTTCTTTGTGGAAAGGTAGAGGGGCATCTTTTTCTCGATGGCGAGCTTGAACGAGGCGTGTGCGAATCCGGTGATTGACTCGGTAGTGTTGTACATGGCCATTCCGACTCCTCCTCCCTGAGGGTAGTTGAAGATCTCCCATGTCTGAGGAGCGGATCCGTCCTCGGGTGTGAACTGCATGGTGAACTTGCCGGGCTTGTCGACGGCAAAGTTCTGGCAACGGTATTGGTCACCGAAGGCGTGACGGCCGATGATGATAGGCTTCTTCCAGCCAGGAACGGGACGGGGGAGGTCCTCGAGAACGATAGGAGCACGGAAGACGGTACCGCCAAGGATGTTACGGATGGTACCGTTAGGGCTGAGCCACATCTTCTTGAGGCCGAACTCCTTGACACGAGCCTCATCGGGGGTGATGGTAGCGCACTTGACACCGACCTTGTACTTCTTGATAGCCTCAGCGGCGTCGATGGTGACCTGGTCGTCGGTGGCATCACGGTGCTCAATGCCGAGATCGTAGTACTTGAGGTCAATGTCGAGGAAGGGGAGGATGAGGTCCTCGCGGATCTTCTGCCAGATGATACGGGTCATCTCGTCACCGTCGAGCTCAACGACGGGGTTGGCAACCTTGATCTTGGCTGGAGGAGCCGAACCGCGTGGATGAACGATCGACATGGTATTGGAAGTGAAGGGCGGAGTGTTACAGATGTGCGGAAAGATGGCAAAGTTAGTGTCGGAAGCGAAGTTGTGAGATAGCAGAGACAAGAAGCGAAAGATAAAGGAGGGACATGGTAAGGATGGAGGAGGAAAGATGAGGGGGCGATAAGAAGAAGCGGGGGAGGGGTAATCCAGGAACACCAAGTGGGCCCGCACGAGGAGCACCAAATAGATTGCCTTTTTGACCGGCAGAAATGCAGCAGAACAGCGCGTCAAACTGCCCTCGAGTAGCCGGCCAGCCGGAGCTGCAAACCCGGCTGACAGCCAGCCAGCCAGCCACCTTTTCTTCTAACATTTCTGGAAATCGGCCAAAAAAGCCAAAAAAAATTGCGCCTTTTCCTTCTTTTTTTTCTTTTCGCTCGAGCCAGCGAGCCAAATTAGAGCTCTGCAGGTTGCACGAAACAGCCATCAACGGGAGCATCGAGAAAGTTGAAATACGTACCAAGAGCAGTCATTGTGGTAGTGAAAGAACGGGTGTTGGCACCGAACGAGAGCGAGGATGCTTGGTGGGCGAGGGTGTTGGTGCGAGTGACAGAAGCCGAAAGAGAGGCGTTCTGGAAGGAAGCTCGAGAGTTGGTGGTACGAGAAGCGACTCGAGACGAAAGCGACGAGTAAGAGCGACGAGTTGAAGGAGAGAGAAGAGCTCGAGTGGAAGCGGCGTTGGCACTGAAACGAGCTGCAGACATCTACTCGCGAGTACGCAGGTATATATGTCAGAAAATGAGAAAGTAATGGGAGAAGGTGGTGGTGGTAGTGGTAGATGGTGAAGAGAACGGTCAACGCGGGCGATATTTGATAGAGAGGATCAAATCGGAGAAACGCAGGGTGACACCGGAAACAAGGTGAATGTGTGTGGGGGGTAAAGCGGCGAAAACGATTGGCCGGCGAAAGACAAGGGTGCAGAACAAGAAGAATTGGGCGAGCGGGCAAACGGAGGGATGAAGGCCGAAGCGATGTGATTCGCAGATTCGCAGATTCGGCAGCGAGCCGCGAGGCCAAGCGCGGGGGACGTCAAATAAGATCAAACCAGCGCGCGCACCATCAGCAAGATGGCAATGGCGAGCGAGTAGGACAAAAAGAAAGTTTTTGGGGGGAAAGTCGAGCCGCCACAAGCCAAGGAATGTGTGCGTGTGTGTGTGTGCGAGGCCGGCGACGCCACGGAAAGAGCCATGCGCAAGAGCCCAAAGTTTAAAAAATGGAAGAACCAGATCGCGTGTCCGGAGGTCGCGGCCATACCAACACCAACCAGTTAGAACAAACACCAGACAAACACCGCGGCCGATAGGAGCGGAAAAGAGAGTGTGAGCGAGAGGCGAGGTAGACGAGGCGATTAGAAAATTGAGAAAAGGTGTTAGAACGCCAGAAAATATTCCATCAAATATGGAGTTTGAGTGGACGTGCAAACATCAGCATGACGTTGATTATGAGTTGCACAAGTCGTACAAGCCGCATGGCACGAGCATCGATGAGCACCAGATCAGAGTATGATGTCGATAAAGTCGTAGTTGATAGCGAGAACGATCGGTGATTCACCAAGAAGGGATGGAAGGAAGGAGAGCAAGAGCACAAGAAAGTCAGTCACCGATTGCGCATGTTTCTTGTCCTACCAATGCCGACACGGTCGAACCAGAGAAGACATGCGGGGAAGTTTGCTGACGAGAAAGAGCATCAAAGCTGCAGACGAGCTTTTGTGTCGTGGCGTGCGTCCGTGTCGAATTGGTGAAAAGATGAGAGGTGGTGTTGTACATACGGTGACGAAGAGGCCGAGTCGTGGCAGGAGAAGCGGTGCACAAGATTCGAAGGTTGGGCGGCTGGTGAATCGCTTCGAGAGAGACTGCGGTGAATAAGATTCGTGCAGGTCGCGGAAGTATCAGCAAAAGGTCGAGATGATGATGGAGGTGAAGGTAACGATGATCCGTGATCCAAGGAGAGCTGGATGTCCTACTCATGAGATGGACATCAGACTCATATGTGGAGTGCGGCTCACTTCTTCTAAAAATCTGCAAGTCTATCATCTGCATGAGATTGTGATTGACTCGAGCCGCAAGCTGCTGATTTGTGTGAAATGCATTCTTATCGCTGTGGAATCTTGCGCTTGCAGAAGGCACTGATTCTGCAAGGTGAACACCGACGGTCATGAAGCGGTGGATTGACCGGTGCTTTACGCGATTTTTCGAAAAAAATTAAAGCTCACAACGGCCGAGTGAACAAACGTGAGCACGCACTGTTCCCGCAGATGCGGAGCAACTCTAGCTCGTCTGGTCACACTTGGACCCTTTCTATTGCCGCCCCTCATCCTCATCACCGTTCTCATTGCTGTCAACGACCAATCCTTTCCACTCAGCACTTGGTAACATACGCTTCATCCGAAACAGCACTCGCTAGAAACAGTACCGAAAGTGGAAGCCGCCAAGATGAACGTCAAGCCACACAAGCAGTCCATGTCGGAGCTCAAGTTGCGCCGGCTGACAGAGCACAACCAGCGCTTGAAAGAGGATCTCGAGCGTCCTCGTATTCGTGTCTCGGAGGCTAGTCAAAGGTAAGCACTCAATGATCAGCTTCAGCGATCTTGTGCTCTTGCAGCGTCTACACTGCAGACTTGCATCACTTCTTTTGCCTGATGTTCTTGTGTTCGGAATGACCGATGGCTGACTACCTCTTGCCTTTCTTTGCCTTTGTGCACTCGCCTTGATGGTCTCAGCTTGATCAACTACTGCAAGAGCACCCGTGACTACCTCGTGCCATCCGTTTGGGGACCTGTCAGCAAGGGAGACGACCCATACGCCCCCGCTGGTGGAGGATGCAACTGTGTTGCCATGTAAAGGCTGTCTCCCGTCTCGATCCTTTCACCCTTCAGCTGCAATTTGCTTTTCTGAGGCTCTCCTCCTTTCACTCGCCGTCAATGTGAAAGAGAAGGGACTTGCTATATCCCGCCAAGTTGCAGGCCGTCATTCCTTTCCACTCCAATGTTTCTCTGCATGTTTCTAGCTCTCAATCGCATCGGCAATCCCATGATCCATATGTTCGTTGAACTCTCCTTTGTGTGCCATAGTAGTTGGGAATGCGTGTGATTCTAGCATTGAGAATGGGAGGAGCCGAGAAGGTGACACTTGAGAGTGGCGCACGTTTCGTGAGCATCGGACAGGCCGATTAAGATCTCCACTTGCAGCCGACACTATCTACGATCACGAACGGATAAGCCGAAACCCTCTTTGCTTCTTCACCATCATCATACAAGGTCATCTCCCTAGAACATTTATCGAAGACTCTCTATTTCCCTCGTCTCAAAGACCGTGGCATTCGCATCGATGGATCCGACATGACCTTCTCCGACTCCTTTTGGTCGCTCAATCCATTCGCTCAGTCTTGGGCGCCAGCAAAGCCCAAGCCGCCACAACGCCGAAAGGCTGTCTTTACTCAGCAGCGCATCGAGACCATTGGCGGAAGCGGATCCTCGAGCTACAGTGCACTTGAGTTGCCGCCACAAGGGCCCTCGATAGGTGATCCCCGTCTGCCTGTCGAGCTGATCGTTCATATCGTCCTACTCGCGGCTCAGGACATCGCTTTCGATGATGATGACGAGCGAAGCAGCGTCTCCTTGCAGCTGCTGGAACTGGCTTGTGTGAGCAGGGTATGCCATCGGGCTGTACTGTCCACGTTCCTCCTCCCCAGCCTTACCCTCTCGGGCGTCAAGCAGATTCGGACATTTGCCATCAGCCTCGACAAGAACCGGCTTGGTATTCGCTCTCTCTCCGAGACACGCATTCAAAGCCTCACCTTCCGAGCACGTAACATCACCTCCGCATCTAAAAGCTACGGCCCGGCCTTGTTCGACGCCAGCCAAGCTCAGACTCAATTCGAGAAGCAACTTCTTCCGTTCATTCGGATCATCCTGTCGCACTGCGGGGAGCTGCGAACTCTGCGCATTGAAGGTGTTCCTCGCGGATTGCTTTCTCGTCTCGACGAGCTTTGCAGCAAGATCGAATCTTTCGATTGCCTGATGGGTCATTATGGCGGAGATCTCGAGCGTAACTTTTGGTCCGCGAAACGCTGGAGCAATCTCACCCGGCTGCAGCTGCATGGCCCTCGTTTGCAGCTCACACCCTCCGTTGCGGCTGCATTAGCGTCACTGCCCAAGCTCGAAACGGTCGGCTTAATTGTGCCAATGGTTGTTCCTGGCCCGTCCACAGACATCAATAGCGGCGACGAAAGCGTTCTGCTTTCAACAGCATTGAATCCTCTGCAAGTGCTCCTTGACCGCAGCTCAAGCCTGCAAGAGCTACTGCTCGTCGGACATGCCGAAAAAGACTACGTCGGCTACAGCGACAAGCTTCGATTCTTCATGCAGGATCTGCGACAAGGAAGTCCAGGCTCGCGAGTGCAGCTCAAACTCGTCACTGTCATTCGCCGTCCGGAATCGCTGCAGGCAGGAGAAGAAGGTGCATCGAAACTCAGGCTGCACCCTTGCGAAGTGAGTGCTTGGATGATGGATCGCGCGCAATGCGGCCTCCAGTGGTTCGAAGGGTCAAACCCGGAAGGGGAGGAAAACAAGGTCGGCGACCTGGATCATATGGTAGAGACCTGGCAAGCAGCACAATACACACCGCCGCCATCAACACTCGCATCCTTGACACCGTCGAGAAACATCAGCAGGACTGGTAGTCCCATGCCTACCATGTCCACCGGGGTAAGGAGCAGGGTTGTCCCCATCGACACGCTCTCCGACAGCGAAGAAGAAAGCTTTGACGAGCTCGATTGAGCTTCACTTGTAAGATACACACGTATACCATTCATCACTTAGCCGAATCGAGCTTTCGTGAGTGAAAGTTTGAAACTCATAATCACATTGGTAGACTAGAGGGTCGTTGCTAGCTCAGACACAGTTCGGAAAATTGCGGCAAAGTTGCGATGTGATAGTATGAGATTGCAAAAGAAAAGTACGCCCAAGAAACAACAGCAATAGCAGAATCAACCGTGCTTCCAGTAGCAAATGTCACCATCCTGAACCTTGTACTCCCTTCCGATCTGCTTGTATTTACCTGCTGCCTTGACGCCGTTCTCGTTGCCATGCTCTTTGATGTCGTCGATGCTGAAGACCTCACCGCAGACGAACTTCTTCTGGAAATCGGTGTGGATGATACCAGCCGCCTCGGGAGCCTTCAAACCTTTCCTGAAGGTCCAAGCCCTGACCTCGTCCGGTCCGGCAGTGAAGTATCGGACCAGATCCAAACCGTCGTATCCTGCCTTGGTGATCTTGCCGAGGGCACCGGTGATGTTGTCGCCAAGAGTGGCGAGTTCTGCGGCCTCGGCTTCGGGTGAGCCGAGAGCAAGGAGACGCTCCTCGAGTGCGACGGAGAAGGGGATGAGCAAGTCACCTGGATTGTTCTCGTCAATCCAGGCCTTGATCTTGGCGAGCCACTTGTTCTTCTTTCGGACGTAATCCTTTTCTGAGAGGTTGACCAGGTAGATGACGGGCTTGGCGGTGAGGAGTTGAAGGTTGTTGATGACTTCGACCTGCGCGTTTGTCAGAGCAGAGATGGATGAAGAAGAGAGAGGTGTGAGTTGAAAGATTCGACAAACAGTACCGAAGCCTCTGCGAATCGTCTCTGCTGCTACCGCTGCTGCTGCTGCTATGCGGGTGTTGAATCAGTATATAACATATTTATCTCATGCTGGCTTGATGGGCCATCGACGAGCTGGGTTAAATTTATCGAGTGTCTCAAGTTGCGCACTCTTTATCATCCTTTGAAATTGTAGCAGTCGCAGCAGCGGCAGTCGCAGCGATTGGAGCAGCAAAGATCGAATCTCGTATCGTTGTACACTTACCTCGTTGTTGTTCCAGTCACCCTTTCGGACATCCTTGTTGTCCTCCTGGACGTGCTTGAGGAGCTTCTCGATGATGCCGACCTCCTCTTTCCTCTTCTTGTCTTCGAGACTGACGTTACCGGCACTCCTTGCGTTCTTCTTGGCGTTATCCAACGCCTTTTCGATCCAATCAATGTCCTTCAACCTCAACTCTGTCGAGATGATCTCCATATCTCTGATGGGGTTCACGTCACCCTCGACGTGAATAACTTCAGCATCGTCGAAAGCCCTAACGACCTGGAAGATACCATCGACACTCCTGACGTTGCTCAAGAAAGCATTTCCCAGACCAGCACCTGTACTCGCACCCGCTGTCAAACCGGCGATATCGATGCAAGTCAAGAAAGCGGGAACCTCGGATTTGGGCTTGTACTGCTGGGCCAACCAGGTAAACCTGTCATCGGGAACGGGGACTCGTGCCTCTTCGGGTTCGATGGTAGCGTAAGGGAAGTTGGCGGATTTACCCAAATCACACTTGGCTACGACGTTGAAGAAGGAAGATTTACCGACGTTGGGCAAACCGACGATACCCATCTTGAGGTTGTTCGAGGGACGACCCAAACGGATCTTCTCAACGACGACTTGCTTCTTGGGAGGCATCTTGTTGAGTCTATATGATTTGGCGTGGGGAAGGAGGGTGGAAGTGAAGGTTCGTACAGATACTCGAGCTGAAGTAAAGGCTGCAGGAGTACTGGTCTTGGTTTTGGTGGTGTTGGGGACGAAACGCAGCGATGATGATGTGGCAGTGCGTGTTAAAAGTGTGCGTGTAGTAGAAGTGGCAGTGGCAGTGGCCAGACGCAGATGAGCCATGGGATAAGGTATATGGTGTTGGAAAGAAGAATAGGACGAGTTGGATCAGATTTTTTCTTTCCTTGTTGGCTTCTCGCTTTCTTCTGGCGGTGTTCTTCGCTCCTTTGCATTCTCTCTGCTTCTGATCACGAGTCAAAGTCGAACCGTGCAGAGGTCTTTATCGTCCGACAACTGAAAGCGCTTCGGAATTGTCAGATCGAGAAAAACGCGCAAAGATGGGGCTTGGAAAAAATCAGTTGACGTCAATTGCTGTGCTCCGCTGCTTGGCTTCAGCGAAACACAAATTTGGGCGCGTTCTTTGTGCCGCGATCTGCGCATGACATTTTGAATTTTGTTTGATTCAGGGGAAGAGAGGGAAAGTGTCGGCGGAGGCGCGTTGCTTTGACTCTTCTGAAAGCTCAGCATCGGCAGACACAACACATATACACACACACAGACAAACGCACACTGCAATTTCCCTCTCCGCTTCGCTTCTCCTGCTGGCAGTGCAGTGAAGCGCATTTCGACATTTCTCAAGTTTCAAATCAGATGCAACTCGGCTCTCTTTCATGGCGATCCTCAACAGTTGCTCACTATCATCACCACCATCACCTATACCATACATCGACAAGTCACCATAATGCGATCAACAACATACGCTCTGGCTCTCGTAGCCCTTGTCATCTCCTCCCTCATCTCCCTCGTCTCCGCACAAGCAGCAGCAGGTGGAGGTGCAGGCGTAGCAACAACGTACACAGGCGTTCAAGTCATCAGCGGTTACACTCCTCCTCAGTCGACTCCTATTCCCGTACCTACAGTTCCTCGCGGTACCATCCTTACAACCATCCCAGGCTACGGTAACGGCTCGAATGCTGGCGGCAGCGGTGGACAGTTGAACCAGGGTTCCGGTATGGGCGGAAGCTCAAGTGGTGCATTGTCATTGTTCACTTCCGCTCACTTCATGGCTAGTGCAACAAGTGCGACGACATTCGCTTGTGTCGCAGTTGTCGCTGCCGCTGCTGTACTCCTCTAAGTGGTTCGGCAAAAAGCAGTCGACTTCGAACGACACGCAATGCAAGGTGCGCAAGCATCCTCTCCGACGACATGCCTGCGGTTTACATCTCGAGGACGACATCTGGTCGGACCCAAAGACTCTTTGCTGCAATAGCACATCAATGCATTCTAATGCCAGCGATCTGCATCTCGCTTGGCATAGTTCGGCGAACCCTGCCAGACTGACATCGAAGCACTCTCCACGATATCGAACATTCAACCCACCCTCGATCAACTACGGACTCTCATATCTTTCTTTCTGCCCTCTTTTCTCCCATCACTGCACATGCTCTCTCCTCTTCAACTCACTATGTCGCTCATTTTCTATGCTTCCTCTTTCTCCTCTTGCCTACATCTTGACTGCGTCTCGATAAGTACCCGCTCTGCAATGCATCTCTTCTTTCTTCTCTTTCTTCAACAACATCTGCAAAGGCGATTTGTGATCTGATACAGCTGGGCATTACGAGGAAGCGAAAAGTGGGATGTGCGATCCGGCGCATCTGGGATACATTGAAAGCTCTCAAAGCGAAACCGAATCGTGATTGTCCTCGTCGTAACTTTGCTACTAGTGTGATGAGTGATGGCGTTGGCGTTGACGTCGATGGAGATGGAGGTGGTGGTCGAGGGTGTTGCGTTTGCGCTTCTTCATGAAGCCGCCCATCATACCGCCTAGTCCTGGCATTCCACCTCCGCCTCCGCCGCCGAGCATGCCGCCTAGGCCGGGCATCATTTCTCCGCCTCCGCCACCAGCTCCTCCCATGAGTCCGCCTAGCCCTGGCATGCCACCACCTCCGCCTCCCATCAATCCCCCTAGACCTGGCATTCCACCACCTCCACCTCCGCCCAGCATCGATCCCAAACCGCCCATTCCGCCTCCAGCGCTTGTGCTGCCGGGGATTGGAGTTGTTGAGCTCGAGTCTGCCGTCGTCCCTCCTGCTGCACCGCTGGTTCCACTTGAACCCGACTTTGCATTCGTACCCTTCGCCGGTGCAACATCACCCCCTTCACCAGTGCAACTGCTCTTGTAAGCAGCAACCAAAAATTGCACTGCCGTTCCAATATCCTGCATAGCATACGTCATATGAGCCATCGGATTCATCCCATTCTCGCAAACCGGATCACCAAAGTGACAGTACAGCTTCCAATTCTTCGTCGTGGGAACCGGTTGCATCTTGAGTGGATCTCCAAACGTTACCGCTCCTACTACGTTGCGGCCTTGAATCTTGTGTACGACCATGGCGCCTTTACTGTAGCCTCCTAGAACAAATTTTGTGTTGGGGCATTTGGCGGTGATACCAGCCATGTATTGGGAGGCAGTGTTGGCGCCGATGCCGGGAGAGACCATATATTCTGCGTCAGAGGTGTAGACGGTATCGTAGCAGAGGGTGCCGGGAATCTGCTGCTGGAGGCCGTTGCAGAGGGGTCGGCCGACGATGCCGAATGTGCCTTGAAGCTCGGTTGTGCCGCGTGCGAAGATTAGGTATAGCGGAGGACAGCCTCCTGGAGATGTAGACGAAGAAGAAGGGGAGGGAGAGGAGCCCATACCTCCAAGTCCGGGCATCCCACCCATCCCACCGCCTCCCATTCCACCCATCAGGTTGGCTAAGCCGCCCATTCCTCCTCCTTCACCGCCGCCTCCCATGCCTCCCATACCACCCAGTCCGCCCATCGGCATCATCAATGGCGATCTCTTGCGTCTTCCTCGACGTGCTGGAGCGCTTTCGTCATTCACCGTGTTACTAGTCGTCGTTGTGCCTCCATTCTCTCCATTAGTCGAAGTGACAGGCGAGGTAAAAGACAACTTCTCGCAGTCCTCCTCTCCTCCCTTTCCGTTGGTCGCTTTGGTCTCGCTTCCTGACTCGGCGTTCTTACTTTCCGTGCTCGAGGTATCGCTTTCTCCTGTCTCGCTTCCGCTTCTCGAGTTTGAAGCCGTAGTCGAAGCCGAATCTTCGCCGCCATTGCCTGCATCTGAAGCCGGCTTTGAGGAAGCAGAGTTGCGCGATGCAGCTGTATCGGACGGTGGAGGAGTATTGTCGACAGGGGCATCGAGCTTGCTGTCATCACTGAATGGGGCTGAGCTTGAAGAAGTACTGCTGTTGCTGTTGTCGGTGTTTGTAGAGGTTGTGCTTGTGCTACTGCTACTGCTTTCGTCATTGCAAGGGGTCTCGGATGAATACGTTGTGCCTCCATTGCTGCTTTCGTCAGTCGAAGAGGTGGTGGATGACTCTTCGCTCCCATTGGCGCCTGTGTTCGTGCCGGACGTGGTGGTGCTGGTGTCGGTCTTTGGATTTGTTGGAGTTTCGCTGGAGGAAGACGAGGGGCTGGACCCGCCATCAAGTCCTCCCCCTGCCGCACCTCCGAGACCGGGAATGCCTCCGCCTACGCCTCCTATCAGCGATCCCAGACCACCACCAGCCCCTGCTCCAGCACCTCCACCGCCCAAAAGAGATTCTAGACCACCACCAGCACCACCGAGACCTGGCAGGCGGCCACCCATTCCTCCGCCTAGACCGGGTAGACCGCCCCCGCCTAGTCCTCCAAGGCCTCCCAAACCGGGCATACCGCCCATCCCGCCACCACCGAGACCGCCTCCGCCTAGTCCACCATCACCGAGACCCGGCAGCCCTCCTCCTCCACCACCACCACCACCTCCCAGAAGCTGCATCAACGGGCTCCCCCCGCCACCCATTCCACCCATACCTCCCAGCATTCCAAACGTACGCTTCTTGAGCCCTCTCCAAGTACTTTCTGCCTTACTCTTTCCCTCGTGATCATGCTTTGGTTCGTGAACTGGTGTAGCTGACGCCTGCGTCAGCAATGCCAACAATACCACCAGTAGTACCAGGCTTGACGTACCGCTCTTGAGTAGCAGCATAATTGTAGTCACAGTTCTAGCTGTGCAGACGACAGTAAGAGTTGCCGGCAGCGTCCTTGCAGTATTACGTTCGAGCGTGAGAAGAGATCCTAGCACAATGCAAAGACACCAAGTAGAAGCAAAGAGCAAAGACGGCGTGCAGGAGGGCGTGTGATGAGCGGGGGCGGGTCCCTTTCGTCAAAAGCGCCTCCGCTTATAGCCTTGACCAAAAGCAAACGCAATCGTTTTGCCGTTCACTTCGTCCGAGCGCCATACAGCAACCTATTGAGCGAGAGAGCCGTACTGAATGCTACTGCACAGCATGACGTCGAGTTGATCGGAAAAAGACACAACGAGTACGAGCACAGATCGCTTCAATCACATCTGCTCATCTGCTCGATTTGAGAAAGAGGACACCTTCATCCCCAGCGGCGGCGGCGCAATAGCGATCGTTGGCCTGACATGTACCTTTCTCATCAGCGCCCACCTTTTCCGCCGGTGATGAGACGCCCTTTTCCAACAACAGCCTACAGAACCGACATCGACTGCGTCGGCCCCCCTTCAAAACGGTGTACCTTCATCTGCGGGCAACGCCGCGTTATTAGACAGCATCATCAACATCGACTCTCTCACATTTAAAGAGAATATGTATGCAATAGCGCTGCCCGCAAGCAAAGCCGCCTCGTTAGCGTAGTTGGATTATCGCATCTGTCTAATACAGCATGCCTCAGAATTTGTCTGAGTTTCGTTTACAACAGAAGGTCACTGGTTCGAGCCCAGTACGGGGCACTCCTTTTTTGCTGAGGTTTCCATTCGGCCTCGATATCATCGTATCATCGTAATCATCATCGGTTTGCCACATCCAATACTCGATCCAGCAGAGCTGCAATTGACTTCGCAGACTGACGGGAAAAAATTTTGGCCTTAAAAAGTCTTGATGACACACGAGAACACACGTTGCTCAGAGGAGGTACTACTGATCGACTTTCCAAAGTGTTCATTTATCATTGCAAAGAATGGTTCTAATCGTCAGGTGAGAGGAATCCAATCCCGAGTGGGCGTTCGATCTTAGAATAGACGCTTCTCCATCTCCAAAAAGTTAGGCGTACCAGCACCGCTAACGGCATCCCAGCCCTGCTTGGCGGGGAAACCGGTCGTGTTGCAACCCACACTGCTTCCCTCGGTGATATCGTTCAACGCAGGGGTACCCAACCACTTTGTGTAGATCAAAGGGTTCAAGAAGCCCAACGAGGGCAAACCTTGGCTGATCCTAACGTCGTTCAGCAGACCGATGACGCTCGAGAAAGTAGGGGCGGAGGCGGAGGTACCGTAGATGAGGTAGTTGGCACCACCGATGCGAATGACGTAGCGCGAACCTTGGGCGGCAACGTCGGGGTATCCACGACCGAAGGGGTTGTAGAGGCCCTTGTACTGGTCACCGAGCGACTTGACGTAGTTGAGGACGGGGAGGACTTGGTAGAATGCGGTGGGGAAGTAGTTGGAGAATCCACCGCCGGAGTAGAAGCCAGGAAGGTCACCGTCGACAGCGATTTCGGGCGAGAAGTTCTGAGTAGCACCAACGGTGGTCGACCAGGGGCAACTGGCAGGGAACTCGGGCAAGAACGTGGCAGTTCCGTTAGGGCTGTTGACACCGTTGGAAACACAAGTTCCAGGAGCACCAACACCGTTGTCACCGGACGAGTAGATGGTCGAAACACCACGAGCACCGAGAGCGAGGATGTAGTTGCAAACACGCTCAGCGTAAGCACGGGGAACACTCTGCTCATCATCACCGTACGAAGTCGAAAGCACCTTGGGCAGCTGGTCGTAGGGCAAGCTGAGCAAGTAGTTCATCTGCAACTCGTAAGGCTCGTTGGTGTTGTTCACTGTAGCCGCATCCGGGTTGTAAGGTGGCGATCCAGCAGTGGTGTAGAAGGTGAAGGGGATAGGGTAAACGAAGCCACCCATGGTCTGAACATCCAAGTTGGCCTCGTCACCAGGCTGGCTCTGCAAGTTCAATCCACCGTCGATGCTCTGTACAGTGAAGTTGTAGTTGGCCTTAGCAGCGTCAGGGCGTTGCTGCGAGAGGTAACCCGAGAAATCGGCAAAGTTGGCATACTGGCCAAGGAAACCGCTGACACCAAGCTTGAACTTGTTAGCAGCCTTGGGGACATAGTTGACCGTCTTGTAGAAGGTACGCAGGCACAGCGAGGTGACGTGAGCACTGTTGCAGACGGAAGGAGTACCGTCTGCCTTGGCCTTGGTCGAGTCGTTCAAGTCTTCGTCGTCAAGCTTCTCGATGATGACGCGAGAGCCAGCAACATCGCTCTTGTGCGAGCGAGGCTCGGTGAAGAGAGTGATGGGACCAACATAGTCGAGGTGTTCGCTAACGTGCTCGGGGAGAGAGTACTGCTCGGCACGAATGGCGAGGCTGCCACTCCTCTTGTGCTCATACACGCCGAGATCGGCCTTGAGAAGCTCACGTGCCTTCCAGACGGGAACGTGGACGGTGAAAGTGTCCTTCGAGGGACTTCGCTCAGCGAGACCTTCGTTGATCTCAACACCTTCCTCTCGCAACCAGAGCTCAACCTCCTCTACGGTGCGCTTCTGAGGCTGGAGGTAGGAAGACACTTCATCGGCGGAAAGGTGGCGACCGTACAACTCGTGCTCAGGGTCGGATGTTTGGCGAAGACGCTTCTCGAGAGCCGAGACGTCGGATTGACGAAGGGCGAAACGAAGAGCGATGGGCTCGTTGTCCGAGGCGTCCGAGCGACGAACCCAGGAAGCAGGGACGGGGACGGACTCCTTGACGACGGCAGTGGAGCGGCGAACGGCGGCGGCATCAGCCATCAAGGCCAACGAGGTGAAGGCGATGAGCGCCTGGAGTGTGACCAACTTCATCGTGGCGATATAGCAACGGTGGTGGCGGTGAGGAGCGGGTAAGCGGGACAAGAAAGACCGGATGATGTTCTATGCAAATTGCCTGGCTAGACGTGTGGAGGGTAGGGGTCGGTCCAGGAAAGGAAGGGCAAGGGATGGGGGAAGGGAAAGAGTTGATAGGATGGGACAGGTCGATTTGTGTATGCAGGAAAGAGTGGCTAGCTATATACCCGACGGGCGATATCTTCTCTCCACATAAAAACGCTCAAGACGCTTCGTTCAGGGGACAAGGACGATGTTCAGCAGGAAGGACAGCCCCTGTTTGCGAAGAAAGGATCACACTTGGGTCAAGCCTAGCAGGACAGAAGGAGCCTGTGCACAAGTGTGATGCGGGCGACAGCCATTTAGGCTGCCGTCGGCTCAAATGCCCGCATTGCAGCGGCTCTTTCCTGTGGGAAGACGACCTGTCAACCGTTGCGCGGCGATGTCGACGAACAAGGTTCAAGCTGCGACCGAGGATATGCCATATCAAAGCGATTTGATGTGATACCGTTTCATGTTGAGACACGAGCGGAAGAGGATGGGCCGAACGGCAGCATATGACCACTATGTGCAGCTGCGATGTCTTGCCACCTCCTGTTAAGCGAGGTCTGTGCTTGGACTTAGAACGAAAAGGTTAGAGAAGCGATGCGGATCAGGGTCTTCCACAGCTGCAGTTGAGAGAAAAGGCGACGGCGGAGACTGCATTACCGACATACAATGGCTTCGATACTGTTGGTTAGACTGATAAGCAGTGCAGTATCGGCTCAGCGGTCGATGAAATTGGTCAGATGCTAAGCGAGGACCAGTCACGAGAGAGAAGCCGTTTGTTCGCCTAATTGCCCATCTCTACAACAGCTTTCTATCACAGCAATCGCCTGAGCTTGGATGTCTTACCAACAGCATCATGACGCCACAGTCGGGAGCATTAGTGTGTCAAGCTTGATTCGTTTACATGTTCTTACTCGGTGAGGCGACGATGGTCTGGAACTAATCAGCCGGGATGTATGTGAGTCGGTCATGGCAGGCAAGTGATGCTACTTTGGATCTGCGGGGCAAGGATGAACCAACGTGATTGGCTAGATTAGTCAAGGAAGCCTGCATTATCCACCGCCGCCGCCGGCTAGCTGCACTGTGAGGCGCGGTCATGGGGAGCAAGATATTGCGACATCAAATAGAGGCACAGAGAACGGAGCACGGTGTGCCGCTGCATTCGACGGCTTGCTCTTACTTGCTCTTCTGAGCTGCCTGGTATCAGTTCACAGTGTATTGAGATTCGATTTGGCCGGTGCAAATCAGTGTTTTAGTGCGACTCGCTTATGCGGTTTCTCAGATCGGCTAGTGTAACCCGCGGTCATCTTTGCCGTTCAAATCTGTTTCTGGCCGAATCACTCGCCGCCGCTTTCGCCGCCTCTGCTCAAGATTCAGGAACATCACGTACTATATTATATCTTTGCTGAACTGAAGCTGATTGCCATAATGTAGCAGCGACGACAGTGAATGGAGGGGGTTACATCTCGTTGAGGGGAGGAGACCGGAAGTCGTGGACCGGCGGTACGTCGAGAGGGCGGAGTGTCAAATTCATCTTTTGTGCTTTGGCTGCAGGACGCAGTGCGATATTGTCATGGAAAGGTGCGATAATGGGAGTATCCGTGCTGTTCGAGGTAGATCGAGCTGTAGCTCGTCGTCGTCTGCGGATGTCAGTCGTCCGTCCTAGTCTTATCCTAGTGGTCAATATCGGCCTTGTCGGTCCGGCATTGAGATGTGATGCCGCCCTGTTCAGATAGTGGGACCAGCTCGTACAGAACATGGTTCAGTCACAGATTGCGGCGCTGAGAGGTGGCCGTCCAGCAAGGGTGGGCTTTTTCAGAAAGAAGCATGTTAGGCCGCTTCGTACAGTCGGATTTTTGTATTGAAAAGGCAGAGTACAGACTTCCATCGGGTCAGACGCTGAGGTCGATGATCACGATCCTTAGATCTGTGGTTCGAGAATTTCGTATGTCGACAAAACTGACATTATTCACAAATCCACAACAAAAAGGTGCCAAAAAAGCGACCCTAAAATACTGTACTTCCCCCTTTCGCACCTCTCGTCGCCGTTGTTTCAACCTCCGCTCCTCGGACATGGTATCGGTGATCCTTGTTCTTCGATCTTAAACTCAACGCCACACTATCCTCCATCGGGACTGTAGACTTTACCCTTGTCTGATGTGTCGGAGCTATCGCCGTAGTCCCGTGTTATTCCAGAGTTCGACACCATCTTCACCGGCCAATCTTGCCAACTGTTGATCGCCAAGCAAAGTCAACTTCCAATCGTACCTTACCGAAGCTCATCTCATGTAGGAGAAACGTTCTTCTGTAAGGCCACCGCCATGTGAATGCAATCGTGTACCGTGACACCATAGCATGAATTGTGCCCATGGTGACATGATTGTCGACCCGTATGCGAGGCCCTGGTTGGTTGGTTCGGCACAGCTTGGCGAAGGACGACCGACGGCGATACGCACAAAACCGTCATTTTTTCCTTTCCTTTTTAACGATGATTTTCCGTGCTTTGTTTCGCATAAACGCGATTTCTCGAAAAGGCAACTCTACGTCGGCGGAAAATCGTGGCTGGTGAATTCAACAACTCTCGGCCTTACCGTTCTTGGTCGTTGGATGTCCAAGTCTGCACCGCTTCTTTCCAGGAGCAAAATCTATTCACCTAATACTCGAATAGGCAAGCCTGGTGTCTAGTCCCGTTCGTATTATGCTTCAACGAGATGAGTCGTGATCTGCCATGGCAACCAGAATGCAGCAATAGATAGAGGATGGACGCTTCCACGCCACCGCCACCACCATATTTCCGGCCCGCACCGCCCGTCTGTCTAAACTCTGTGCCTTCTTTTTCATTCGTTCTAGCGTCGACAATTCGATTACTCGTCCTCTTGAGGTTGGCAAAGCTGATGCAACCAAGGAGAAGACGACGTTGCCGCCGATGAGATGCAAGCGAATGTTAGCGCAGCTGCAAGACGATCGATCTGAGCTCTAACTGGTTGTCCGACAAGGTCGACATCGACAGTGCAGCAGAAAGCAGCAGGAGGCACATCAAAACAACGCGCTCGCTTAAACACGCGTTGAACCCTGATTCGCCTGTCACAAAGCAACGCGTCTGAGCACATTTTTTCTTTGAGTCGGTGCACACCTTCATCTTTGTGCTCAGATTCGACCTGTGTCTCCCACGAGAAGCGTCGAGGTCGCTGATGGAGCGTCGCATAAAATCACATGCCGAAGAGATTGAGGGTCAGAAAGGGATCGATCAGGAACCATGGCGGCTTCTCTCCTGTGGGAAAAAAAAATTGAAGAAATGAAAGAAAAATGAGATCTGCCAAAATATGCATCCCGGTCAAACAGTGCATCTTGCTCCGACCTTGTTTTTCCTCTCAGCCTCCTCCTGCCAACGGCAAAATGTCGCCGCAGTTGCCCGCCCTCTTGTTTCCACCTTCCCGATTCGGTTTCTGCTTTCCTCTGCCCATCTGCCAATATGCCACACTTTCCTCTTGCCGTACCTTCGATTGGCCAGGGTCCTTCCTTCTTTCCTCCTTTGGTTGGTCTCAGAAGAGCAACACGGAAGGTTCTATCCGACCTGATCACGCACACAGATACATCTTGCTGCCGAAGCTGCTGATGTGCCACGGAACGCGATCGCCCATCCTTGCCGTTCTTCAGCTCTCCATGTCTTGAAGCGTCGTGGTATCCCGGCAGATCTTTGACCAAATGTTTCAATGCGTTGACTGTACGTCGGGCACAGAACGACAGACATGAACTTATCCACAGCCACGTTTCATGCCCACCTTCCTCATTCGTACCACTCTGGGCATCATCCAATACGGTTCTACGCTAGTGTTGGTGGCTTTTGAACGATGCTCTGCACTGCATCGAAGCACAAAGCAAGCCGGAACTATAATCCTGCCGAGAGCTTGTCGCTGACTGGCTGGCTGGCCGACTCGCCATCCTCGGCCAGGGTGCGTGTTGGATGTGTAGAATGTAAACAACCAATCTGCTTCCCGTCGATTCGCTCTTTGAAATCTTTTGGCAGCATGTCCCAACTCAGCAAGCTTTTCTCCTCTCTTGTCGAGCTGGCCGCTCCTCGGCAGAAGCAATCAATGGAAGGAAGAACAATAGAGTCCTACTTTGACGGCTGTCACGTTTTGCCTGGGCTGGGAACAACTCCGACTAGATTGTTTGCGGACCCTGGTCTGCGATTCTGCTCAGGGGGACAAGTGAGCGGTGAGTGTTTGGTGGCGCAGTACTTGCCCTGGCTTCGCAAAGCCGACGTCTGTCAGTTAGGTATATAGCTACACCATCGCGTAAGCTATCCGATTCGGGTATCCCCCCTTTCTCTTCAATGCTCTATCCAGCATCTATTCTCCTTGATACCCTTTCTACCCTACTCTCTTCACCAACACCATCGCACCATGAAGCTGCCAACCCTCGCCTTGGCAGCGACCGCCTTGCTCGGCGCTACCACAGCTGTCTCGGCCCGTATTCCTGAGGTCGCTCGTCTCGAAACCGAGCTCGGTGCTTCGGACGGTATCATGTACCCCGATGACCCCACCTACGGCCATTCCTTCATGTTCCTTGGTCACCCTTCCTCGCAGAAGAACTACCTTCCATCCACAGCACCCTTCCGTGGCGTCAAAGCGCCACCTAAACATGCCCTCCCTGCCACCCTCCCCAACTACAATGGTAACCACCTCGAACGTCGTTATGTGCACGGCTTCACCGCTCCCACCGGCTACGACTACTCTTGGGTCAAAGACGGCTATCGACTGGCTATCGCTACCAATGGTCAACCATCTTACTTGACAAGATACACAGTTCAGAAGAGTTCACCCAGTACGACGCAACAAGACGTCCAAGCCTGCACCAACTTCTGTGAGAGGACACCCAACTGTGCCATGGCCAGTCTGATTCGGTTCCAAGACTTCCCAGAGGGAGATGACATCTGTGCTGTCTACAGTGCGACTGCGCCGGCTAGCGATGCGAGGTACACCACGGGCCTGTTCAACGGTCCTGGTACAGTCAAAGCTTCGTACACGTTCAACAGGAAGGCAGGAAAGGTGCCTGCCAACGTTGCTACCACGACAGCACGGAGCGGGATCACTACCGTGCGCACTTCTTCATCTGCAGCTACTCCCACATCGACGGCTTCGCCGATCGCATAGGATACGTGGGTCTGGGTGGACGTCCCCGGCACAACTTGTGCCGATGGCTCCCAGACCGGGTTTGCGATCAACCTCCACGCTGGAGCGACTGACCTTATCATCTCTTACGAACAGGGTGGTTCTTGCTACGACTACAATACCTGCTACGTCCAAAAGAAGGCCTACAACATGGACAACGGGTTCAACAATGCTACTTTCTACGCGCAGAATCAACCGGGTAACAACCTCTACTGGTGGTTCCCGTTTGCGAGGTATAACCAGTACAATCCTTGGCAGAAGGCCAACTACGCTTGGATCCCTTACTGCACGGGTGACTTCCATGCAGGAGACAATGTGGTGCAGTACGATGGAGCAAGTGCGCCGACGTATCACAAGGGATGGAAGAATGGCAAGTTGGATATGGCCAAGATCGCATCGATGGTACCTACACCTGGTCGAGTATGGATCACTGGCTCGTCAGCGGGTGCTTTCGGAGCGATCTTGCAATACCAAAACGCCCAAGATGCTTTTCCGGGCGTCCGCGTCGACCTTCTCGCCGACTCTGGTGAAACTCCCCTCCCCATCACCGTCCACCCATCCCAGAACATCCAAGTCCCTGATCAGTCACGTTGCCCCAACTGCAACGATGCCAACTTCGACTCGTACATCGTCGGTCTCGCCCAAGCCAACCCTTCCTCTCGCTTCGCAAGTATGAGTTGGTCCAACGATACCACGATCCCGCCCAACCAAGGTGTTTCGTATGACGCTTTCAGCGCCGAGATCACAAGGCTGTTCAACCAGGAGAATACGCAGACGAGCAATGCGAAGAACTTTTTGGTTCCTGGAAGTGGACATACGTTGTTGTGGCAAACGCAGTTCAATGCAGCGGATGGTTATACGCCTGCTACGTTCTTGAACAAGTTCAAGACGGATGATTCAGGGTGGTCGTCGCACTAGAGTATTTTTATACATTCTTTTTGTCTTCTTCGTCATCGTCTATGTACTTCTCTGACGCTCTCATATACCCCATAACGATACCTTGATATATCAATTCGACTTTTTTCGTCGCGCATCAGAATGAGGAATGATCCAGTCTGTGTACTTCTTACGTCTTGGCTATGTACAATGAGCGAGAAGAGAAGAGAGGCGAAGGGGCTACATCATTCCCACACGCCCACTTTCGGGCATACCCAAACTCGTCAAAGCCGTCATGCCACCTTGCGGCTCCACAACCACCTTCTCCAATACAAGTCCAGGCTCCAATGGCCACCATCTTACCGTATGCTTCCCACCCACCATTCCCGACGATGCCGTTTGCACAGTCGTAGTGACCTTCCTGATGTTGGCCGAGACGACGTTGCCCCAATCCGCCGAGTTGGTTCCTGGAGTGATGTTTTCGGGTACAGGAGTGACGACGGTACGTGAAGCTGGGTCAGAGTCGAGTTCGAGAACGTATCGCAGCGGGCGTTTGTCTCGATAGTTTAGGATGGGAGCGAGCCAAGTTGTTACGTTGAAGGAAGTCATATTTGACGAAGAGGTGGTGGGGGTGGAGGGGGGAAGGAAGAAGTCGAATGCGAGGGAAGGGCCTTTGCCGACGGTGCTATCGTTGGTGGTGGATCCGGGAGGGCGGTCGATGGATCCAGCTGTAGGTGGGAGGACGGTGACAGCGGAGCCGATGAGACCGTAGCCAGGGATCGTCTCGATGGATGTATCCGTCCAGTTGCTGTCCCGCGCAGACTCGATCGTACCGTGCTCGGCGAGCATCGAGACCGCTCCATCGGTGTTCGCTACGAACATCCCGCCAGGCGCACTGAGGGTGCAGGGATCGACAGTAAGCGACACAGTCACGTTGGTGAGCGGTGACATGCCAACGTATTCTGAAGCTGCGGTGGAAGTGCTATTGATGTACACCATTCCCGTTTGCATTCGCTTGCTCGCCGAGCTGGAGTCGGAACAGCTAAAGTTGCCAAGCTGAGACCAGTCGACCGAGAGCTGCACTTCAACTTCATCGTCAAAGTTGCCTCCCGCTTCAAAGCCGTTGCCGTTCTCCCTCTTTTGCATGAACCTCGCGCCTTCAAAGCCTCTTGACATTATACTTCCGTCTGTGTTGTTGTCCATGGCTGACGACGACGAAGCATCCAGCGTAGCTAAGCGATGCGAAACCGCAATCCAACTTACGTTACTGTTCGCGCTGAACGAGAAAGCATTCGAATCGCCCGCACTCAACCAAACACTCCTCCTCTGGTTTCCATCATACCTGTTGAGCGGTTTCAAACTCGGATCTGGACAGTTGTATCCATCTTTACAGTTGTACTGATTGTCTCCTGGCCAAGCACCCATGCTGCCATCAACACTTACCCTTAGGTTGCTGCCCAAGGCGGTGTTGGGCCACTGCTCTTCCTCAACCTGCATGTACGACAGGGGCGGCAGCATGTTTCGCATAGGCTGTTGCCAGTATTGACTTCCCATGTGGGGTTGAGACATCATATGCATCCATTTGCCGTTCGAAAGGGAGTGATAGGCTTGGGTGAGCTCTTGGTCGTAGGCGAAGGCTTGGCGTGCGATGCGAGCCCAGTGGTTGGCGGAGTTTTTGGCTTGGGTGCCGGCGAGGTTGTTGCGTCCAATGGCGACGTACATCTTGTTCAAGTTGGCAGAGGCTAGGGTGGGGTATGCGACGAGTTGGTAGAATGCATCCCAATTGTCGGTGCCTTTGAAAGCTGGCATGAGCTCGTTTTGGACAATGTCGACCAGGGTTTGCCATTTGGAGAGTACACTTTCAGCCTCGGCGTGCTGAACAACGCTCCAGGTGGTGGCATTGACAATTTCGGGCTTGATACGCGAGTTCAACCACGAGTATCCTCTCACCACCTCTGCGATCTTGAGATGCTCATGCGCTGGGCCAACGCCGAACGTCTTTGCCGCCCACGTATCAAGCCAAGAAGTGACGTTGGCAGCGTGTTGGAAGCCAGTGTTGTCATAAGCCATGTTGAGCGTGAAGTGAACTGGCACTTCGACTGGCTTCAAGTCGCCAACGTTGAGAATGAAGATTTCGGTCTGCTCATTGTTGAAAGCGACATTGAGCTGTTCCCAAGCGTTGACGAGGTTGACCGTGTTGATCCACTTGTAAGCGCGAGGAGGACCCACGTAGTCTGCATGGTAGTACAGACCAGCACCACCGGATCGAGTCTTCTTCTCGGTCTCAGTGGGGATGCGTCGAATAAACCCAAAGTTGTCATCAGTCCACAGAAGAGTAATGTCTTCAGGCACTTGCAAACCTTCATTGTAGTATCCTTGAACCTCGGTGTAGAGACACATCATCATGGGCACTGTCACTTTGGACGTGTTCGACTGATCAGTGTGCGGCAGAAGGCTTTTCTGCTTGGCCATAATCTCTTCCAGCAATTGGATGTTGGCACCGTCGAGAGCTTTGTCCCCATTACCACGCATGCTCATCGTGAACATGGTGTCTAGACCCTGTGCTCGCTCCACACCATATCTCCAGTATGTGGTGAGGTTATCGGCATTCTTGGTGTAGTCCCATGGGCCTTGGTACCAAGTGTTCCATTCCGGGGTGTTGCGGCCCATCGGTTCTTGATGCGAAGTGCCAAAAACAATACCCATTCGATCGGCGAGCTTCTGATTTGGGCCTGCTGCACCGGTACCGTTGACGCCGTTCCCAGGGAGATCAGGGAGACCAGCAACGGCGAAAGAGTCAGACCACATTGCAGGCCAAATCAAATTGGCTTTCAGGCGGAGAAGCAGCTCAAAGACGTGCTCGTACATGGCATCGTTGAAGGATTGAGGTGCGTTCTCGGGTGGAAAAGGACCTTTGAAGTGGGTACGAGCCCAATTGGTGAGAGCAGGAGCTTCGTCGTTGAGAAAGATGCCACGATACTTGACGAGTGGTGGGCCGTGAGAGCAGCTGTTTGAACCAAAGCTACTTTCGTTCGATGCAGAAGCCGGTGGGGAGTAGTAGACAGCATCGTGTGACTGCGTCGGGTGAACGTCAGCGAACCACTTCCATGGACTGACACCCAACTCCTCGCTCAGAGTGTACATAGCGTAGGCTGCTCCACGCTTGTCACTTCCCATAAGCACCAGACCTTGTGTGCTGTTATCGCTGCCACTGAAAATCGAAGAAGACCAAGCCTCCCACTGATCTTTCAACTTATTTGCTTCTCTGCCAACATTGCTGTCCATGGAAGCGAGTTCGCGCATCAAACTCGATTCGGCTACACTGCCTACAATGACGACTCGCTCCTTCTTGCCTTGTTGCGTAGACATCTTGAAGGAGTTAGCAGTGACGTTGCGGACGACGACATTGGAGGAAGGGACCATCTGCGTCAGGTCTGCTGCGAAGGAGGAGGCAGCATGGTGAACGACGGGTGCGTCATCGCGAGAGGTGAGGATCTCGGTCGTTTCCCCTGCTTTGGCGATCAAGTATTCGGATAAAGTTGATGAAGAAGTTTCCAGACAGACATTGGAGGATGTAGCCGTATCTTTCGCGGCGATGAAGGTAGCAAGGAAGCTAACGAGGAGTAGCGACCACACTGCGCCGGGTGCAAAGGCGATCGACCTCATCTTTGCAGCTCTGTTTGCCGCTTCAGCTGGATTTGCTTTCGTAGAAGAGGTCTTATTTTGAGGTATTCCGCAGGATAGACCGGACAATCATCGGTAGGTCTGTCACGATACTTATACTGTCTCACCTCTGACGTTTCGACGCCCTTGAGAGGTGGAAGAAGATGTGGGGAAGGGTCTCTCGGTGCATCTCAGTGCAGATGTGGGGTGATGACCGGTGACGAAGGGTCCCCATCAAAGGAGTCACAAGGTCACCAGTAGCTTGGTACATTCACAGCTCAAGATTGGGTGGTACAGTGTGGGGTTGAAGCGTGACGCACTCCTCGTACTACCTTGTTGTCCTACCAACAGCTGTGGGACCGGCAACCTCTTCCTTCGTCCTAACGAGTTGTGCGGAACAATGACGATGAATGCAAGGACCGGACCGAGTCGTACCGAAAGAGCACATGATACTCGCTGTAGAGGGTTTAGAGAATAAGGTTAGCGAAGGGGCACGGCTCGGTCATCTTGTTTCTCGACCTCGCTTGGCTTTCTCGAACACAAAAGCATCGATCAGATCGTGCATGCTTGGGCTTCACGCTACTTTGCTCGTGCCTTCATTCTGTTTGAGCTAGGCTGGACATGCTCATGACATTGGCCTGTGACCTCCATTGCTGCTTGACATAACAGAGCCAAAAAGGAAGGGCAACATTGGAGACCACAGAAAGAACAAGGTTGGAACGAGGTATGGAAGCACACGGAATTCGCCGAACCGCAGGAAAAGAAGCCTGTCATACTCAGCCTCAAGATCTCCGTCAATCCACGTACAGCAAGATGAGCGAAGGCCGCATCTCCCTTCTCTGTGTGACGTTATCGTTGAGCGGCTTCTCGAAACCGAAGCATCAACGTGGGGTACGAGCGTGCGTCGAAGAGAACGCCGAAACACCTGCCAAATTTGACAGGCGCCTTACTGCATGCTTTTTTACCCCGCACTTCCATCGACCGGCGATTGGTTCTGACGCGTGACGTGCGGACACCGGTGACCTCTCTCTCTCTTGAGCTTCCTGATTTGGTCAATGCTAAGCGAGGCAACAGCTTTGACCGCTCGCATATGGCGGGTTGCACTCGCTCACACATAGACATACTGCTGAAGGAAGACAGGTGTGATCATTAGGTAAATTGAGGTATAATGCAGCATAAGGAGTCGTGAGTAAAGTATACAGAGAGAGCACGAGGCGTTGAGCGATGCACGCTCTGAGATCCGTTCAGCGAATCGTCTGAGGCTCATGCGCAAAGACAACCCTTCTCGAACCAACATCGCCGCTCGCTGCCAAATCGTCGTAACTTCGACGTGGAGATCCTCCTTCCCTTCCATTGCCTTTGGGAGCGTTCAAAAGCTGTTGTTGCTGCTGCTGCTGCTGCTGTTGGCGGTAGTAGTACCCATCATTGCCCGAGCTAAGGGGAGGAGAGGAAGCATACGCCGCTTGCTGTTGAGTACTCCTGGTGTTCTGTTGCTGCTGCGTAGTGTGAGAATCACTTCGTGGAGGAATGGGCATGGTGCTTCGGCGGACGTTAAACTCCCTTGGATCTTTGCGTGTGCCGCTGGCGCTGTTGGTGGTGCTGCCGTTTCCGCTGCCGTAGTGTCGAGCAGAACATTGGTGGCATCCGCAGATGTCAGAGTGAGGAGGCTCCGCGCTGCGGTTGGACGAAGGGAAGGTGGAGCTGCTGCCGGCGCCGCGGGTGATGTTGCCAAATTCGTCGATTCCATCGCGACCGCCTGCGGAAGGAGCGGATGAGATGGCGCTGACACGCGACATGCCGTTCGAGTTGGGGATGGCGGGAAGGCTGTCATGGTATCGTCGTGCAGGATTGACTTCCTGAGCATACGTGGGTGGGCCTGACATCTGATATCGCGAAGCAATCTCAGGAACTCGCGCTCTTCCGCCTCCGTTCAGCGAAAGGTTCGGATCCATCGTTGCTCGGCGAGCGGCTCGCTCCTTCTCCAGCACATTGAGCTCTCGCTGTTCGCGTTCCAGATCCTTCTCAGCTTGGTAGCGCGCCTTCATACGCGCCACAAAGCTGCGTTCGGAAGCCGTCGTGTCAGTGCTCAAAGACCTCGTCACACCCACCGCCGACAGCCGCGTTGAGCCCACGGCCGGCGCATACCTGTCAAGGTCATGCACACCAGCAGCGCCATCGGCAGCACGCGGATAGCCGAGACCTAGTTGCGAGCCTGTAAGCTTGTCACTCGCATTGCTTTCGCTCATCTTCGATCGACTCCAGCCACCATTGTTGTAAGAAGAAGCAGCAGTCGAGGTCGAGTAGACGGCCGAAGCGGGACGCGAATAGTTGTGAAGCTCGCTGGTCACAGAGACCGGCGTGCGATTGGCCGACGAGAGCTCCTCTTCACGCTCGAGTTGACGCATGCGTTCACGTTCGCGCTCCCAGAGACTGACCTTGCGTGCATTGGCTTGTTCTGGCGTCAGCACGCTGCTCTGTTGACTCGTTGCGCTGTAGATGCTGTCGGAGCGGCCCAGTGCTTGGTTATTGGCAGGGGCAGGTGCACTATCGCGGTCGACAGGAGGCGTGGTGGGAGAAGTGGCGGCCTTCGTTGTTTGCTCACGGTACTGCTCGAGTGCTCTTTGCGCAGGCCGCATGTTGGAAGAGGCGACAGCAGCAGGCTGCACATTGCGATAGTCTGGCGTTCCTGCGTCCTTCTGGTTCTGCTGCGGCTTGATGAGGATGCCGTTGCGAGATCCTTGCACCGAAGGGATTACTTCGCTGTCATCCGGTGTACGAGGGATGCGATTGCCATCCTCGGAGCCTTGAGCGCTGTTGCTTGCACTGAGACTTGGCGGCAGCGCATCCGAGCCGTCACGAGGCACAGCGAGCTTGTCGACAATGCTGCCTTCTTGAGCCGATGAACCAGTGCGGTCACGATCGTGTGCGGAGGGTGCTCTGCTCAAGCGACCGTTCGCGGAGGAGGCGGATGATACGGGAGTCGCGTCCCACGTTTCGGGTCTCGCCGCAAGCGACCTGAGTGTCGAGCCTGTGGGTGCGCGGTCAAGCCGGACGTCGCCTAGTCCATCAAAGCCGCGAGATGCGACAATGGGAGCGTTCGGCGAAGAAGAGGAAGTCTGCGACTGGAATGTCCCACTAGTGAGACGAGGCGTCTTATCTGCAACTACGGTACGAACGGTGGATTCATCATTGTCAGGAGCGAGGGGAGTTGATGAGATTGCAGTGACGTTGCGAGCCGGCTCGAGCTTGGCGGTAGAAGAGTTGGATCGTGAACGTGCGCCTTCGCGATCAGGCTGTTGCAACGAAGTCGAGCCGGTAGACGCAGCCGCTAGACTGCTTGCATCTGGACTGGAGCTGGCAGCTAGGTTGCTGTTGGAGGTAGCTGCTTGAATGTCTTGGCGATCACTCCCTGTGTTGTCAGCGGCTCTGCTCGTGTTGCTGTTGATGCTGTTGCTGCGACCGAGATTGGCATAGGTAGCGGATGGAGGTGCCAGTGGAGAGGGGGGACGCCAGCCCATCTCTTGTGCACGCAGGATGGTCTGTGTATCCTCGTTGATCTTGGCATTGATCTGAGCTTGAGCTGCGACCTGCGCTTCGACCTGGGCAGCCAGACTTGCAAGGTACTCGGCCTGACCCTGCTCTGCTTGTTCGAGCTCAGATGCTTGCAACGCGGGCATGAACTCGGACGAAGTAAAGCAAAGGAGCTCGTTGAGACGACCGACATGTGCGCCAACACGGCGAACCGACTCGCAGTGACGCTTGAACTCGACATCAGCCAAGCCACCGACGGTGCTTGCAATGAGGAGCGAGGAGACATGACTCTTTGCAGCCATCGAGACGGCATGCTGGTTCTTGGCGCGACTAATGTCGTTGGTGAGCGCCTGCACGGTAGCAATGTACTTGTCGTGCGACTCGAGTGCCTTGTTAGCTGTAGCCTTTTTGACGTTCTTCTCGTGTGCAGCGTTAGCCTTTTTGATCTTGGCGTCGAGCGTTTGGACGAGCTCATCGTGTGCGCGCTCTTCTTTGGCCACTTTCTTGAAGTACTTTGCACAAGCATCGTTGACCGCTTCGTACTCTCTTTGGACATGTTTGGCATGCTTCGAAGAGACCTCGGCGAGACCTTCGAACATGGTAGACGTGACCTGCAGGGTCTGTGCTGGCGTGTCGAGGACGACCTTGGTTCGTTCGAGTTCAGAAGCGCTCTTTGCGAGCTTCTTTTCGACCTTGGCGAGACGAGCTGAAAGGTCGCGGTATTCGTCGAGATTGACAAGAAGGGACTCGAGTGCTTTGAGAGACTTGTGCAACTCAGGGCGTTCGACAAGATGGACGTTTTGAGACGAGACCATGTTAGCTGCATATGATGTCGCGGAGGGCGTGGCAGGCAGCGGTGCTGGGGTGGTGGCAGCCATAGCAGCTGCTCCGGGAGAGACAGCGCGAACAGGAAGGTCGAAATACTGCTGCTGCGCTGACGGACTGTATGGCTGTGGTGACGCGCGGTTGGTATAAAGCATAGTCTGAGAGGATTGTGGAGTAATCTGTCTCGAGCCAGAACCTTGCTGCAGCTGAGTCTGCTGCGCTTGTTGTCCAGACTGCGACGGTGGTAAGAGCAAGTTGGCGCCGGCATCGTAGCCAGCCGACGAAAGACCGGGCGTGGTTGGAGCAGCGTATTGGTTCGAGGCCATGGCTGAGCTGAGGTAGGAGTTGCCTGGGCTGGTACTCAGGGTGGCTGAGGCGGGCTTGGAGTCGCCAACGCCCATGAAACGTTGCACTTTCTTCATGATGATGCGATCGTGTGCTTGAAGGTTCGAGTTCAAGGGGCCTTAGACAATCCAGTATCGACTCAAAAGATAAGCAAGGTTAGTCCTGTTTCCGGATGAGCTGGATGATGGCGAGATACGGAGCAGGTGATGGAGTGTGGTGGCGGTATGGAAAGGCGGCACAGCCAGCACTTGCTGCGAGCTTGATTGTGCGGGTATATGAAAGATGACGTCGAGATAGGGTGATGTGTGGGATGATGGAGAAGGATGTGTGGATGATGATACGAACGGATGGTGAGAGAGTGTTTGCATGCAGGCACAACTCAAAATTGCAGCCATTTCTCCTGTTCAGAGTGCAAAAGCCGTTTTGCACAACTTGAAAGCACATCGGTCAATCCGATCCGTCAAAATTGCTTGTTTCAGGGGCCAACCACACCGTGTTCTTCAACAGTGTCACACTTGTTCGGCTGCTCCGTATCTCACTCATCCTCGTGCTCAGCAAAGCTGACTTTCTATTAATACGCTAATATCGCTCGAGTGTGAAAGTGAGAGCTTGCTAGGAATCATCGGACAGGCAGCGATCCAGCCAAAGGGTTCCGAGCACTTAGCTCGTCTTGGCGGTCTAACGAGAAGAGGAGCAAGTGCCCATCAGAGGCAGACGGCATGGTCAAGCAGGGTGGTACATGGTTAGCACAGAGTCACGTTTCTTGCGCAGCAGCGGATGCGAGCCTAGATAGCAAAGGCTGCTCCGGTCAAGCGCGTGTGCAACATGACAACAGCACGACGGACAAGGCCATGCTCTCACTTATGACTTGGCAACTCCTCTCATTTCTTTTCTGAGCAGGTGTTGGTCTTGTTCTTGGCTTGCCTCGCGTGCGAAGATGAAGCTGTATGCAGACACACGCGCTTTGTCTTTGAATTGATGCGCGACATGCAGCTGGCCCCTCTTCTAGCCTGGACCCCTTTTTCCTGCAAAAATGAAGCGAGAGAGAGAGAAACAAGCTCAGGGGCTGCTGGCCCATCAGTCTCGACCCTCCTTCCTCAAATTTGTGAGGTGTTGACTTTTCGCACGACACGCTTTTTTGAAGCCCAGTGTCAGAGTCTCAGATAGCACACATTTCCAAAAGAGAAGGGAACGCAGTCGGCTCCGAGCAAAAACGCATCCGCCTGTGCCCGACTGCAATTCTTGCCGGGCTCAAGTGCCGGTTTGGCTTCTGATTTCAAATCGCAGAATCCAAAATCGGTTGCCCACAGCGTTGAGGCAGCAGCGAAGCTCAGAAGAACTGCTCGCTTCGTCGTTGGCGTTGTTGGTGTTGCTGCTAATCTCCTCGTCATCACCATCACCACCATCACCACCATCACCATATCCTCCTATCACAATGTCGCTTGCCAAGTCCGTCTACAACACCGTCTTCAAGCGTAACTCCGTTTAGTGAGTCTCTTACGACATTCTCGGGGTCACGCATCACAGTCGACAGCGAAACCAACGAAGCAAAAACGCTAAGCAGCAACTCGATGAAGCTCGATGAGTTCTCCGACACAACACGGCCGCGCTTCAACACTTGGGTGCTGCGAAAACGGGCCGAGTGCTGCTCTTTCAGTCTGACTGCATTGCGACAACAGCACCATGCGTGACCCTCCCATTCCGACAATCAAATCGAACTTGTTCACTGACTTGCTTTCTACTTTGCTTATATCTGCATCTGCAATCGATTCGCTTCCTCGCAATCAACAGCGTCGGCACCATCTTCTTCGGTGCTTTTGCCTTCGGTATCGGCTACGACCTTGCTACCACAGCGTGGTGGGACTCGCATAACAAGGGCGTAAGTTTCGATATTCGACTATGATGACTTGACGAACACCTCCGCACACAGCGCGATGAAGCAAACCGTCGAAAGGCACCGGGCATTGAGCATAGGGCTGGTCTGGGAAGAGTAGTTCATATGGGCGATGGTCAAAGGATACCGGACAATGTCGCGCAGGAAGTTCATATTTCACGGTCTCGCAATCGGAATCGGGGAGGTATCGCAGCCTTGCCGAAGTCGAAGCCCAGTCCAGAGGCAGCTGCTGATCGTCGCTCAACGCGACTCGGATCAGACAACGTTGTTTGCACGTCTGCTGGGACACACGCAACCACGGTCTTCTTGCCATTGCACGACTCTTGCCACGAAGAGAAACGTCGAAAGCTTCGTTCAGCGTGGGCGGCCTCAACCTGTCCTTCGACCAGCCCTTTCTCCTGCCTTCGACATCTCTGTTTCCCCGACTCGCGGAATCTCTCCGACTTGCCCTGCTCAGCAGCCAGATCACTGACAACGTTCTCTCTATCTCTCGCTCCATTCGCCTCTCCAAACCAACAGAAGCAGTGGAAGGACATCCGAGGAAAGGTAAGTAACCCAAATCCTGCTTCAACTTTTTCCACTTTGCGCAATCATGTCCTGACCCTCTTTCCTCGCTGCGATCTCTTTCATCACGCCAACAGTACCTCGAGGACTCCGAGTAAACATCTGCACCCTTAGGACCCTCAAACTTCTCCCATATCATAGCCATGCTCTCTCAGACCGTGTTAGCCTCACGACGAGGTTAATGTGGTTTGTCCGAGACATGCGCCCTGTCGTGACTACACACCCCGCATCGTATCGACAAATGCAACATTATTGAAACGCAAAGTCACCGACAGAGATCGTCTGTGCACTTGGGAGGGAATTACATTGAATTGCTGTAGCTGAGCATCACTTTCATGCTCGGGCGAGTAGAGAAGCCGAGTACGAGCGAACGGTTCAGCCACAGCGGCACATCGGATACTCCGGGATCAACATCGGGAATGCTTGTTCAGCCACAAGACAGCAGCACATGTGAGATTTGCTTCCGCAGTCCAAACTCGGCACATTCACGCTACGCCTTCAATCTGAGCATGGCAGAGCGGATGAACCATATCTCGCACGCGTTGACACGTACATTTGAAGGATGGAGAGCATCGCAAGAACCAGTCCGCTGGCTCGAAACGAATCGGGAGAGCTTACAACGCGGTGCGAGGGAGAGTTAGTGTGGGATGCGCTGTAAGGTGAACCGAAAGGGAAAGGATCGACGCCAGGAGGCGGTTAAGCGATGAGGCAACATGCATATATTCCTTTTACTTTAAAAATAAACAAATATCTGGCTAAGTTCGAAAAGATGTGCTGTCTGTCTAATTCCTGGAGGTGAACCCTTGCAGCTCGTCGATGCAGAAAAAGAAAGTGTCAAACGCCTCTTCAGCGTCGCAAAGCAAGTGTCGTGAACCTCATCGCTGTATGAAAGAGGCGGCAAGCAACAATTGGCCCCTTGCGGTTCCGCTTACGCACGCTTGGACGCTCCACGGTCTCCGCTGGCGATTTCACCCATCGATCCCCGGCTTCATGCATCGGAAGCGGCTGTCCTACAATGACTCAAAGGGCTCGAGTCTAGAATGCGAAGTCGGTACGATTGTTTCTGGACATCGAGCGTGAGATCAATGACAGTATGCGAGCGCGTTCCTGGAGATCTAAGAGGGAGGACGCTCTGAGGGAGCGGCTGTGTATGCGTCGGAATTCGAACCAAGATCTGCTTGGTGCTGCTGTCCGCCTCGCTTCTGTTTGTGCGCGACTTTCTTTTGCAGCTCTTGGGACTTCGCATACCAAGCTTACCCGTTCTTTTGGTACGATTGGAAAGCGCTTTGCTTGCTTGCTTGCATAGCACTGCAGCTTGGCAGCAGACGCATCTAGAGCAATTCGCACAAGCAGGCCGGTTTGCACACTGAGTCTGAGGAACGACTGTGAGTCGGAATCGGATCGCTTCCGCCGCGTTGTGACAGCTGAGCTGGAAAACGGGAAAAAAAAGGTAAATCGGATCGCAGGCGATATTTGACTCCTGCGTTGATCCCTCAAGCGGCTATTCCGACAACCAAACCAACCAATCCTCCAAGCCCCCCTTGAAGAAGAAGCAAGTCGACCCCTTGAATCACACAAGTCTCTCACACACTCACACACTTTAGGTTTGAATCGGCACTACCGCTGCATCTATTGCCTGCTGCTCCTCAACTGTCATTTGGCGCTTGTCTGGCGTAGTCTGCGCTGCACAGCACTGATTAGACTGCGATGTGATGTCTCGCGTCTGCGCTCCATGTGCGTGTAGTTTGACATGCATTGCAGTGCAGCTCGTCCAATGTGCCATTCTGCTCATCTTGCCTATCCTCTCCTCTCCCCTCAACTCGACTCAGCTTCGAGACCAACATTCCTCGACGCCATTCATTTGCCGCCACTGCTCTCTGCCTGCCACATATTGCTTCCATTCTTTCGCTCGTATCCACGCTTTGCTGGCTGTCACATATTCAAGAGCGGGCCAGGGACAATGCACATCCCGTCACTATCAAACAGAATGGATGACGAGCCTTGACCAAATGCGCTTCCCACGCCGTTCCTTACGTACCTGAAGTCTCGAGCTAGATTGAAAACCATTGCCACGGCTCCTTGCTTTCCCTTTTCGTTGCTAGCCATCCTGTTCCTGGTGTCGACCAATGCTTGATCTTTCACCTCACCTCGCTTGGACATCATTCTCTCCTGCAGTTGCTAGGCTTTTCCTGCCCCCACCCCTTCCTGCCTTCAACCGGTTTCATTGCTCCTTCCGTTCCTTCATCTCACCTTGCTTCGTCTACTCTCACCATAGTTCATCCCTCTTGCTCCTCTCTTCTCCAATCATCATCATCATCTTCATCACAACCACCACCATTCGTTTTGTTCTTCCAGCCTCGTCTCGACTTTCTTTTGCATCTGCTTTGTCCCATAGTCTCTCACTCTCTCTACAATAATCTTCGTTCTCAAGAGCATCGCGAAACACGACCTCATACCAACTGACAATTCCTGTACTCCCACCAATCTCGCTGCAACTCCAGCAAATCGATCGACCCACCGTTTAGCAGCTCGCCCATTTACTCTGCTTGCGCTCCTGTGCTCCACGACCCACCCGCACCTCGCAACATCTGTGACGCTCACACAACCTATTCAGTGACCTCTGCAACAACATTGCTATTGTCGTTAGCTGCCAAGCACAGCTCACGACACACGACAGCCCACAACAGCCACACAATCACGCACAGTTTGGCGAGCAAGTCTACTGCGCCACCAGCTCGCATCCGTCCCAACACAACCAGCGTGCTCTACCTTTCCGCAACGCTTCAAGGCATGTGGGCTTGCCATCCTTAAGCACCTCATCTTGGCCATACCCCTCGTCCGACCTCTTGTAGACCACCTTTCCTCGGATCGACCGCACAACGCTCTCAACTCTCTATACATACACTTTCCCGTCCCGGTCATTCGTCTCATCCAATCATGTCCCGGACATCGTTCGCAGAGAGCCACGCTATGAACGCTGGCATGTCCCGTGCTGCTTCAAGGGCAGGAAGCATCTCGACGCTATGGAGCTCAGCCGAGGTCCCTTTCTGTCTTGACTCCCGTGTTCAGCCTTCATCAGATGGCTTCGACCCATACTCTTTACGGGGACACTCTGTTGCTGGTTCTATCTCACGATACTCGGCTCGCTCCAGCCAAGCATCGATGGACTTTGGCAGGCTCAGCATCGACATTCCTGACGAGTACCCGAGAAGGCCAGACAGCATTCGTCTAACGCCTCCTCGAGCCTCTGGATCTGGTTCCAGCGGCAGTTCACCAAGTCGTGTTCCTTCCTTCAACATTGGCACCATCGACGAGAACACGCCCATGTCAAATTCTCCTATCTCCAAGATCCCTTACCAGCCACCAAGTGTGGCGGCTCAGCAGCGAGTACTTTCATCGCGCTTCTCCGAAGACACCATCGATGAACCACACCCTCACTTGCCGAGCTCGGCATCCAATGGTACTTTTGGTCCTCGTCTGTCGGTGCCGCGCAAATCATCGGCCATTTCCGATGACACAACGTCAGATTCTTCGCGAGCTTCATCTATGCAGCAGGACTCGGACCCCTTCGTACAACAGGCCCAGGCCGGCCGTATGCAAGGTACAAAAGCTCAGGCCCCCACGGAACTTTATCGTCGCGCCTACCGCTTCTTTGACAAAGAGTACACCGTGCAGCCCTCGTCTGGCTCAGGCACACCCACTAGTTCGTCGTCATCAGCGAATGTACGCACATTCGGTGACGAGCAGCAGCAGCACCGCTTTGAGCGCGCTCCTGCCAGCAGAAACGGAAGCGAGCTTTCCCACGAAGACTCTCTTCCTTCTTGTTCCCGCTCTCAAGCCTCGACACAGGCCAGCTCGTCATCCGATGCAGCATCAGCTTGGAGCGCGGAAGGCTCGCTTCCTCGTGCCAATGCCTTTCCGCCCACCATTGTCACCGCTGATAGTTTCAGGGCAGATGCGTTCCTGACACCGAGCCCTGTAGCTGCAGTCTTACAAGCCGATACCTCGCTAACACCCAAGGGTCAGCGCAACGCTAACTCTTCTGAGAAGAGCGACACTCTGAGCATTCCTTCCGTCCCTTCCTTTCCCAGCTTCAATTCTTCTCTCACCGCCACTCGTGCTGATCACATACGTGAGATTCGTCGTCGGCCCAGTACCGCCGACGTTTACAGTCAAGCAAGTCAGGTCTCATCCAACGCGTTCGCAAGTCGACCCTTGCCCCCTTCGCTTCCCATGGTGTCTCCTACTGAGCCTGTGCGCTACGAGGTTTGCTCTTACAACACGGCGCCTGGTCCCTGGCCCGTACCTACACCGACATCGCAGTCAGCATCGAAGCCATCAGCCTTTGCGGACAAGGTCGAGGCCGCCAGCAAGTCGACTACTTCCAGACTCTTGCGCGCCAGAGTGGCTTCCACTCCAAAGCTACGACTCGACGCATCCTCTCTTTTCCCATCGGAGCAGGCACTGCATGGCCAGCCTCCTGTGCCTGCTCTTCCCGCAAAACTCGGCAACGTAGCTGGAGATCGTCGTCCTTCAACATCGCAGATGGACGGACGAGCACCCTTCTTTGGCCGACGCTTCCGATCCCGCACACTTGGCGAGTCGGATCGAACCGAGGCCATCAACATGCACACAGCCGTCGAAAATGCTGCTCGTAGCAGTGCTGCCTCCGCTTCAGCTCAACGACCTCTTTTCGCTGCAGGCATGAGCTCTGCTGGCTTGCCACAGCGTCACCCTAGTCAAGTCTCTGCTTCGAGCTCCGGGCTACACTCGCCGCTCTACTCGATGCAACCCACGCCAGGCTCCTCGATCTGCTCAGCAAGCTCTCCCGCTACCACCAACAGCTCACTCCCAGTCACTCCCAGGACCACCACCACTTTCCCTCGACCCAAAAGTCGCGGCACTACCAATGCTGCCAAGTCGGGAGGAGCAGGATGGGCTTCGTATCTCAACTCTGGCCTGACACTCCACCTCGAGCAGGATCACGGTCGCGCTATCCAGATCAACATGACCTACCTCGCTTATGATCCTTTCGGAAGACCCGAGCAGCTCGTTGAGGGGACGGAGGCAGCTCGTACTCTGACTCCAAAGCGACCCAAGTCGCGCGGCGACAAGGATCAAGAGGCCGAACAATCGGGAACGCTCGAGTTTGGACCGTCCGACGAGATGCGCGTCGAAGCCTATTCTTTCGACGTATCGCGCAAGTCCGAAGGCTCAGCACTGCTCAAGCATCTCACTGTTGGCGATGACACCAAGGCGGATCTGTTGACACGTCAGGCAGCACTGTCAGTCAAGACACTCGGAAATCAACAAGTGTCTGGTTATGAGCGCAAAGGCCGACTGGCTTGGAAGTTTGTCTATCGCGTCGAACAGGATGGTCCGTACACTGAACGTCGACGTCTCGTTCCTGTTCGCTTCTCGTGCTCAGCTACGCTGCTCAACCCTGAACGCGCCCGCAAGTCGCGTCTGCTGAACCTGGTCAAGAAGCAAATGGTGCCGACCTTGGCGTCGAAGGCGGTAGCTGCAGGGTCTATTGACTCGCCTCATTCCGGTCCGTACCCCTACGAGGATGCATGCGCTACTGTCGCGGCCTCACCAGCCTCGTCTCGTCGCTCGAATAAGCAGCTCGGGGTTGAGACACAACTTCCCGCGTCCCCTGTTCGTCGAAACAACGACAATATTGGAAGCATCTACAACAGCCCGCTCCGACAGACTAGCCGTAGTATCACTTCGGCTGACTCTAGCTTCTGTTCCCAGCCAACCACTCCAGGTCGCGATTCTGGCAATGGCCACAACATCAACGCGGATACTTCACTCGCCCGACTGCATCTACAGGCTTCCCCTGTCTCGGCACAGTTTGGCGGTCAGCGTCACCTTCGACCCAATGCACCCGCTCTGCAGCTGGACATGGGTGCAGCCGATGCCAGCAGACGTTTACAGGAGAAAGCTTCGATGCAGTCGCTCAGTGCCAAGTCATCGATCAGCTCCGGCAGCGTTCAGATGGCCAAGCCGATGATGATCAATGGCAGAAAATTGATCCCTATCAGCTTGCCCGCCGGCTTGGCTAGGAAGACTAAGATCGACCCTGCTTTGCTTCAGGCTAGCGCGAAGGGACCTATTGCGAATTCAACGCAACAGCAATTTGGCATGCAGCCAAGCTTACCCAGCCCAGCATCGGATAGGCAGAGGAGCACGTCGATGCATTCTTCTGCCTCTTCTTCCGATCGCGCTCCTCCTACCAGGTGTCTTCTCCCCTCCCAGCCTCGCACAGGTAACAGCAGCTCTACCTCTAGCCGGCCACCCACAGCTTCCGAAACGATCAAAGCCGAATACCTCGCCCGTACGAACACTGCAACTGAGTCTCAGCAATCCCTTCGACCACAAAAATCCTTCACAGGCGCCATCCTCACCCCATCTTCCTTTGCCGCCGATACAGGCCGCCAACGTAGGCAGAGAAGTCGAACCATCGAAGCAGGACTCGGTGGAGACGGCTTCAGGCGACCGTTTACCGCAGATGCATGGGGAGAATCTCAGTATCCCACCAGAGAGCAGATTTCGACCGTTCGAGCTTTCAGCCAACAGCATTCGATGGGACCGGGCGAGGTGGGGAAGATCGTCCCTCGGGAAGTGTTGGCCAACTTTGGTGGGGTCGTTGAAGCAGGAAGAGGAAAGGAACAGGAAATGTGGAAGGCATTGCCTGCCCCACCACCGAGGCAGCAAAGTAGGCCGAGGACCGCACAGACAATCACGGCTACTTAGGACACATTCGTTACTTGACATCATGCACCCAATCATTTGCGAGGAAGCATCCTTTGATAGGATTCTTCCGCAGTTCAACATCTGTTCTGACTTCACTCACTCGCTCAATGCTCAATATATAGTCATAGATACCATACCCAGCTTTCTCTGCGACCTAGACTTGTTTAGATTTTGCAAATGAACGTGTTCGTGTGACCGAAAAGAAACTTGTACGACGTATCACTACACGACGCTACCCTTAATCAAACCTGTCCAGCCGCTCTGTTTGGCACTCCTCCTCTCGGCTTTAGACCAAATGGGGACTTTGCTCCATTCAACCAAGCCGCTTTTGCGACTTGGATCGGTGTTGGGTCGGAGAATTTGCTGGAGCAGCTCTTCGGGGTAGACATCGGTTTCTCCTGGTCTTCTTCGCGTTTGAGCAGGATAGATCATTGGGCCGCTGTCTAGAGGTCTCAGTGTTGCGTGGGCTAACATGATCCTATCTGTGGGGTTGTATGAAGGTTGGGTAAAAGCAATCTTTTGTCCTTTCGAAGAGGAAATGGAAGCTGTTGAAGGGTGTAAATGGAACGGAGCTGTTCTGAAGTAATACTGTTCGCCATTGTGATTCGTGATTACTCCAACACCTCGCACTGTGGTAGTCGACGACTTTGTAGCGGGAGTAGAAAGCGATGTGTACGCGGGAACTCGCTTGCCCCGACCAACATGTTTCGTCAAGAGCAATGCATGCCCGGAAGGCGGCGCAGCGAGGAGCACTCGTTTGGAGTCTGGAGAAACGCCTTGTATGAGCCAATCGATTGCCGGCGGAATGTCGCCAAGTAAAGTTCGTTGAGTAGAGGGGATGTGAGGAAAGCGAGCAGCGAGATCGGAGTCCAGGTCTGCATTCGACACTGAGCTTTGGGTTTTCTTAGATGCCTTTTGGGCGACGTTGAGCAGCTCGCTAGTAGGAGGCGGTGCGATGACGAAGCTAAACAGCGTCACCAGGTATACCAGGCTCACTGCAAACGAACGAAGAAGGCTTCGCATCTTGCACTTTTGCTCAGACGAGAATCGCTTCACCATGCAACGAGGAAAGACTACAAGCGAACGGGCGTTCAATATATACCTCGCCCTCTCATTGAGCTCAGTGCATTTTGACAGATCGACTCAAACACTCGTTCCGACGAGGTAAAAGGTCCCCGTCAAAGTGGGCTTCCAAGCCAATACCACCGAAAACAGACGGCTCGCAACCCAGGAACGATGCATCAAAAAATCAGGGCGTCAAAGAGTGGGTTCTGCTGCAACAGTGGTAGCTGGTTGCAGCGGTTCAAAAGGTTGCCACACAACAAAGGATTTCCGAAAGAGAATCCACGTTGCAGCTGTTGTGATAAGAGAGAATGCTGCCACTGGAAGTGCCTGAAGGTTACACTACAACCGGAAGAAGTGCGTTCTGCGGTGTCTTGTGCTTCTCGGATTCTACGCTGATCTGTTTTTGCGTCATGGCGTGCGAAATGCGATGCGAGACAACAAAGATTGCCGGCTGAAACCTTCATCTTCCAACGCTGCGAGCTCAGAAAGTTTGACAACGAGGAGTATCATACAAGAGGTATTGAACGCCGAGGATTAAAGGTGGTATAGAAACACCTTTTGCGACGTCATTGAGGAGAAAATTGCAAGTCGATCGATACACCGACTGATGTAGTCGCCGTGAATTTAGGCTTTGTGGTAGCGGTGCGATACTCAACATTGGACACCGAGGTGGCGCAGTGGCTGCAAAGGCGAAGTCGAGAAGTGTACCTTTCTCATTTGTCAGATCGAATGTCGCTTCCTATGATGAATGGCGGCATGGTATAGCAAGTGGAACTCAAAAATTTGACGTCATGCACAACCATACTGCGGCTGATGGGGATGAAAGAAGAAACGAGCGGATGACATTGACAGACCGAACGAGCACTATGAAAATAGCTTCTTTTACTGGTCCTCATCACCGCCAGTAAGACGCTTTGAGCTGCTCCCTCTCCATAACTTCTTCCACTTCGACTCGGGTGCGGCCCAATTGGGCGTATCCGACCACTCAATCCACTTCCCCTTCCCCACACCCTCCATTCGTCCCGCTACGACTTCTTTCCACAACTCCAGCGGGTAGACCTTGGTCATTACCGGGAAAGGCTGTTCTCCTAGAGGCAGAATCGAGACGTGGGCAAGGTTGATCGGTTGTTCGCTGTCCACGTTGGGACCGTCATGGAACTTGAGAGAGACTTTACGAGTGCCATAGAATCCGCCGTCGTAATCAGGGGGCGGAACAGTGATCTTTCGCATGTCAGGGGTGATGGAGAACGGTTCAGGAGTTCCTCGAAGCTCCGGTAAAATTTTGGGCTGGGGGAAAGGGGTGGAGCGGAAATAAGAAGTTTTGCCAGCATCGTCGGTGATAGCACCGATAGCACGGATCTTGTTGAAGGGGAAAGAACCGTGGTTAGTTGTCATAAGGAGAGCGTGCGATGGAGGTGGCGCTTGGAAGATCAATCTTCCGTCCGACTGGGCGCCGCGAAGCAGAGCCTGCAAATCAAACAAAGACAACAGTGTAAGTGATCCATACATCGTCACGCAAGTGAGTAGGAAAAGAAGAGAAGGGAAATCACTCGAAGCGTCTTAGGGAAATGACCAATGTGCTGAACTTGATCCGCGGGGACATCCGCATACTTGTTGGCGAGCGGTCGATAGATGTCGCTTGCGACGACATTGTATACTGGAATAATGGCGTGTTCAGCGTCCTCAGGAATGGGAGTGAGGGGGGCAACGACGTTGCTGACACCAAGAAAGACAAGGAGGATTGCGAAAAGAGTGAGATGCATTTCGATCGTAATTCTCGTCAATTCAGGAGGAGAACAGGAAGGGAGAGCCTTGATGCCAGCAAAGCCACGACACAGGAGCAAACGAGAAGGCCATTTATATACATCACATCCTCCAAGCTTGTGAAGAACGGATAAACGCTTCATGAGCTCGTCGTGGGCTAATGGGACAACAGTCATTGTGTTGATCGGAGCGAAGATGAATGGCGGGTTCCGAAAGTGTGGGAAGTTGTTTGCCAATTTTCTCAGCGATGAGATGAAACAGTTTTGTTTGGCGAGCGCAAACAACTCGATCAGCTGTGACACAACGTCATACCAGTTCACTTGATCATCTGACACAGACATTGCGAGTGAGCATAAAGTGATTGAGATGCTATACAAGGTGGCACCGTGACCGAAGACTGGCCGCTGCGCTAATTGACAGCTCAACTCTCGCCGACCCTCAGTCTTGGCTAGCGCCGCCAAGACGCCTCGAGCTAGATCCTCGCCACAACTTCCTCCAAGCAAACATGGGGCTTTTGCCTTTGCCAGCGGTCATCTTTTGTTTCTCAAGCTTTGCAATAGCCTTTCGCTCCTTGCTGCTCCAATTTGGTGTATCGGCCCACTCGATTTGGTTTTCTTTTGCACCCACTTTGACCCCCTCCCCTGCTGCCGAAGTTGAAGCAATCTCGGGCCTGCCTGCGAGAACTTCATCTACCAGTTTCTCGGGATGGACTCTCGTCCTCACCCAGACCGGTTGTGCGCCTAGTGGTCGAATGGAGACGTGGCTGAGCGTAACATCTTTGTTGGCGTTGTACCGGCTTCCGTCGCTCAAAGCGATAGAGACTTTGCGAGAGCCGAAGAGGAGTCTGTCATAGTCACGGGGTGGGATTGTGATTTTCCCACTTGCGCGATCAATGTGGACAGCTTCGACTCTATGAGCCACTTTGCCGCCTGGAGGAGGAATGAAAGGACTCGAGCGAAAGTACGAAGTCTTGCCAGTGTCGTCGGTGATCATTCCAATCGCACGCACATCAGTTGGGGGGAAGGCGACGGGCGTAGTCATAAGCAGAGCATGTCCTCTGGGTGGTGCTTTGAGCACCAGCCGTCCGTCGGGGTCTGCTCCTTGGACAAGGCTCTGTTAGAATTGAAGGGCAACTGTGAGTACATGAGCGAGCAAAGCAAAGAGGAACGCACATGAGCAGAGTTGAACGATGACTTACTCGAAGCGTGATTGGAATGACGCCAACATCAGCCCTCTGCTCGGCAGGTACATGCGGATACATATGCTCCAGGAAGGCATTTGTATCGGTCCTGGCTAGGCGATAGAAAGCGTCGGTTATAGTCGCTTCGCTGCTGAGGGGAGGAGGCAGCGGCAAAGCGAAAACATTTGTTAGCGCAGAAATAACAAAGATGCTGACGGTAAAAGGGGACTTCATTGTGGCAAAAGAAGAAAATGGAGGGTATAGGTGACAAAGCGAGCGTACACATCAGCAAACGCTCATTTATACCATGTCCGTTGTGTGGCTCAAACGGAGTATGCCGCCGGCTAGATTGAAGTGTGACAACTCCCGTCACTGATATAGAGCGAAGGTGGGCCGATCGATGTGCCTCGATCCATCGAGAAGAAACAATGGGTAGAGGCGTGAGAAAGAATTTTCAACAATGTTTGCAGCCTCCTTGCAACCACAGACGATCAAGTGTTGCGATCGAAAATGATGCGGTTGAATTGCTGGCAACAGCCGCAGACAGGCGAAGAGGACTCAGAATGACACTTCTTGCCACCGACGTAATGGCGTGAGAAGTGCAAACTGTATTACGGGGCCCCAGATGAATTGTGAGAAGCGCCGAAGGCGTCAAACCTTGCTTTTAGACAAGGAATGCTAACAAGCAAGGGAAATTCTAGACCGGACCTCTCACATCGAAGTTTAAGCCCCATCTGCTCCGTTTCCAGCGTTCCTTCTTGCAGCTCGAGCGCTTGCGCCCCTCTCCTCGTCCGTCCAATTTGGCGTATCGGACCATTCAACGATCCCATCATTGCCTGTTGCTGGCCGTCCAGCCAGAACCTTTTTCCGAACATCAATTGGATAGATATTCTTGCTTGACACAGGAGCTGGACCCAGGGGCCGAAAGGAGACGTGGTTTGGGGGCACCACAACTTTACTTTCGTATTGTGTACCATCGGCGAAAGATATCGATACTTTGCGCAAGCCGAACAGATCAGGATCATGACCGTTGGCAGGGACGGTGATTTGCCATTCGAAATTATGGAAGTCACGAGGAGTGAGCCAACTGAATTCTTGCTCTGATGGACCTTGTGGAACGTGGAACGTGCCAGTGGAGCGGAAGTAGGAGGCTTTACCCGAGTCGTCGACGATCATGCCAATTGCTCGAAAGCTGTTACCAGATTCAGGTGTCGTTAGGAGTAAGGCGTGGTTTTTGAGTGGTGCATGGAAGACAAGTCGTCCATTTGGCGTTGCACTCTGTATCAGAGGCTAATGGAGCTTCAAACATAGAACGTTGTCAGTAACATCTCTCTGAGGTAGGGAAAGATTCATAAAGCGCACCTCAAGAGATTTAGGAATGTCCCCCATATGTTCTGCTCGTGCTTCATGGTCGACAGAGGGGAAGAGGTTTCCAATCGCTTTTCCATCTGAGTAGAAGAGCTGACCGCCAAGGCTTTGCACAAGGACGTCTCCTTCCTTGAGATTAGGGAATGCCACGGCAAAGGTGCTGCAAAGAGCCAAGATCGCGGGAAGCATGGGAAGAGAAGTGACCCTCATAGCGAATTTGTGCAGGAGATAGCATCTAGTCTTGAAAAGCGAAAGGGGAGGAAGCGAAACCAGGAGTTCCTGTGCATTCGTCTCATCGCCATCTGGTAGAGAGCGAACAAGTGGGGACAGTACTGCGTGCATCATTGCGACGACGTTACCGCAAATGCAGCAAGCCACCGTGTGGACCACTCACTTCTTCATCAGTCTCGGCGGTGGGTCCCTACGGTACAGATGGGCCGCGCTTGATTCGTGCATATCCTTCAACTGATTTCGAACTGTACATGTCAGCCCTACCGCCAAAGCACTGCGGGACTTGTTCGTCCTCCTGCCCTTGTTCATGGCATGAAGCTCTCAGTTTGTAACGAAGCTAGTCACACGCTACAAGAGTAAAGTTCGATCGGTGATTACGGGTGGTGATTCGAGACTAAGAGACGTCGAAATCTGTCCTATCAGTCAGCGATGTTTTGTCTCGCCAAAGCATTTGCCATCCTCTCTTCCTCGGACCAATTTGGCTCGTCATCCCACTCGACCAACCCGTCTGCCCTTGTCGCCAACGGCCATGGTGGTCTTCCCTGCAAGACCTCGGCACGAATCTCGCTCGGCAATACCCATTTCGTCCCCAGGATCGGTGGCATGCCGATCGGTCTTACCGTGACATGGCTTAGATAAACCTTGCTTTGGCTATTGTATATCGTTCCATCGGGTAAAGCAAGGGCGATCTTACGCGGACCAAACGGTCTTGTGTCGTAATCAAAGGGAGGGACTGTCAGCTGCCAGCCGTTTTCGCGAGGTGTTATCCACGTCGGCTCGGCGTTGGAACGATGGTGGTTACGCGGGGTCTCGACGGTGAACGATTCGAGGGAGCGGAAGTAGGATACTTGGCCGGAAGATGAGGTCACCACGCCGACAGCAAAGACTCGGGGGCGGACAGGAAGGATTGACCGAATGGAACTCAGGTCTGACGTTGTCATCATGAGCGCATGCGATGGAGGCGGTGCATGGAAAATTAATCGACCACTGGGGGTTGCGCTTTGGATGAGAGGGTTGAGCGACGGTGGAATACGGCCCATGTACCGGGAGCGAGCGACGAGGTCTTTGGGCGGGAAGAGGGAGCTAATTGCGTGAAGGCCGGTACCGCCATTTTCGACGGCTTGAACGACGGCATCTGTGGCTGCTTCGGTGTGTGGCGGCGGATAGGGGGCTACGGAGGTGGTGGAGAGAGCGAGGAAGATCAGCAAGACGCCGAGTAGAATCATGATCGTCGCTTCAGCATTCAAGATCGTGCAAAGTAGTTGGCGTGACAGAAAGGCGAAGTAGCAGGCAATTAGAACAAGTCTTTAGAGACATCATTTTGGTCGCTCGCCGCTCGAATCCTCTTGAAAGTAGTGGGCGAGAACAAAAGAGATCATTGTGGCGTGAGGGCCAAAAATGGAGCAAAGCCACCAGAGTACTGGAAGTGGGCTTCCGCGATGCAACGCTCACAGGAGCAACGTCGATAGGAGACTGTTGGCGACAACTGCCGGTGGCGTATGCAAAAGCATGTCAACGTTGTGGCGACTTCATCTCTCTATCGCTCGCTTCTGTGCTCCACTTGCTTTCATGCGCTTGAACTCTTCAATGTGTCGCTAAGCGCTCCTTTCTCTCCTCCTTCCATCACGATTCTTTCTTATCGACAATGCATTTCTTTCGCTCGCTCACTCTCGTCGCTGCCACGCTGCTTCTCATTATCTCTAGCACCAACGCTTCGCCTCTTCCCAAGGGTGGTGGTCATGGTGGCGGAGGCGGAGGTCGAGGCGGTGGTCGAGGCTTTTTCAGCGGCGGCGGTGGTTCCGGAGGAGGCGAGGGCGGACTGGTTGGATTCTTCACCCGACTTTTTCGAGGTCGCGATCCTCATCCTGCCGGTCTGGTTGGCGGACCTGATCGTGTTTTGACTGAATATGCTAGAGTAAGTTTTCTCTCTTCCTTGAGCCCTTTTCTGCCTCTGAAAATGTACTGACGGAAGACTTTTCCATTTTGCGCGACGGAAAACAGACGAGACCGTACAGACCGGGTGGAGTGTTTCCCTTCCCGCTCTGGCGCCCTACTGGGATCACTTCCGGGGGAAAGTATTACGGGGGATCGCAAGCGGAAACAGCGCAAGAGAAGAGGAGGAGGTGGCGAGAAAGGCAAGCGTTCCTCATCGACTCACAGAGGGTGGCGAGGGGGATCATCCCGCCCGGTGGAGTGATGATGCCTCCTGGCATCCCACTCAACTAGAGTATCGTTGAAAGAGTTGTGTGGTGACGCTCTTGACAGGCTTGCAACCTGTTTGCTGCGTCTCCTAGGTGCGACAAATTGCGTCGTTGTAAGAAAAGAGCTAAAAGTACAAATGTTATGCAAAAAGATGAACCAGAAAATAGGGCATCAAGGCCACCTACAGCATATCCTCCAGCTTGACCGGCATCTCATCAATCTGCGTCGAATAGAACTGCTCGATATCCCTCAAGACCCTCACATCTTCATTGGTAACAAAGTTGATCGCCACACCTTTCCTTCCAAACCTTCCACTCCTACCAATCCTGTGAATGTAGTTCTCCCTATTGCTCGGCAAGTCGTAGTTGATGACCAAACTGATATTCGCAATATCGATACCTCTTGCCCAGACATCGGTGGTGATCAACACTCTTGAACTGCCCTGCCTGAATTCCGCCATGACTTCATCTCGTTCCTTTTGCTGCATCTCTCCGTGCATCGACGAGACCTGAAAATTGTTCTCCTTCATCTTGGACGCCAACCAATCGACTTTTCGACGCGTATTGGCGAAAATGACGGCTTGAGTGATGGTGAGCGTGTCGTAAAGGTCGCAAAGCGTATCGAACTTCCACTCTTCCTTTTCGACGGCGATGAAGAATTGTTTGATGCCTTCCAAGGTCAATTCGTCACGCTTGACGAGGATTCGAACGGGGTCGGTCATGAAGCGTGATGTCATCTCCAGAACGTCTGCAGGTAGAGTGGCTGAGAGAAGAACGACTTGGGTTGAAGGTGGAAGGTAACGATATACGTCGTATATTTGATCTTTGAAACCCATGTTGAGAAGTTCGTCTGATTCGTCGAGGATGAGCATCTTGATGTTCTTGGTTCGCAGATGACGGCGGCGGATCATATCGTAGACTCGCCCTGGAGTACCAGAGACGATGTGTTGACCATAGTCGAGTTTTCTGATGTCTTCGCCTACGCTTGTGCCTCCAATGCACGCATGGCATTGGACGTTCAAGTAGTCACCAAGAGCGAGCACAACGGACTGAATCTGAATCGCCAATTCTCTTGTAGGACTGAGCACCAGCGCTTGCGTCTCTCGCAGTGTTGTGTCGATGGATTGGAGCATCGAGATACTGAAGGTGGCTGTTTTACCCGTACCGGATTGTGCCTGTGCGATGACATCTCGTCCTCGAATGATGGGTAGGATAGCACGCTGTTGAATAGCGGAAGGCTTCTCGAAGTTGTAGGCGTAAATGCCACGGAGAAGATCTTCTTTGAGTCCCATGGCATCGAAGGTGGAAGCGACTTTGACGGTCTCTGAAGACTCAAAGACGAGTTTGGAGTCGCCTGCATTGACTCCTCCGGACATTGTGGCTGATGTCCTTTGGCTGGTGTGCTATATAGCGGGTATACTGATGATCGACGATGTGGGTCAGAAGAAAGAAGAGGAGGACGAGCATGTGGAGAAAAGTCTCAGAAGTCGAAGCTCAGCTCCAAAAATTCCAGTGCACGTGACGCGTTTGGCTCGGATTGCGGATATCGAATTGGCTTAGCCATGAACCAGACCCTTTCTTTCCTTCTTCTCCATCGTTCACCTCTTCTCCGGTGTTGCTGGACATATCACTTTCGGCTTACTCCTCGCAGGTACCGACAGAAGCTGGTTCACTATGGCGGACACATCGCTTATCGAAGTAGCGCGACAAACCCACGAAGAAGCAGAACGATACCAACAGGCTCTCGTCGATCTTCTGCTTTCTTCTTCATCAACCTCCTCCTCCGCATTGACACATAAGGACAAGCTGAAACGCGCGCACAAAGCTTCCGACCTTCTCGATCGCGTCTCTTCTCGCTATCAATATCTCGACCGCTTCTACTCAGATCAACATGGTGATCGACAGCGCGAGCTCGAGTTGCTCTCCTCTACCCATCCCTGCTCCAGTAATGCCGAAGGAGAGAAAGGGGAAGATGCGTTCGGCGAATTCTATGAGAGACTAGGTCGTATCCGCGAGTACCACGAAAAGTATCCAGGGGCGTTACCGGACAACTTTTCGATCGACTTCAGCGCTCTTGAGGGCGGCATTACAGGGTCCTCCTACGGAGCGGGAAGCACCGAAGGAGAGGCATCAGCAGCATCCGGCATCGACTTTATCGACCGCATGTTCTCGGGTGAGGAAATGGCAGGTCGATTCTTGGACCTCTACTTGCATCACGAAGCATATCTCAACCTGAAAGGGGCTAGGCGTCTATCCTACCTCGCGTACATCGACGAATTCGACAACCTGGCTGGACCCTCTTCGCCTATTCCGAACCATGCCAAGAAGATGGATGCATACCGAACATATCTCATCGAGCTGCGAAAGTACTTGGACGGGTTTTTGAGAAAGACGCAACCTTTGGGGGATGTGGATGAAATGTCGGCGAAAGCGGTGGCAGAGTTTGAAGAGAAGTGGGAAAAGGGAGAGGTCAAGGGATGGGAAAGGCAAGGCGAGGAAGTTTTTGGTGGAGGAGCGGGGAATGGGAAAGGCAAGTCTGTCGAAAACGGTGAAGGAACAGGCGAGGGAGAAGGCATCTGGTGTGCTGCTTGTAGACGATCTTACTCGAAGCAAACGGTATACGATGCCCATCTCAAGTCGCCCAAGCATCTGAAAGCAGCGGCACGCCTCGCTTCGGACGCAGCAGCACCCTCCCCGAGCAGCAACAATGCCACAGGAGGAGGGCAAAATGAAGCGGAACGTATCAAGTCCCGCGTTCGATCTAAGGCAATTGCTCGTGAAGAAGCGATCATCTCCGCCCTCGCCACTTGTCTTTCGGCAATTCGCAGCGATACAAAATCCAACGTGGAACGCAAAGCCGCGCTTACCGATCGCGAGCGTCAAGCTGAGGCCGAAGCTGCGGAAGAAGAGCTGAATCGCATGTCTTCTCTCGCCCCCACGTCTGGTTTGGAGTCTTCCGATCCCAACTCTTCGACATTTGACGATCCGATGAACGACGACGAAGATGACCCCTCCTCGCGAGTCTACAATCCGCTTAAACTTCCCATTGGCTGGGACGGTCGACCGATCCCCTTCTGGCTCTACAAACTCCACGGCCTTCGAAACGAATTCAAATGCGAGATTTGCTCCGACTTTGTCTATCACGGTCGTAAGAATTTCGAGAAACACTTTACCGAAAGCAGACACGCCTTTGGTATGCGTGCCCTAGGCCTACCCAACACAGTTCAGTTCCGTGACGTCACCCGAATCGCAGATGCCCTGGGACTAGCAGAGAAATTGCGAAAGCAACAAAAGGCCGAAGTAGGCGAAGGCGGGGCTGGAGGATTGGAGAGTCAAGAGGTGGAAGATGAAAGTGGAAATACATATACGAAGAAGACGTACGACTTGTTGAAGAGGCAAGGCCTGATTTAGTGGTCCGCTTATCAGATGCAATGCCCAAAATTCGCTATATGTTCAACACGCAACGTCAAAGAGAATAAGAGGGTGTAAAGAGAGAAAGGGTCTGTGTGATTACGAGCGAGAGCTTCAGAAGAGAGCAAAGGCAGCGTCGCCAGGTGTGACGCCGAGATCTTTCCAGAGTTTGCTGACGTTGGCTTGAATACTATCCGCCGTTGTCGCGGTGGCAGCTTTCTTGGCTCTCCATTGAGGTTCTGATTTCAGCCATTCGTTGACTGCGTTTTGCAACGCTGCTGCTCCGTCCATGGATTGGAGTTGGGCAGCGCTATCACCATCGTTCAGGGAACTGCTCGTTTGTTTTGTGAGAGCGGGTTTCTTAGCAGAGCCGAAGAATTTTGAGATGGAAACCGGTTCGTCGATCCATTTGGTCTTGTAGCCTCGAGGGGCAGTACCGTTTGGGAGGGGGGTTTGGGGGAGGAAGGTACCGTATAGGCTTGTTGGGCGGGTTGGGGTTGCGGTTGGTTCAGCGGGTGCATTTGCGATTGCGGGGGATGTTGTGTCGGTGTCGGCAAAGGAAGATGTGCGCGAAAGGGAGCGCGTCAGACGTTTGCCTCCGAGCAAAGGTGCTGCGGCGGGTACTGTTGGAGCGGTGACTGTGCCAGTGGAGGAGGAGGAGGGAGGCTTGACTTTCTCCTCGAGCATCGTTTTGGCTGTTGCCCAACTGAAACGTACGATGCCTGGCCAACCGAACACAGGGTCTAATGTGCGTTTAAGGAAAGCGACTGTATTGGGATCGCCTGGGTATCCGGAGCCTAGACTGCCCATGTTGTCCCACACTTGGTCTGCTTTGTGGGTGAGGGTGTCATACTCGGCTTCGATAGTTGCTTTGCGTTTCTTTGCCTGCTCTTCTCCTAGCCCTGCTGGAGGTGGGTGGTTCGTCGCATCGCTCAGTACGCTATCCCTACTCTCCTTCTCCTCAGCCTCTGCCTCTGCTGCAGTTGAAGTGGATCCCGAAGCGAATGATCGCTGCTCTGCATACTTCCATCCCTCGATGCATCGATCCCTCGTCACTTTGGCCGCGATACTTGCAGCACCTACAATGGGGTAGATCGCGTCTGCTTTACTCGTCACTGTCCACTTGATGTGAGGATGTCGCGGGAAATGTCCACTGAGCAACCTTGCGTAACTCTTTGGATCGCCCACTGTATCGACATAAATCTCTGTGACATCGACTCCAGCGTCGAGTACGCCTTGAATGAGTCCTACTGTGGCAGCGCTGCTTTGGGCGTTGAGGTTGATCGGTCGACGACGAAGCATTCCCGCCGAGATGTCTTGAGGTGACATTACGCGTACGCTCCATCCGAGATTATCTGAGTGGGTGATGAGAGATGAAAGGAGAGTATCTCGGCGTTCGGCGGTGAGTGCTTTGGAGTCGGCGAACCCGATCTCTTTCAACGAGTCAGAGTAGGATAAGGGACAATAAGCGATGCCGTAGACGAGGGGTCCAAGGACGGGGCCTCTTCCAGCTTCGTCCACGCCCAAGATGCAGGGGACTTTGATGGCTGGACTCGCTGGGTCGATGAAGCTGCATTCTGATGGAACAGGCGACGCGTAAGTGTAGCTTTGATAGATGGGTGTCGAAGGCTCCGAAGGGACGGGAGGAGGTGGAACAGCAATCAAGCTGTCGTCTGCTTGGATATCGATGGCGTCTTCGTCATCATCGACGACCGGCGACTTCTTCTGCTTCTTTGCTGGTGGTGCAGCAGTCGACTTTCTCTTGGGCGGCATGTTGGAACGAATCAGTATGTGAGAGCAAACAAAGATGGAGAAAGAGCAAGAGCCAACGAGTGATTGAGAAGGCAAGAATTAAGCTTTTCGTGTTGCACAAACGTCGTGATTTGGTGTTGGTTTGGCCGAGCAAAGACGCGAGTCGCGTAAATTGCACTGCCAATCGAAAAAGAGATAAGTATGTTACGATGAAAGAGTGAAACATAGAAAGAAAAAAAGGCACAGTCGCCCTCCACAGCTGCGTTTGCCACTTTTGGCAGAAAAAAGCGGAGAGAGGGAAAAGGAGAATTTTTAGGTTTTCGGTTTTCAAGCCAAAAATTATTTTATCGCTAGAAGATCTGAGCGGCATTCACACAGAGACACACACACACATCTTGTACTCAGCAGCTTGTTCAACTACATCACCACCATCTGGATCCTGCTGCCTACAAACACGCAGCAGCATCATTATACACACACCCCTGTGCACCACTTCGACAATGGTGGGCGCATCAAAGAGCTCCGGCTCAAAAGCAAAACAAACAGCAGCATCAGCAACCGCTACAGGAGCAGCAGCATCCACATCGACTTCAGCCTCTTCTTCGACAGCTTCGACTCCTGAACCATCCTCTTCTTCGACTTCGCTCCCCGATCCAAAGAGCGATCTTCCTGCATACCTTCTGCGCCTTCAGTCTGTGCTGCAACCACTTACACGCAATGCAGCCGCCATCCCTTCCCACGGCGATCTGGCATTTCATCGCAGTATGGATCGCAAACTCGCCAAGAAGCTCGATGCAGAATCCGATCGTCTTTTGAGCTCCATCTCGCAGCTTGCTGGTTGGATCGCTTCCGACTCACGTGCGCCCAAGATTCCTTTGGCTAAACCACCAGCAGCAGCAGCAACAGCAAGCAGTAGCACCGGAGGAAAGAAGGACAAGGGTCGTAAGGTGGAGATGGAGATGGAGGTGGCGGATGTAACGACGACCGAAGCATTCGCTTCCAACCTAGGAGAGCTCGTAGATCATTTGCTGGAAAGTGCCGATACGTGCTTGGACGAGTACACGGGCAAGCTCGCTCCACGAAATCTTGCCGGTAAGGAAGGAGAGGGTGCAACAGCGAACGGAGGCGAGACAGAAGGGAAGGGGAGACTGCAAGCCATGGCAGCAGTTCAGAATGGAAAAGCGTTGCCCAAATCAGGTCCCTTGCCCGGCTGGGTATTGAACGCGCCCATCGCACCACCGCAGAAGAACTTCACCACCAAAGCAGACAACTCAAGCGCAACGATGTGGCAGCCAAATCTCAAGTATGGTAAACCCAACGCAATGGTCGAGTTGGGACATGAAAACGAGCCTCGCATGGGTGCAGATGGCCAACCGATGGCGCGCGGGCCAAGAAGGGGCATGTACTGTGCTGAAGGCGATCCGCTCGACAACCCTTACTATTACGAGATTGTTCATTCCGACGTTCCGGCACATGCTTTGACCAAACCCGACGCAAAGCAAAAAGATACTCCTCCACCACCGCTCAACGAGAAGGATCCTTCTTTGTCAACCGACGCTTGTCCCTTCCAATGGATCTCTACTAAAGCTCAAATCGAGCAGCTTCGCGACCACCTCAACGAAGATCGAGTCAAAGAGATCGCCATCGACCTCGAACACCACTCTTACCGCACCTACCAAGGCATCGTCTGCCTCATGCAGCTTAGCACCCGCTGGGGAGACTACATCATCGACACCCTTTCCGATGACGTTCGTCAATACGCCGAGCTGCTCAACTCTTCCTTTACCAACCCGGCCAAAGTCAAAGTGCTTCACGGTGCCAACCACGACGTACTTTGGCTGCAGCGCGATCTCGGACTCTATCTTGTCAACTTGTTCGACACCTACCATGCGACGAATGTTCTCATGTTCCCCAGTCACGGCTTGAACTACCTCATGGCGAGGTACTGCAACTTTGACGCCGACAAACGATACCAGTTGGCCGATTGGAGGATTCGGCCTTTGCCAAAGGAGATGTTGTATTACGCTAGGAGCGATACTCACACCTTGCTGTATATCTACGACAACTTGCGGCATGAGTTGATGGAATCTGGTGGAGTGGATGCGATCAAGGAAGTTTTCGTGAGGAGTAAAGACGTCGCTATGGCAACTTACGCCAAAGAGGAATGGGATAGCGAAGGCGAGACAAGGGAAGGTTGGAGGAGCGTTTGGCGCAAATGGGGTGGCGAAGCTGCCTTGGGAACGGAGGAGAGGAGAGAGTTGAGCCAGATGAAGAGGGAGGAGAGGTTGGTGAGGGCATTGCATCGATGGAGAGACGGTGTGGCAAGGGAAGAGGACGAATCGCCGAGATACATTTTGGGTGCGCAAAACTTGATGATGCTGGCGTCCAGGGCGCCTACCAAGGCAGAGGGTGTCTTGGCGTGTATCCCTCCCAATGCGGCGCAGCTGAAGAAGAGGACGAAAGAGATTGTCAAGTTGATCGAGGAGGAGGTGAAGGAGTGGGAGAAGGATCAAGAAGTCAAGAAGCAAAAGTTGGCGGATGGGTTGCTCAGAAAGGACGCTGACGATGGAGAGAGTGAAGATGTGGATATGGATATCGGTGAAGCTGTTGCTCGACCTGTCGATATCAAGCAGGAAATTGCAAGGCCAACCGCGGCGGCTGCCATTTCTGCGATCAGCAACGTTGCAGGTAAGGTACCTGAAGTGGACACTTCGATCTGGGCTCAAGCATCCACTGCTACAGCTTCGACACCTGTTCCTGCTGCTGCTGCACCTCGAACCACTATTCGCGGCGCAGTTCGATCCTTTGCATCCAACCTCTTCGGCCGAACCGCTGCTACACCCGCCTCTATTGTGCCCTCGCAGCAGAACAACAACAGTGCAAAATCGCTCGCTTCGACTTCATCCAAACTCTTTGGCACTTCCGCTCTGACTTCGCGCCCATCAGCTGCCGATTCGAAGATCGATGCAGTCAAAGCAGAGTTCGTCGGACAAGTGGGTGGGTTGCTCTCGTCCACTCTTCCTTCCTCCACCTTGTTCGGTAACGCTGCCGGTGAAGTGTCGGATCACGCTGCGCATCAGCCCGAAACGGTGGCTTTTGTGCCTCAAGACCAGCGCGCTACCCTCCCTTCCACTCCTTCCGAGACTCAGCCAAACGAACAAGCTGCAGAGGAAGCGGAAGAGAGCGCATCCGACAAGGACGATTACATTGTCATTTCGGCCGCTAAGAGGTCCAAGCCCTCCCCTACCAAGAAGACGTCTCAGAACGCCGAGGAAAACGTTGCCGAAGGCCCCTCGAAGAAGGAACTCAAGAAGAAGCGTAAAGCGGAACAAGCACTGTCTGCTAACCCAGATGGCATCGCTCCACCCCCGCAAAAGCGAAAGGAAAAGTTTACGGGCGAATACGATTTTGCCACCGCACCCAACGCCTTCCAGTCCCCCGCCGATCCGGCGAAGGAGAAGGGTGGTGCAAAGGGTGGCAAAGGCAAGGGCAACAAAGACGGAGGAAACAAGAAGGACGCAAAGAAGGTGGGAGGCGGAAAAGGGGTCGACGAGGCGATCTTCCGACAGCCTAGGGATCGGGCTAGGAGGAAGCACGGCTGATTCTTGTTCTTATCGAGAGGCTACAGACCAGAGTCGAAAAGAGCTTTGGTTGAAATCTAGAGAGTCGAGCGAACGAAACAGAACGATTATTTAATCACATGTTCAACTAGGTCCAGACTTGGCGATGGTATGTGACATAGCGTGTGCATTGAAAAGTGTCCGTGAGAAAGAGGTCATAAAAGACAGTACAAACATAACTTAATTTACAATTCGAGCAGGCTTCGTTTCCCCTTCATGGAGCGGCACAATCCGGAATCACCACGCCATCCTTCAACCTCTTATTGGCGTCGAACAAGCCCCAATGAGCCTCGACACCACCGTACAACACGTCCTTCCAAGGTTCGTCGAACGCCTCGAAGATAAAGCTCGGTTGGAGACCGCTCTGGGTGACGTTGGTGTTACTTTGGCAGACAAAAGTTTCGAGGAAAGTGTTGAGTTCGGGGATGCCTGCTGTTGCGGCTTGATAGCTAGCTAAGCGGGTTTCGTTTGCTCCGGTTGGCCAACCTGCTTCGGCGACGTACAGGGCAGGTTTGTTAGGGGCGAGCAAAGCGGTGGAGGGGGCGTTGGTGTTGGTGTATTCGTAAACCCATTGGGCAGCTTGATCGACGGGGAGGCCTCCGAACCAAGGGTGAACGTTGGCCATGACATAATCCGCACCGGAAGCGAGTTGAAGCGTCACCATGGATCCTGCGTCTGCTGTACCAATCGGGATGTATTTGCCTAATCCTGGAAGAGCGTTGACAGTGGTATTTACCGAAGCGATACGTGCGAGTAGATCCGTAACAGATCCTCCATTGAGCAAGTATTCGTTCCCGACGGTAATCCCAGCAATGTGATCCGTACCGTACTTTTTCACCGCATCCACAATCTCGTCCACCTGACGTTGGAACGTATCCGCATTGTTGTCGACCCAAACAGCCAAAAACACCTGCATGTCGACTTTGGTCTGCTGAATCGCCTCGAGAACGAGTTGCGAAGTATCACAGTCCGCACCGTACAATCGAAGACGTGAGGTAAGCTGCGACATGATCTGAATGTCTTCCGTCACGTTGGATTGTGTGGCTCCACAGGAGGGGTATTGCGCGTTAAAAGGGGTATAGCAGAGTCCGTACATCGAGTGATGCAGACGAGGATCTTTCGTGAATTTACTGGGGTCCTTCGGATCGGAGGCAACGACTCCTGCGGTGGGTTTGCCGCCTTTCGTCGCGCCACCGTTGTTGGGGCTAGGGCTGTCGGGTGCGCCAGTTGCAGAGTAGCTTTCCATGATGGAAGCGTTGGTGTTGTGACGAGTAGCGAAGAAGATGATGATGGCGAAAACGACTGCACTTGCTACAGACGCTGTACCGATCAACCACCATTTCTGTCTTGGTGACAAGCGGGACAAAAGGGTTGGTTTGGGCGGGACATAGTCGAGATCGCCGGAAGTAGTCATTGCAGCGCTCTTACGTTTGATGTATCGTTCGCGTGCCAGTGAGAGCGAGGTTCGAGCACCTTCGTGCTGTGTGTCGTAGAGACCCCAGGCGTCCGAGTTGCGTCGAGAGTAGAGTGAGTCTTCTTCGTCGTCTTCGTACGAACCTCCTTTGTGGTAGAGAGAGTCGTGGGAGTCGAAGGAGGGCATGTAAGCTCCACCGTGGAGCGACTCGGGTGCGGATGGGAGGGAGGGGAGGTAAGGGCTGGGAGGATGAAGGTAGCCAGAGGGTGCGGAATGAAGCTCTTGCATTTCGGGAGCGAATCGAGGTGAGGATGGGTAAGGTGATAAGGAATGGGCTGTAGCGAGGTGATGAGGAGCAGGCACGCCGGTGTCGTCGTAGTAGTCGACTGTGTCGATGTCTACGCCATTCTCTGCCGAGCCATGGTGGTGGGATGACGATGAGGCTGATGAGGAAAAGAAACCCTGCCTGCCAGCGTAGGGCGAGGGCGTGGTGTAGCGGTCGGCCATGGTGAGGGTGCGAGCTACTCGTTGCTGCTAACTTAGCACAAACAAGTCGCTTGCTATGATATGAAGATCGAGGTGGTGGGTGTAGGAGTGTGAGTAGAGGAAGATGATGAAGTCGAGAAGGAAGGAGCGGTCATTCAATCTTGTGCATAGAAGGATGCGAAGAGAAGCAGCACAAGCAGGTCACTCAGTTAAGCACAAGAACAGGCGCCATTACGAGTGTGCGCATGGGTGGGACACAACGAGATGAGGTCCATGCGGTGCAGCAAGAAAGCCTTGGCAAGAAGCAAGCAAAAGCGAAAAGTCGGGATGCACACAGTCAGCGGAGTTCAAGTCCCGCAGTGACCCCTGTCTCTGCATGCAATAAAGTTACCGGAAGGTGTAGATGTTTGCTCGCCATCCTCCACTTTTCTAAGGAGCGCTCTCCTTGGTCGTAGAATCTTATTCTCCGTTCTGTTTCCTGTCGCTTCTTCTTCTTGTAATTTCCAGCTAATCATTTCTGTCGCAGATAGCTCAAACGCTTCTCGTCAAAGCAAACACCAGCAGGATGGAGGTCGCCAAGATGATAAAAACACACGAAGAGGCAGGGGCTAGATTCGAGGCATAGTAGCAGCAGAAGCCCCTGTTTCTTGTTTGACAGGTGCAGATGTTGCTCTTGTGCATAATTTCAAACGCGTCCCTTTTTCAGAAACTTGCCAATTCAGGAAGGTCGCCCCTGAGTTAGAGATGAGAAAAAGAGAATCTCACATAGCGTCTCGAAAAGACTCACCGCAAAGCTCAGAATTACGTCAGCAATGCTAATTCCAAGAAACGGCTCCGTCCGAAGGAGCGAAAGCAAGAAGAATTGGCTTTCGGGAAAAAAGTGTCACTCTTGTCCGACCTTTCGATACTGCTCACCATCCTGCTCCTCATCGACACACACCCCTCACCGCATAGGCATTCGTCGACGACACATCAGCAAGCAACATACCCATCACTTGGACGCAGCTCGTTGAACGCCCCTCGACTCCAACCGAACGGAAAGCTACACTAGAAAGGGACCGGAACACTCAGGATTCTTTTCATCATGATTCGCAACCTTGCAAAGCAACTCACACCGTCGGTGCGCTCCATCGCAACCTCTTCGTCAGCGTCGCAGTCTTCCACCTCTCTTTCTCGCGCATCTCTCTTTGGCTCCATTCGCTCCTTTGCCTCGTCTTCATCTCAATTCAACAGCGAATCTGACAAATCAGCACAAACGCAGCAACTCGAATCGTCTGCTTCTGGTCAACCCACCACTGACCCTTCCCCCGCTGGCAGCAGCAACGTTTCTGACGCTCTTAGCCGTGATCTTTCTGCCGCTGCCGACGCTGAAGCTGCCGCTTCGACCAGCACTTCCGGGAGACAAGCTGCTTCCACCAACCTCGACGACATTCTTGGATCTGTCTCTGCCGTCTCCTCGTCTCCCCTTCCTGGCAGCGAATCTGCAACTGCCGAAGAAGGCGCAACAACAGGCTTCCGCGAGCGTAACGGCCCCATCGTTCGCGGCTCATCAGCTTCGCGCTACTCCCCCAATCTACTCTTCCGCTCGTCTTCCGCTCAACCTCATCGTCTCTTCGTCAACTCTTCACGAAACAACACCATCCTCACCCTCACTTCTCCCTCCGGCGACCCTTTGGCATCTGCATCCGGTGGAAGTGTAGGCTTCAAGAAATCAGCAAGAAGCGGCTACGAAGCCGGCTACCGTGCCGCTTTCTCAATGTTTGGCAAGATCAACGAGTTCAAAGACGCTTGGAGAATCTCGCACATGGAAGTGCTATGGAACGGATTCGGACAGGGTAGGGAAGCCGTCTTCAGAGCATTGTTGGCAGGAGAGGGTCAAACCACAAAGAGCTTGATCAGTAAGATGACCGACAAGACACCGGTCAAGATTGGTGGTGTCAGGCCAAAGAAGCGACGAATGCTCTAAGCGTTGTCGCTGCACTCGGTTCTTTCAGCGTCAGCGGTGGCACAATATCGTTGCTCTCGCCGTCAATGTACTTTTATATCTTTCACAAATTTCCCACGACCTAGCATCACTGAAGATGTCTTTGAGCCCAAGCTTGCTTCTGTGCATTGGGGAGGCACTGCGTGTTCATTCAGGGTGAATGACGGCTATTGTACGACATTAAGGGTGGGACATACCGTTCTCGTTATCAAGCCACAGGCTCACATCCAAGCGTAACTTCGAAAGGAAATGCAGCAGCCATAGGGCATCGAAACGTGGTTATGCGGGACGCGATCACAAAAGACAATGCCGTACGGTGACTTGACAGAATTTTGAAGGCCAGAGCAAAGTATCAAGCGGTTCCCGTGCCGTTTCTTACACCAGTGACATTGACCGTGTTGACCAAAACCGTCGAAGCGCTCCGGTTTGTTGTAGATGAGTTCAAGTCGACGCTTGTAAATGCAAGATTGTGACAAGGTGCCAGAATGGAGCAGTTCAGATTGATGCCATCCGTACTACGTACCGTTCCAGTAACGTTATTGAACGTCAGATCGTCGAATTGGAAGGTGGATGTATCGCAATATTGGGATTGTTCCTTGACTTTGTAGTAACACTTGTTGACAAAGACGGCTTGGGTAGTGTTCTTGACGTTGAGATTGTTGAACGTGATGTTGCTAACACGACCTGTACCGCCACCGCCTCCTTGCGGAGGCGTGCCCATAGAGACGCCAACCCACGATTTGAAATAGGCTCCGCCAGCAGGGGTGCTACCTCCATACAGAGGAGAAGTCTCCCCCGTAACAGTGATGTCCGAAACGCTTACATTGGTGATGTAGTCAGGACTCCCTGGATACTGACCGACACTTCCAAAAGCAATCCCGCCGCCAACACAAGTGAAATTGCTTAGCACAACGTTGGAGGTGTTGCCTTTCGGAGCAAAGCAGTCATCACCGCCGCGGAAGTCCCAATTGGCCAAATGCATCTTGTCCACCCGCATCGTGTCGATTCCGTCAATGTTGACGGCGTAGTTGGACGAGTTGCCCGCGGGATCGGTGTTGGTGCCATTGATAAAGATGTTGTTGATGTGCACATCGCGCGAGTCTTGCACCCACATCGACCAGAACTGCGGCTGGTAAAATGAGAAGTGATCGATGGTTGCATTGGTGCTGTTGTACAGCGAGATGCTGATTGGGCGACCATATTGGTTACTCTGCCCCGCAGCACGACCCATCCATGCTTGACCATTTCCGAGAATGCCACCTTGCTGCCAACCACCACCGTCAATGTGATAGTCGTTGCCCTCGACGATCCACGCCGTACTCATGTTTTGAAACTCGACACGATGAGACTCGCCAATCCAGTAGCCCAAGTCCGGTGTAAAAGACAGCAAGCCATGGACGTTGAGTCGTGCCTGGTTGAGTCTCATGTACATGCGATTCGAGATGGTGTATGTGTAAGGTGCTGGCAGCGTAATGGTGCCTCCGTTACCGCACCTCAGCACTGCCTCTTGAATCTGCGAGGAATCGTCGCGGCCCCAGCCAAGCGGCTTGACAATGCAGTGCTCGTTGGTATAGGGCTGCAGAGGCCATTGCGTCTTGGTCGGTCTGGCATCTTCTTTGTGCAATGGCAGAACGATCTGAGGTGCACTCACCGTTTGGTTGCCAGGGACGAAGCAATCGTTCAGCAGCGTCCGATTAAGCAGTGGAAGCGCTGCAGATACCAAATTAGCAGTTGGGACCTTCATGGCTGTCAACGGGACACTTCTTGTTTGGGCATAGTAGCTTCATAGATTGCCCTTCTGCTTCTTATATTGGGAGCTAGCAAAGTGGACATGCGAAAACGATGTGAATACAGCTTGGGCGGTAGAAACATAAGCGCCCAGGCTGACAGATCGACCGTGTGAAAGCAAGACACCCTGTCGCTTTCGAAACGTGCCATCTGGGTAGCAAGCTCGCAGTCCCTTCTTCGATGTCATTTCACACTTTCTCACGCTAGGAACGTGCGTGGCAAGTGGAAGGAATAGCCTCTCTTTGGACATTGGCATTCTTTGACAGTTGAGCAAGAACGTGCGCTAATCGGAGCATGCTCGGTCTCGCTTGTGCCCAATGCATCTTCACTCAAAGATCGGACCGAAATAGCCGACCATTGCTGGTGTGTTCTCTTCGATGTATGCTTGCATGTTTCGGTTTTCCACAAACAGTGCAAGGTGTTTCCCCACGCCTGAGGCTGTCTGAGACAAGGATGCATAAAACAGCGAAGAAGGGGGACACTAAATGGCCACGTTCTTGCCATATTGGTAGCCCTGCCGCCGGATATCCGCTGCTTCGGATACTGGGCGCAGGACTTTTCGGGAAGCAGCAGTGCGTGGCGTAGAAGACATCGATTCAAGCTCCGCTCCCTTGTCCCCCACGCTTCATCCCTTCTTGTTCCTTCATGCCGTCCCTGAGCCTGTTTTGTGAAGTGGCCCTCACAAGTAGCATAAGTTCTCTTCACTACGTCAAACAAGGCAAACACATTCTGCAATTGAGCGAGTGCAACCTTTTTGAAAAGCTGTCGGCCACAACGGTCATGCTAATGCCTGCTTTTCTGACCGGATACGGCACTGTCTGGATACATTCGGACGATATCCAACCGAAACTGCACTAGTTGATATGTTCGCATTCGATGCTCATAACCTTGCTCCAAAGTACCCCCGCTTCACAGCCTGTTGCCCTGTAGACACAACGTTTGTCTCTTCACGCACAAACAAGCCGTGCCGCAATATGAGCAAATTGCAAGACAATTTGTGCAATTGTGATCGAAGTCAAGATCGAGTCGAGTAGCTGCTTCGCTCGTTTGTCCAACGCTGCTGTTCGAGATCCTTCTCTGACCTCTCCGGCGTCTTTGTGCTTCTTGCAGATCTGCTGATGCGCCAGGAACAGCCGGAGTAACTAGCTTGGTCCTCGTTCTTCCGCCAACGAGCCCATATTCAAGACAATTGCGAGCTCGATTGACTTCAGATCTTTAGGTAGTCTGCCCATGCTTCGACATAGTCTCTTGCTCTCATGTTCTTCGACATTACCGCTAAGACATGCAAGAACGTGCCAACAGACAAAAAAGCTGCTTTCGTTTGCAGTGTAGTACCAACGAGCTTCCCACATGCGGATTTTTGCTGTCCCTGAGAGGCGGTGATCAACGCTTCTCTGACGCTCGCCATGCTTTCTCCTTGCGGTTGAGGCAGCGAACATGCTCCTCATGTAGCGAGAAAGCAGTCAGTCTTCCAGCATAAGCGCTGAGACCGAAGCATACAAGCCGCTTCGTTGCCTGAGTATGTGTTGTCCATGCTGTCATGTATATAACGCGAGCAAAGTTGACTATGTTGAGATCATGTTTGTACTATCAAGCAAAGCAACTCAACCTCTCGCTCATACCCTACCTGATTCCTGAGTCACCTCGCACAATGCACTTCCTCAAGCTTTCAAGCTATGTGGCCGCTGCTGCGGTGCTTGCTGGCATGTCGTTTGCCTGGCAACCTATTGCTCATCGCGGCGTCTTTCACGATGTTGATGACAGTCAAGCCAACGCTGAGAATACCGTAGGTGCCTTGTACCGAGCCAACGACCTTCACATGCCAGGCGTTGAGCTCGATGTGCGTCTCAGCTCGGACGGCGTTGTTCTTGTCACGCACGATGTGCTCACCAACCGCGCTACGGTGGTTGACAACTACGGAGGCAAACTTGACTCGGTCGATGTTGCGCTCAGGAAGCAGCCTGCTGTGGCCGGTATCAACATTGGCTCGCGTACGGGAGCCGAGTGGAACCACACTCCGCTCAAGATCTACGGACGCAATTCCAAGCTTATCGACCCCAGCCCGCAAAAGATGGAGACGCTTGACGAGATGCTCGACCATTACAAAGACTTGATTGCCGAGAATGGCGGCAAAGACTTTTTCCTGATGCTCGACATCCAAAGCCCTGAATTGTTGGAAAGATGTGCCGATTCGGTGCGATCTCATGGTCTACAGGACTCGATCTATCTCAAATTCTTTGCCACCAAAGCGATCGATTCTAGCAGCTACCGCTACAAAGGTCCTGAAACTTGCGCTGCCTATGCGCACTACAACGGTCTCACGGGCCTCAAGATCATTCCACAGTTCAACAATGGCGAGATCACCAACAGGAATGGTCAGCCCGTCATCGACGTTTTCCAGACGCAACTTTCGGTCGAAGACTATCTGGACTGTTGGGCTGGCGCCGAGTTGAACTACCGCAACGTTGCTGCTTCCATGACTCACGTCAGCGCCAGCGTCGCTGCCAATGATCAAGTCGCTACCGTCGGTGCCACCAACGCCATCAATTGGGCCAAAAACAAGCACAACAATCGCGGTACCATCTCCATCCTCCCCAACCCGGACACGGGATTCATTCAGAACAGATACTGTTCCTACTGGTCGTTCCAGAGTAACAACGTGGCCGCTGCACCTTTCAATCAGGAGGCTCGCACAGCCAAGGCCAACTTTATCAAGGACATGGGTGGAAAGATCGACTATGTTGTCGTGGACACCATGGGCGACGTTGGTCACAATCGCTACATTACCGACTATGAGTCGTACATTGTCTACTTGTGCTGAGCAATGGGAGTTTGCTCAAACTTCTATGTAATCCGATGAGCGAAAATCTGCGATTGAAAGAAACGTCTTGTGATCCTGCAGTGTTGACTGTTCTTCGCGATTCCGTGAAAGATCAGAAGAACTTTGCTCCAAAGTAAGCGGTTAAGAAAGCCGTTGCTGCAGAAGCAACAAAGTTGACCGCATTGTTATCCAAAACGTTCCATCCCGTGACCCTTTCCCACTCGCCTTCCTCCGTTGACTGATCTGGCATTTTACCCACCAGAACCTTGCGCGATTTCCTGTTGTAGAGCGTCCTCTGCAATGTCGCGCCCAAGATGCTGTCGATCATGGAGCCAACGAAGCCAGCCGCCGTCAAGATAGCTGTGAGTTTCGCGTAGACTTGCATCGGAGCAGCGCTCTGGTTGGAGAAGTAGTTGTGCGTTGCCAGGGAGAGCGACTGAACGAGGCCGATAATTCCTCCTCCCAAAGCTGACATGGAGAGGCCAAGAGGAGAGATGCCGCCATTCGTTCCTTTGGGAACAGAAAGCCACGGTGCCGTGACGAGCCGTGGTTGGCTTGTGGACAGAATACCAAGTTCCGAGGCGAGGGTGTCACCCATGCACGCTGCGTAGTGTCCGCTGACAACAAGTGTCAGGAGCAGATTTGTCACCTCCACACCTGCAAAGTTACCCAAGACCCTTCTCGATAGTGGATCGACAGCTCCTGTCGCTGTGTTGTTGAGAGCTCTGAAGGCGATACAAGCGACCACAGCGGTCAGACTGTTGCATAGCACTTGAGTAGCCGATCGGTTTCCGCTGGTCGTATCTCTCTTCTTCTCTTTGCGCGTTGGGGTGCTTGCTGCTGCAGCACCTGCACCTGAATCAGGGGTCGACGAGTGAGTTTCGAGCGCTTCCTTAATCCCAGCTTTGAACTTGGTCGCTTTGCTCCCTGTCAAGTAGAATGTGATGAGGGAGAGTCCGAATCCGGGGAACGGATTAGCCATGGAAGCGTAGCCTACAGCCGAGGCGGTCAACGCACCATCGAGTGATAGAGATCCTTTGCGGTAACCAGAATAGCCCAGGTAGGCGGCGATGCCTAGAGGCATTGGGTATAGTCCGGACATGGTGCGCGTCCAGGATAGTCGGTGGATGAGAAGATGTATTTGCAACAAGACATTGAGAAGACCCTGAAGTCGGACAAGATGCGTGGCTTGTGCGCGCTCACAGCTCTGAATCGGCTTCAAATCGGGCTCTTCAATACCATCCCGTATGCACACACATTCCAGCTAGTCACATCATGATTCGGCGTATGGTATTGAAGGGGCAAATACTGCGCTACAGGCCAAGCAAGATTGCGACTTCCTCCGGCGACCTCTTGATGATCTCTTCCGCTGCCACATAGCCGTTCTTCTCGTCTCCTACCGTTTCAGCAAGACGCCCGTATGCTTGGGTCAAACTCTCCAATGCAGCCCTGTGAACTTTCTGCCTCGACGCAGGGCTGCTCAATCGATCCAGGTTTTTCGCAGGCGTCAACAGGTCATCTTGCGCCAAACACTGCTCGAACTTCTCCACGGCCGAAGCGACTTCGTTCGGCTTAGCACCCGCAACGCTCGAGAGCGGCGCACCCGCATTGGACTGGGACGTGATGGCGGTCACAATGGATGAGAGACCAGATCGAGCAAGCAAGTTGGCCGAATGCAGCTGCGAAACCTCGTAAAGCGTCATTTCGAGCGCCTGTGCCAAATCGGTTGCCTTCCAACTAGCAAATGTATAAGTGCCGATGGTGGAAGAAAGCGAATCGAAACAGTTGCACGTGAAGATGAGGGACTCCCATCGTGCGATTGCTTCTGTCTTTGAACGCGGGCGTTTGGCGATGTGAAGGGTTGCCATGCGTTTGACCATTTCGATGAGTGGGTCGACGAGTTTAACCAAGACAAAATCAAAGTTCGATAGGGAGGCGGAGGGCGCTTCCGGTGGTGCTGGGGCGGTCGCTTGTGCATTTGATGTAGCGAGAATGGGTGCGTCCTCGGCTAAGGAGCGCGAGAATTCACTCATGAGCTCTTTCAGCGTTGCGACAGTAGCAAGGAGGGGAGCTGGCAGCGAGAGATCAGGTTCGGGCATGCCATCGTACCTCTCAATACCTTTGCTCTGGCGTTCGACTGTTTCAGCGAAGGCGCCGACAGCGAGAGCAGATAGCTCTGCCAACGTCTTGCTGAGTGTAGCACGTGAACCAATGGTCTTCTCCATTGTCGATCGGTAGAACTGCACCAGATGGGCCAAACGATATGATGTCACGCTGCCTTCTTGCGAGCGTAGTGTTTGTTGAATACGCAGCTTGAGTGGTCGACAGCATCCGTCGAGGTTGGAATTGAGAACTTCGCGTACAAGCGCTTCGCCCGGTCCCCAACGCAGCGACTCCGGATCGGAGCCACTCAGGTCAACTGAACCTTCGAGACCGCGTCTTCTTTGACCGATGCGACGTCCACCTTCTCCTTCCTTCTCGTCGAACAGCGACGTCAAGAACTCGCGTTCGGATGCCACGGTCTGATGGATCCAAGCGAGCATGTCTCCTACGTATCGAATTGGATCGTGCGCATGCAGCTCGATGGGTCCTGGCAGATAAGTAGGTGGACCGGCACCCATTGTCAGCGCCGCCATGAAGGCGTTTGCGAGGATTGAGCTGCGGGTCTGGACCAGTGTTGTTAAAGCAGATCGAAGCAGGTCCTGGCGTGCATCCTTGAGTCGGCGTGTAGCTTCACGTAGGCTTGGAGACACCTCCAAGCCTTCTTTGACAGGTTGTCGGAACTCGAATGAACACCATTTATATAGTTTCTGGTAAGCCTGGTCGAGGTCTTCGGCGGTAGACGACATGATATCCATTCCTGCACGTGTGCCTCCGCCTGCTGTTGTCGCTGCTGCAGTCGACGAGGTATTTGCGGATGATGTAGGAGCCGATTCTGACCCTTGTAGGAGGACTTGACACTCGCTGCGGATGCGCTGCAACTTGTCCATCGCCTGAAAGAGATCGTTGCCGACGCGCACTTCCCTCGAGTAGATGCTGGCACGCTCTGCTTCCGACAGAGTGAATCTGGAAAGAAAGAGCTTTGCCACCTCGACCTGTGTCAGTGCTGCCGCTCGTTGTCGTTCGAGTCCTTCAGCATGCTCTACGAGGTATCGACTGGACTCTTCGGCTGCACGAAGCTTGTCTTGGACTGCATCGCACGAAGTGTGCATTGCAGCAACGTCAGTGGAGAGGCGGACAAGGCCGTCGTCCACGGTTTGCAGGACGGCAATGATGTTGTCGGTGGCAGCGAGCGTGCGTTGGCGAATGTCTTTGTCGAGGTCTCGCCGCGCGCGAGCTGTATCGACGAGTTGGAGAGGATCGGCGGACGACGTAGATGCCCGAGCGTTGCGCTTCGTTTTCGTGGGTACGACGTCGACGGCATAAGTGGATGTCGAAGCGACCGGATACATATCAGAGAGAGTGTTGAGCGCTTTGCGTACATCCTTTGCGTCTTGTGGGCCTTGTAGGAGGACGGAGCGGACTCGAGAAGCAATGGGACGCGTCGCAGCGGTGGCAGATGAGGATCCGGAAGCATTGTTGGCCTGGAAGCGCGATGAGGACGACGGATCTGGCTCAAGTGAGCCGTCGTGAGGATGTAACGCGGCCATGATGGCGTGTATGACTGACGTCGCCTTGAGCAAGCAGGGTATCTGATGTGGTAAATTGGTAGCAGCAAGCATCTTTCGGACTTCAGGGTCTTTGGTGCAACCAACACCTTCGTGGCCTGTGCTTTCTTCGGAATACGGCATTTCTTCCACCCCGATTTCAAACGATCGGCTACAAGAGAACGAAATTACGATTTTGGACGCGAATTGCGATTCGGGCTTCTCCGAAATTTAAAGATCTGTTAGACATACAACTCGTATCAGAGACGTCGTACCGTGCAACCGGATCCTGGTCGATTGTCACGGTTGCTTGCTACCAACCTCGTTGTCGCCGTTCCTGATTGGCTTCAACGCAAGCAGGGTCTTTGCATCGGTACTTCTTTGATCACGCCATCGTTCGATCTAAGCTTGTCGCGTGGTGTCCTCAGCCAATGGTAGTTTGGTGTCGGCCACCGTGAAGGGCGATCTATGACACATGCATCGGTCAATCAGGAACCAATGAAGAGCTGTTCACTCGACTTGCCTGATAAATTGCAAAGCCGAACTCGGTGTTCCTGGCAGAGCTCATGCTGACTAGACCAAAGTCCACGCGCGTATGTATGAGTTGTCGAATGTTGCTCGTGTAGGCAAGCAACAAGCATGCACGACTTGGTCGAAGTTAAAGCTCGCCGGGTACTTGACCGGCCGCGATCTCCGTAGCGGTAACTTTCGATTCCTTCTCAAAGGTCTTGAAATGGTTTCGTCTTGCTTCCAACAATCTCCATTCCCTGTTTTCGTAGCCTCTCATCCCGACAATGCCTTACCTTGAACGTCTTTGCCTGGCCTTCACACACTCCGTTGGCTTATCGCGTTAAGGAAGTCAGCATCGCACAGATAACGAAGGTTCGGGCTGGGAGGTTGGTAGAACAAAAGGCAGGAGGAAACAATGATCGAGTGGCTTTGCTACACCGGCGAAAGGACCGATGCCAAGCCTTTCTTACACGGAATTCGAAATTATGGAAGGGTGAAAAATGCACAAGGCTGCAGCTCCTCTGTTTGGCATTTATGCGACTTTTTGCAAATTCGGAGACTTGTCCTTCAAATTTGGCGAATGGAAAGCAGAGCAGCAGCAAACAGAATTGACCAGCATTGCGACTCTCTCTCAACGTTCCTTCCGCATTTTCCGAACATAGACCTTTCAGACCTTTGGACTGTCAGAGTTCATCTTGCTACGATGTATATTTGGACCAAATCAAAGGTGACGTTGCAATCGGGAAGCGGCACTCATTTGAATTAACCCATCTTGAGAATGCAGACTGCGAATCCTAGCATCAGCGTCTGCAGTTGAATCGGCGGTTGCTTGCGGCAGGTATGGCTTTTGCTTACCAACGGAGCGGAGTGAGTTCGCATCACAGTCTTCCGAACGGAATCCTAGATACTCCGCTGGTCGATTGCCCGCTCTACCGCACCGGAGTGTTTGTGAAGCACACAGCGTGGAATCCGACGGTCTACAAGCGATATCTTTGCGATCGGTGTATGAACAGTGTCACGAGAGCGACAAAAGCATGCAAGACTAAGCGAAAATCTGCAAGCGAATTTCTTGGCCTTTTTTTTGGTGCGTAGTCGTACAGACTCGTGTTGTGCTGCCGTCTTTGACGGCTTGGCACTGGGGCAGTGACATGTGCATTGCTCGCGTCAAGCGGACAACTTTTCGAACGCCGACAAAAAGCGTTTGCCATCCTCTTCGACCAACCACAAGGTTGAACCATGGCTGCTTCCCATTTCAATGTCTTCTGTCAGTCGACAGCAACAGCAGGGTGTTTCACAGGAAGAGGAAACACCACATCGGACGAAAGATCCGAAAGCTCAGCAAAGGAGAACATGGTGACCGCAATGCAGACAAGCCAATCGCGAAGGAGGAGTTTTGAAGAAGCGGTGTTTGGTAATAGCAGTCTCGAGGAGCATTTTGAATAGATTGCTCTGTTCGTCTGACTAGCTGATCTGGGAGAATCAATACCATCATCGTTAATCGATAGACCGTCAAGTCCGATTGATAGCAAGCATGTGGGGTTGCTCAGGTAGGGTCACGATGGGCATCGACAACATCTTTATCGCTTAGCTCGCGAGATAAGGATGCGGGGGGAGCAGCCTACAACTGCGATAGGAAGGGAAAGCAGCATTGCAACCACGATCCATGCGAGAGGCTTGTGTGGGAACCACACCTTGCGACACCGGACAAGTCACTTCCGAAGCTCGCTTGATGAGACCTTTTCCCCTTTAGTCAGGTACCAGGACGCCATCCTCAGACGCCATCGTTGTCCATCTTGCGAGCTGTTCATGTGACGGATAAGATGGCAAGCGGACCGAAAATCGACTACGACTTTGCTGGGGATCAGACTCACTCAATCAGACAAAAGCTTCCATCGGAAACGGACACAGGCCAAATTCAGAGCATGAAAGAGCTTCGTATTCGATTGCGTGCGAGTACCTGTTGACGGCATCGCGACAAGAGCAACAAGGGGAAATGCGTTCATTCGAGGTCGGGAGCTGAGATCGCATTCATTCATGCAATGAGCCATAGCCGACTCACAAGCGACCGCACAAAATAATAACTTTTTTTTTTAAGACGAGCAATGCGCTGTTGTCCGCCTGTCAAAAAGCGAAAAGAAAGGCAATTTCGCCGTGAGACACCTCCTGCGGTTGAAGCTGATTGAGAGCAAGGCTGTTCTGAACCCACTTCGACTGGATTGGGGCGGGCTGTGGATCATGAGCTAGCTCGGATCGGTAATTTGCTTCTGGCTCTCCGTGTGGCAAGGCAAGAACATTGTGAGCCAATCAGATTTGTGCCAATCGGACCGGCAAGCCAACCAAAGGCTGTTTGCCAACGGAAAGATGGCTGTTCGCCTGTTCGCCGCCACTCGCCCCGGAACGCATGGCAACACTGCAAGGTCAGAGCTCCGCTCACTGCTATCAGACTGAGAGCACGCAGAGATAGCGTTGTACGCCATTGCTTGCCAATGGATTAGTGCGCGTTGAGCGGATTCGCCTATCGCGGAGCAGAGCAACAAAGAAGGTTAAGCTTCCTTATCGAGCGAGGAAGATAGACAAAGCGTGCTCCCATCGCTTGGCGGCTGCCTCGCCTGACCAATCCCATGTGCGGACCTGCAGCTTCTTCCATGAGGACCCACCGCTCAATCCTTTTGCGATTTGGTAGAACGCTCAACCAAATTTGCCCGACGCGCAAGTCCCCTCCCTCTGTGTGTTCATTGCGTGCTTCTTCATTCGCTTTTCATCTCGACCCCCTTCCGTCCCTTCTTATACCCTTCAACTTCTTCATCAAGCTATCCCTCTTCCCTTCCCATCCTTCCCTGATCGCCCCCTCTATCTTCTGCATCCGCTTCACGGGGTTCTTCATTTCCTTTCACCCTTTCGCGTAACCTCAGCTTCATTGCTTCTGGTTGCACTCGCTCCTCCTCCTCCTCACAATGCCTTTCGACATTCAGGACAACGCCGTCGCCGGCTTTGCCGAGGCTCAGCACGACACCTACGCTGCCGACGTCAAGACTCACGGTGGCAAGGATGACATTCACCCCGTCGCCCACCTTGAACAGGGCGTACGCGTCAAGCCCGAAGTTTCGGACGAAGATTTGAACACCCCTACTGAGGAAGACCTCGCCACACTTCGTCGTGTTCCCGAGAAGCTTCCTTGGACCACCTACGCCATTGCTTTCTGCGAGCTTGCCGAACGTTTCTCCTACTACGGATGTGTTCAGGTATTCCAGAACTTCATCCAGCAGCCTCGTCCGGACAACAGTCGCGCCGGTGCAGGTGGCGCCAACAACCAGTCCGGTGCTCTTGGCAAAGGTCAACAGGCTGCCACTGGTCTTACCACTTTCAACACCTTCTGGGTCTACTGCATGCCTATCCTTGGTGCTTACCTCGCCGATACGCGCTGGGGTCGTTTCAAGACCATTTGCATTGCCGTTTTCATCGCCATGGTCGGACACGTCCTCCTAATCGTTTCTTCGCTTCCGACCGTTCTCGACAGCCCCAACGGTGCTATGGCATGCTTTGCCGTTGCCATTGTTATCATGGGAGTTGGAACCGGAGCTTTCAAGTCGACTATCAGTCCTTTGATTGCTGAGCAGGTCAATGGATCAAAGCAATCCGTTCAAACCCTCAAGACAGGCGAGCGTGTCATTGTTGACCCTGTCTTGACAATCAGCCGTATCTTCATGTACTTCTACCTCTTCATCAATATTGGTGCTCTCGGTGGACAGCTCGGTATGTCGTTCAGCGAAAAGTACGTTGGTTTCTGGCTTTCCTATACCCTGCCCACCATCGTCTTCGCTCTCTGCATCCCCGTCCTTGCCTTCGGAAGCAAGTACTACGTCAAGACTCCTCCCTCTGGATCTGTTCTCGGCGAGTGCCTCCGCCTCTGGGGCTTTGCTACCAAGGGTCGCTGGACTCTTAACCCTGTCGCCCTCGTCAAGAACATGCGTGCCGATGACTTCTGGGAGAACGCCAAGCCTTCCAAGCAGTCTCCCGAGACCAAACCCCGCTGGATGACTTTCGATGATGCCTGGGTTGATGAAGTCCGCCGTGGTTTCAAGGCCTGCACCGTCTTCCTCTGGTTCCCTCTCTACTGGCTCACCTACAACCAGATCACCAACAACCTCGTTTCCCAGGCTGCCACCATGCAGGTTCACGGTCTTCCCAACGAGGTCACCTCGAATCTTGACCCCTTCGCCTTGATCATCCTCATTCCCCTCTTCGATCTTTTCCTCTACCCTGCTCTCCGCAAGGCTGGTATCAACTTCACTCCTCTCAAGAAAATCGCTCTCGGCTTCCTTACCGGTGCTCTTGCCATGGTCTGGGCTGCCGTTGTTCAGCACTACATCTACAAGAAGTCGCCATGCGGCAAGCAGGCTTCCACCTGCTACGACATCAACGGTGACGGTATCGCTGACCTCGGCGCTGACGGCAGCGAGCCCAACGCCGTCTACGTTCCCGCTCCTCTCAACGTTTGGATCCAGTCTGGTTCGTACATCCTCATCGCCGTCTCCGAGATTCTCGCTTCCATCACTGGTCTTGAGTACGCTTTCTCCAAGGCTCCCAAGTCGATGCGTTCGCTCGTCATGTCCATGTTCCTCTTCACCTCGGCCATCGCTGCTGCCCTTCAGCAGGCTTTCATCTCGCTCTCCGAGGACCCCAACCTTGTTTGGTGCTACACCGTCTTTGGCTGCCTCGCCTTTGCCGGCTTCATCGGTTTCGTCATCTCGTTCAGGAAGCTCGACTCGCAGGAGGACGAGCTCAACCAGCTCGACGCCGGTCACGTCAAGGCTGTCGAGACTTCCGAGGTTGGTCACAACGAGCACCTTGGTCACAACGAGAAGTCGCTTGCTCCCTAAGAGCGTTGCCTGATGGATCTCAAAAGTCACTTTGTTCAATGTACTTTACGTTCTGCTACTGTCTGTTTCAATACCGGATTCCGCTGCCTTTGAATCAATCATATACCACTCATCGTGTCGTTTGTCTGCAGTCTTGTGCCGGACCACCAAGCGGATTTAGATACGTGTCCGACGCGAATCGCACTATGTGCGCTCACCTACGCGGTACATGTCCGAAGCTTTCACGAACCACCACAGCAATTTCGGCAGTCTGAGCAGAGTTGTGAACACATCTGGCTTCCTCCGGTCCGCTCTGTGTTGTTTGCTTCCGCGAAAGCGATCCAATATATGAGACGAAGCGATCGACAACACGATCTGTCAAACCTCGGCGATATGGAGCACAGATGATCTGTCATCGCATTTCAGCGTGACAGAGTGCGCGTTGAACTAGGCGCAACAATCGACATGATCAAGAACATGGGGGACCAGAGAGCAAATCAAGACGGGTGGAACAGGCTCTATTGCCTCAGAAGAACAGCGGCGAGGGGGCATAGAGGTTCCGAGAAGCAACGCAGCCGCGAGCCAGCCCAACACAGCATCAAGATGCGAATGTAATGAGGATCGAAAGCAGGAGCACAACAACGCTAAACTTGCCTGGTAGAGACTTTACACCGCTGTTGTAATAAGCGATGAATTCATGTCCATGATCTTGTGCATTCCTTTCGAGATCAGTTAAGGTAGCGGGAGGAATGGGCGTGCACCACTTGCCGGTGACGTTCCATGCTCCGCCGTCTTCCTTGCAGAACTCTGATAGATGATTGACATCGGAGTAATTGAGTCCTGGCCCCATCCAGGGCTGTTTCATGACCGACATGATGATCAAGTCGCCTCTTGGTGAATGTTGTTGTGATGAGTATTGGATATCTGACAGAAGCCGTGATTGCAGTCGCAGACGGTTCGTTGAGCTTGGGGTGCAAATTGAAGCTTACGGGCCCAACGACTTAAAGGTGTTATATTTATATATACGCAAGCAGCGTACTCGAGAGCGTTGCCTTGACGGCAGAAGAAGGCTATCTTACGGCGAGAGCGAGATGAATGCACTGTGCAAACGGACCGTCAAGAGCAATAGGATCAGCGGACCTTACATTACCGTTCCCCACGCCACTTTGTAGGCGGTGCGTCACGCGACTCCGAAAGATAAGAAGATTCTGTGCGTAGAATGTTCTCTTTTTGTCCGCCAAGGACAATGGTGGTTGCGCCTGAATTAGCGTGCTCGAGTTGTTTCAGCGCCACGTAGGCCTATGTGAAGTTTCAACGTACTTTACCGTGACCTTCGCTTTCCATCGACAGCAATCTTGGCTGTCCGAAGAGCCACTTGGCCTTCGGCCTGAACTTGCTGCTAATCATTCAAGCGAGAAGCTACGTTGGGCAGAAAGTCCTCTTTCGATAAGCTCGACGGATTTGCTGTCAATCGCACGAATGTGCTGATACGGTAAATGCATATTGCGATGGAAGATCACCGTATCGGGACCAGGAGCTTTGCCCCTCTCTGTTAGACCAAGCCGTTTTTTGTCACCCAACGCTGTGGTCAGTGGAAAGCCCTAACTCACGCCTGTTGATCGATCACGTAGCACTAACATTTTGCAGCTCAAAGCGAGAGCTTTAGCTGAGACGATGCGGCCGGGACCGGTGTGCCTCTAGCGCAAGGTAGATGGCGGTGAACAACGCAAGTCCTGTGAATCACAATCATGCGTCGTCCTGACCCCGTTCGGAAGCGATTTGGGCCAAGGTTGCCTTCCGATCGAGATGGTGTCAGTATGAAACAGGCACAAGCGAGGACTGAAATATTACACGAAGCAGTCTCAGGTACCGAAGCTATTCTTGGACCTGGCACACGTTCACACACACCGCTGACAAAATCCTGCGCCAAAGGATGCGCTGCATTGCAGCAAAGCAAAGCAATGGCTGTATTCAAAGATGGAAGGCGCGGATCCGAGAACATGTTTCGTCACAAGTAAGCATCATATTCATAGCGAGTAGCCGAGTCGCTGGAACTCCGCGAAAAGCTGGAGAAAGACGGATGCATGAATTCGAGAAAACGTCGGCGTCGGTCATCCTAAAGGCGCTTTTAAACTGTATTGGGTTCGAACACCGCACACGTCAAGCAAGATTGGATCGACACTTCCTAGAGATGACGCCGACGCAGCAAACAAGATCTGAGACGAATATGCACAGCTTCTTCCTTTCCGGCGTGTACCCCCGCTTCCGTTGGTTCTGATCTTTTGCTGTCCAATATTGAGTCTCAGAACGTGCTTGCTAAACGTGTGATGGTGTGGTATTGCTTGGCGCTTCCGGCGGGATCAACCTCCGCCGGGTTGGGTGTCTTGTACCGCAGGATGCTGTTACCATCTTCGTGCCCAGTGGCCAAGTCTCTGTACATCCTGGTACAGCTTGGTCCGACAACCAAAAAAGGGATATAAGGACATCCTCATCGACCTCCTCCTCCTATCCGATCAACAAGAACAGACCAACTCAAGATCTATCCCACTTCCTTCCTCAGCAATGCCTTCCAAGTCTTCTATTGCAGTCTCGGCTGCGGCCGTTGCTCTCGCCATGACGTCTGCTGTCCTGGCTGCCCCTATCTCGACGACCACTCAACCGTGCCAGAGCCTGGGCAAGGGACCCCTTGGATTCAACTCAAGCAACATCCAGCTTTACTCTACACACGCACCTGCTGTGTACTTTTCCTCGCAGAACAACATTCTTGTCGCTTCAGACTTGACCCCGTACAATGAGAGTCTGTTCGAATTCTTCCAGTGCACCTACTACGGCCCTGACCAGGTTGAAGAAGGCGATACGCAGACCTGGCAAGGTTACATCAAGGCACCCGATGGCAACTGCGTCACAGTTGATGCCCTTGAACAGGATGGGGAGCAGGTTCTCGTCAAGACAGAGCCGTGCAGCTACAATAGTCAGAGCTCTCTTGGCGACGTTAAAGCCAATCAGCACTTCCAGATCCAGTTGAACACCTTCTATTTCTTCTACACGGCTGTCTTCCTGGGTGACACTTCTGGTCCCGTCAGCGCTCACTTTGGCGGGGGAGGAAACTACCACTTCAATGTTGACGATGGAGATCTGTACGTCAAGTACAATGCCAGTCAGCCTCAGACAGGCAAGAAAAGCGAGCAGTTGATCGGTCAGCTGGAGGATCAGTTCAACGCCAAGGAACAGATGAGCCCATGCACGCTTGTCAAGAGTGGCGGTCTCGAGTTGGTCGACACGGTCAGCGGAGAGACCTCAAAGGTTGGCACTAGCTCCTCTTACGATTCTTTCCTTCAAGTCAACAGCAGCAGCACCACCACTTTCGACTTCTACCAGTGCGATTCCGTCTTCATGGGCTACCATGCTGACAGCACCAACCACTATGGCCACCTCAGACTGGCACAGAGCAACGACGACAACGCATGCTACGTGCATGGGCCTTACTCTGTGAACATCTTCGAATTGGGTAGCGCTAACAACCAAGTAGTAGGTGCATGTGGCCTGACCGACGACTACGTCCAGCGAAGCTCCTTCTTCCATCTTGCTGAGGAGAGTGGCCAGTACACCCTCACTTACTTGAACACCACCGTGCAGGAGCCCAGCACGTACAACGGCTGGACCGTCGACCAGCGAAACCAGGACCTCGGAGTCAACCAGACCGAGAGTTCGTACAAGCTGCGCTTTATCAACTAATTATGCAACGAACGTGTCACTTCAATTCCCTCACTCAACAAATGAATCTTCTTTAACCCTCTCTTATACCACACGAAGAAAGTCTGCGTTCTACTATTGATTGAGAGCATATGACCAACATTAAGCGGTAAGACGGTCTGAAATAGCCTTGGCAACAAAGCTCTTGCTCTCGGGCGCCAAGTCGGCGTTGACAGCAAGCGCTTGTGCGGCATCCTGAACTGCCAGTGTCTGTACCGAGGAACTCTTGCCCTTTGCCTGAACACCTGCAGCCTTGAGTACACTGTCGGGAGCGAATCGCTCATAAGAGCCACCGATCTGTTCATTCTGCAATGCGATCCTCGCTGCTTTCAAGTCGGCTGCCAGCGACTGGTCGTTCGAGCCCTTGCTTGCTGCCGAAGAACGGGGGAGAGAGAGACGATTCAAGCTCATGTTGCCAGTGGCGACACCGGTAGGGTTGTTGACTGGGCCAAGGATGTTGCGTCCACCCGGTCGGAGGTGAAGCTTTAGCGCGTTAACGGCAGACTTGATACCAGGAAGGTTGAGCTTGGCATTGGCGGTCTTAGCAGCGGGAGCAGCAGCTTTGCCCTTGCCCTTACCGCCAGAAGGAGCAGCAGGGGAAGCGGCGGTCAGATTGGGTGTGAAGATCGAAGAAGGTCGGGGAGCAGGTGCGAGCAAGCGCTCAAAGCCGGGTTTCGAGAAAAGAGGGCTATTCCAGTCGGTGGTAGGGACGGGTGCAGGCATTTTACGCATGTCTTGGCCGACGCTCTTGATGCTGGTGCCACGAGCTGGACGACCCTGAGCGGAACCGGAAGAAGCATCGAGCACGGAAGGCAAGCGCCTGTTACGGCGGTCACCGCCAGCGTTTCGGTTGCCGCTGCCATTCTGACCAGCAGCATTTTGAGTGCGTGACGAGTCACGGTTCCTTTGTCCAGATCGCAGTCGGTCAGCTACTTTGCCTCCGGGCTGTGATGATCGTTGCGATTGCTGCTGGTGGTTGTTGTTGTTGGTTCGTGGTCGAGGCGACGATGTGGGTGCAGGACCGGGCGCAGAGGATGCTGCTTCAGCGTGGATTCTTGGGCTCGAAGCAAAGCCTCGAGACACGATGCGCATACTCGCGACGGATCTCGTGAGTGGTGCGCTCATTTTGTATGTAATGTGTGTAGATAGTGTTGTGAAGACAAGCAAGGTGGTTGAGATGAAGTTGGAAGAAGTGTCGCTCAGATGTCACTCGAGCATTTGATCCACTCAAAACGAGAAGAAATGCTGTTTCGGAGCATTCCGCCAATTTTCGATGCGGCACGTGACTTTGACTGTTACGCCGTGATTTCTCACATCACTGAATTCAGGCGCTACCACAATCAGATGCACACTAGACAGGCTAGCTTCAGCTCTGCGTAATATAATGTTCGTTGCAAAGTCTATTGGTAGATTTACAATGGTCCTTGGATGTCGCAGTACTGAACAGGAGCAAGCAGATTGTGTGAAGTGAGGGGGAAATATGGGTGGTGAGCGGGTAAGTTCAAAGGCACAGACAGACACGTGAGGGAAGGACACTTACGATTGGAACGTGGTCGCTGGCTCCATAGCATTCGTGACGAATCTCGCATTCGAGAGCTTTGGATGCGATGCGTTCGGACAGCTGTCGGGTTGTTCGCAAGTATCAATTGTGATACAGCAGGGTCAGCGAGGTTGCTCTAGCTGAGATCCGGTGGCAAGGGGATTTACTTACGATGAAAGAGTCGAGACGCCAGCCAATGCCTTTTGTCCTGCAGAACCCTCGCCAGCCATAGAATGCTGTTTGATTGGAATGGAAAGATCGCAAGCTGTCAGTGTCTTGTCACCTACTGGCAATACGAATGGAATACTACTTACTGTAATGACCAACGGCATCAGGATGCTTTTCTCTCCAGACATCGACAAGACGTTTCGAGTCAGGCGTGGCAGTGCCTTGAAGAAGCTCGCGGTGAGCGTCACATTCGATAGCCGTGTAGCCAGGGCTCTTGTTCCATTTCTTGGAAGCCGCTGCCAAATCGCGCTCGTCCTGGACGACGTTGAGGTCACCACACCAGATGACAGGTTTCTGAGCATCGAGTTCGGCCAAGTAGGTGGCGAAAGCGGCGTTCCATGCTTGCTTGGTGGCCATAGTCTTTGTTGCCGATCGAAGTTGTCAAGCCGCGAAGCAAGAAGAGGCAAGTCAGGTCAGCCGCTTGAGGATCTGCGGACCACACAACGCGCTCGAAAAAGGTCGGGATGAGGGGCGAAAGAGTGAAGAAATGTGGCTGACTTATCAGGCCCTCCGACGTGATGATTGTCTGCTTTGAGCAGACAGAGCGATCGGGGAGATTATGAAGAAAGCTTCCCTCACTGAAGAGGTTGGTTTGTGGGCTGTGCAGGCGATCTCCACCTGAGGATAGCGGAAGAGATCAATTTGAAGTGCGCAGCCCAAGTGCACGACGAGTGCGTTACGTGTGATGGGAAAGAGAAGATTGTGGAGAGCTGCAAAAGTGACTTACCTTGAGACCTTCTCCTGCATTGACGGCGTATGTTCCGACGAGGAAAGTGTTTTCAAACTCGAGAGTGACTGTATCGGAAGCAAGCCGAGGCGTGAGAATGTCAGCATGCGGCTCCCCCGACTCGATGTAGTGGAAGCATCACTTACCAATGCGACCTTTCGTATCTTGGTCTTTGAGCCCTGGTAGACCATAGACTGCTTTGATAGGCTTGATCTTGGACAGAATAGCGAGCCCTGCATAGCCCTTTTGCTTGCCAATACCCCAATATTGATGCTCGTAGATCTTTGTGAGAGCAGGGTGCATAGGCACGTCGTTGACTTTGGTTTCTGAAAGCACCACAATGTCTGCGTCCTCTGCTTGAATGTAGCGAAGGAATCCTTTTGGCTCGCTAGACTTGAGACTAGTAATGTTCCACGATGTTATGCGGACAGGCTCGGGTGCTGAGGGTCGTGAATATGAGAGTGTCTCTGGCATCTCTGTGTTCTTGGGCAAGCTCGGATCAGCCGTTGTGTCTTCCGATTTTGGTGCACTCGGTGAGTCTGAGTCTGACACTTTCTTGCGTGACTTCTTGGCAGGTGCTGCGGCAGGAGTGTCTTCGCTTGCAGCTTCTGTGGAGTCTTGCGATGCATCGGCAGCTGCTTGCTTCGGAGAAGTGGCCGATGTTGTGTCGGTGGCTTTTCGTTTCGACCTTGTTGTTGTCGGGGCCGCCGAGGCAGCAGAGGTTGATGCTTTGGATGAGGCACTCGCAGTGGCAGTTGCAGTGCGACTGGAAGAGCGTCGCCCTGTCGTGGAAGATGAGGCGGCCGGCGCCATTGTGCTGCTGAATGGGTATAAGAGTCGGGTCTGGTATCTAGTGGGAGTGACTGTGAAGATTGTACGAGAAAGCGAACCTGCAGAGAAACGTGAAAGTATCAATGGAAGCCCTGAACGATGCAGCATGCCAAATGAGGTCTTGGTGAGGAGCGATGAGTCAAGTTGGCCTACACCATGACACAACGATCAGTTCAGGCAAGGCTAACCTGAGCAACGTCCGTGCAGTTGAAGAAACGATTCTTCTCGGCCTTGGTAAGCTTTTGACACACGAACGCTGTTTCGGACGTGTCGCGTTGAGCTGCTTCGAGTAAATTTGAGTGGGCCTGCTGCCACAAAATTCCCAAATCCATTTGTGTGGAGGAATTCGCCGCACGTGACCATACGCGGCAAACCAACACTTCCGCGAGCCACCGAAACAAACACAACTCAAAATGCTCAGCCAAACCAACACTTCCACATTGCAGTCTACGAGTGGTCACCTTCATATCACGGTGGTTGTGAGCCATCATCCATCTTACTGTCCATTAAGATATCTTCACAATCGTCGTCAAACTGTTCTAGACTCCTCAAGATACCGCCATCATCAAATTAAGGAAGACAGCCGCTCGTTCACTCTCTGGCAAAGACGAGCTGCTTACGTAGAGCGCTTTCGTTGGATCACAGTTCCCTTCTTTACCTTGTACACCGTGATAAGGCAGACGACAACACATCGAGACTTCTCTTCATTTCCACCATCCGACCTTCATAATGATGGGCGCTCCTTCCAGCATGGGTCCGCCCGCCGTCACCCCTCGCAAGGCACCCACTACACCATCACACAATGCACACAGCGCTTTCGCATTCGGCGTCACACCTCACAAAACACCTCTACGAACACCAGGAGGCTCAAAGATCGAGCAGACTTCTTCAACGCCCATCATCGACTTCAACAAAATCGAGTCGCAGAAGGAAAACGTACAGCCTCTCGCGAAAGGTCGATCAGCCCACGCTCTCTCCAACACACTCAACATGCAACACAAACAACGCCAGGCTCTTCTCACACAGCAGCGTGCCGAGCACGAACAGACCGTCACGTCAGAAGACAATGCCGACTCAGATGATCCGCTTGAAGCATGGACAAAGTACGTCAAGTGGTGCATCGACAATTATCCATCCGGTCAAACACACGAGTCCGGGCTCATTCCGCTTCTAGAACGAGCTACCCGGCACTTCAAAGACTCGGAACAATACACCAACGACCCAAGGTATCTTCGTCTATGGATTCTATACGCACGGAATGTAGAGTGTGCTCGAGACGTCTACAACTTCTTGCTCGCCAATGAGATCGGCACCAAGCTCGCTAGCTTGTATGAAGAGCTCGCAGTCGTGCTCGAAGGTCAGAGGATGTACGAAGAGGCTGATGCTATGTACAAGCTTGGCATCGCCCGCAGAGCCAATCCTATCGACCGTATCAAGCGAAGATACGAAGAGTACAAGACCCGTATCATTCTGGGTCAGCAGGCCGTGTCCGAATCATCAGGCTCAGCTTCGGCAGGCATCATCTCAAATTACGCAGACGCGCTGAAAGCTGCCATGGTCACTGCCGGACGAAGCATGCTCGGCGAAAAGGAAGCAGCCGCAGGCCCAGCTCGCAGTCACTCCGCCAACGTCTTGCGAGGAGCAGGCGCAAGTATTGGCGCTATTGGCTCTTCGACACCTACGCCGTCTGTCAACAACGGTCGCAAGCTCAATGTGTTCCACGACGATGATGACGGACCGGCTCGATCCACGGCATCCAAGCCAGGAACCAGCACCAAAGGATGGGAGGATCTTGGCACCGTTGCATCGCGCAATCAGGAGAACGTTCAAGCAGATCGCTTGTCTGGCTTGAAGAGCTTCAAGATCGGTGCATCAGGTGGCGTCTCCAAGAAGCCAGGCTCTGGTCTCGCAGTCTTCCGCGACTCCGATGACGACGATGATGAAGAGGCTGACGAGGTGCCCGCTACTCCCAAGCCAGCCGGCGTTCTCAGTCCCAAAGATCATTTCGGCAAGCACGCTGCCGGTCTCGGTCGCAAGGCCCAATCCAGCGAAACCGACCTCTTACGCAGCAACCCATTCGCATACTGGGACAAGGATGCAAAGCTTGTACCCGATCCGGCTAGCCTGCGACCTGCTGCACCTGCAGCATCGTCTTCGCGCAAAGTGTCGAGCTCCAGTACCGGCTCGAATGGCGAAAGGCACCGCACCAAGACGACTGTCTCACGATCTACACAGCCCAGCGCTTCTACTTCCAACGCCGCAGCTTCTGCCTCCTCCAGCGGCAAGCGCGAGAAGCACGCCGCACCCGTAGCACAGATGTATCCTTTTTTTCGGTCCAACGCTCACAAAGCGTTCTATAAGCAGCACGGATGGCAAAGCGAGTTGACACTCGAAGAGCTCATGGCAAGACGTAGGGGGTTCGCTGCTGTCATTGAAGGATGGGAAGACACTGCCGAGTCCAGCAAGATTTCCTCAGATCCATGGTCTCATCTCAACAATTTGGTTGGCCGATGGCTGCCTGAAGATCCTGCACCAGCCAGGGTCCCTTCGCCAGCACCGACACGTGCATCTGCATTCGAGCCCACAGAGACGGTCAACATCGACCAGACTACCGGCATGTTCCCTTCTCGAGACGTCTTTGACCCGGACAACTCAGTTGCCAATGCCGTTGCACTCAACCTTCGACCTGGCCTCAAGAAGAAGAAGAAGCGCGAGGGAGAGAACACCACCAGGGTCAGAATGAGCCCCACGCTCGTCACCAAGGCTGCCCTTCTCGAAGTCGAAAACATGTTCAACGGTGACAGCGAGTCGGATGACGACAGCAGCGAGGATGATGATGACGATGACGATGATGAGGAGGATGACTATGTCGCACCGCTTTCGGTCTCACGACCGGGCCACAGAGGCATCAGTCTTGGCTCTGCTGCCAATGTGCCACCAACACCAACTCCACTCTCCAGAGCCAACCACATTGCCAAGTTTGCCGCACAAAACGACGAGAACGCTGGGGTTGAGGCGACGCCATTGAGGACACCGGCAGCATCCGCGCCGAGGTTCGGGCTGGGAGGCGCTACACCCATGCGCACTCCTCTCGCAGCAAAGTCAGCACTATCCACACTCGGATCGAAGCCCGTCTACTGCGAAGATGACGAAGACGATGATGAGGAAATGCCTCTGTCCAAGCCGCAACAGCAGCACGAGGACGAGGTCGAGCCTGGCCCTAAACCTTCTTCAACAGAGCGTCCGGCTGAGGAGGTTATCGAATCAATCGCTGTCCCAGCGACACCAATGCCATCCAACAGACAGCCCGCGAGTCGACGCTGGATCGAGCCTATGGACGAAGAGGAAGAAGAGGAAGAGGAGGAGGGCTATGCCGTTGATGAGAATGGCCAGCCTGTTGACAGTCACGCCGATGGCGCCGGCTACGAAGGTAACGAGCATCTTTTCCGACCTCAATTCCAGCCTCTCACTCCGATCACTGAGGCGACGTACGAATTCACTCGCTACACCAATGCTCGGACTCCTGGCACTGCCACCCGCTCAGCCATTGGCCCTGCACTCAAATCATGGCGTCCCCTAGAGGAGGAGGAAGAAGATGAAGACGATGACGACGAAGACGAGCAAGCATCGCGAGGTGCCATCTTGACTGCCGGTCCCATCGCCAGTCGTGCATCACAAGATCATATGGACGAAGCAGCACCTGCAGACGACTCGCAACCCTCAGACGAGCGCAGTTTTGCTTCGACTTCCGGCGAGGAAGCCAACCGCTCCGCTTGGGCAGCTGACAACAAGGCCTCTTTCGAGCTCACCAAGGGCCTTACTGTCCGTTGCTCCGCTCCTGAAGACAGCGACGAAGATGATGGCGATCTCGAGATGCACGAACGATTCGAGGAGTCGCTCGTCATCCAGGAACCCGAGACTGCTCCGGTGGCTGAGGTCGAAACTGCAATCTTTGCTCCTCCCAATCCTTGCTCGCCTGTCGATCCAACTGTCTTGAACGCCATTCTCGCCAAGCTGCCTACCCCCGTTGAGTCGAGTCCTGACTTCGTCGATCTGACCGAGGCTTCGAGCGGAGGATTGCTAGCAGAGCTACAGAAGAAGTGCAAATCGACCCTGGCTTCCAATCAGATGACACGCAAGAGCATGGGTGGGACCGTCTTCCACGGCACAGGTGTCCTCTCGTCTCCCTTCAGTGTCACCATCGGCTCTCACACCTACGAGATCCGTGGCAAACTCGGAGAAGGAGGCTATGGAGCAGTGTTCCTCGCTTACGATGTTGACTCTGCCGCTACGACTGCATCTGACGCCGCTCAGGATGACGACGACGACAGCGATGACGAGGATGAGGATGAGGATTCGCGTAGAAAGGTGGCAATTAAAGCCGAGACACCATCCAACCGATGGGAATACCATATCCTCTCGCAACTTCAAGCGCGCCTTCCAGCTTCTTTGCTGCCCTCCTTCATTTCAGCTCGCAAGCTCTACTGCTACGCCGACGCTTCTTTCTTGTTGCTCGAGTTGGGCGAGAAGGGCACTCTTCTTGACGTTGTCAACCATGCTTCCACCGCCGGTGTCGCACCTCCTAACGCTGACGCTGGTGGCGCAGGTGTAGAAGAGGTGCTTGCCATGTTCTTCGTCACCGAGCTTCTCCGCGCGATTCTCTCCCTCCACCGCATTGGCGTCATTCACGGCGATCTCAAGATCGACAACTGCCTCCTTCGCCTTTCCGACGTCAAACCTGCTTCGTCTTGGTCCAACATCTACTCCCGTGACGGCACATCCGGATGGTCTTCGAAAGGTCTTTCCCTTATCGACTTTGGACGAGCCATCGACACTACCGCTTACCCTGCCGAGCAAACTTTCATTGCTGACTGGGACACTGACGCCAAGGACTGCCCCGAGATGCGAAACGGTCAGAGCTTCACCTACGAAACCGACTGGTTTGGTGTTGCTGCCGTCGCTCACTGCCTGCTTTTTGGTCGATACATGGAAACGACCCAACAAGAAGGAGGAAAATGGAAAGTCGTGGCAGGAATGAAGCGATACTGGCAAACCGAGCTTTGGACTTCGCTATTCGACGTCTGTCTCAACTCTAAAGACGACGGTGAGGCATTGAACAAGGTAGATGTGTTGCAGAAGCTAGAAGAATGTCTCGACAAGATGCAGTCTTGGTTGGAAGGCAACTCGAACAAAGGCGGGAAGAACCTCAAGGGTTTGTTGCGCAAACTGGAGATTTGGGCCATGAAGCAGGGTCACTGAACGATCTATACATGCCACTTACGATTGAATATCACTTTGCTTATTGATGATGCTCTTCACTTTGTGTGTGCCTGTCTTCAGCTCGGGTTCCGACCATGAGTTGCGGGCCAGTTTTTGAGCAGCAGCCTAGTTTCGTTCACACCACAATCAAGAAACAGTGTTTCTAAAGATTAGATTACATGCGTCAATGCAGCACATACCAGTACACAAAATATGTCGCTAGATTTAGTCTTGTTCATCGTCCTCGTCATATTCGGCCTCGTCCCCTTCTTCCTCAGTCTCCCCTTTGCTTTCCTCGTTGTCGTCGTCGTCCTCCTCATGCTTCGCCACGCCAGGTCGATCAATAGAGCGAAAATAATCCATCACCGAAAAGTCGAATTGAGCCGTCTTTGTGAGAAGGTCAGGCAGCTTCTCGCCGAAAGACTGAGTCGTATCTCGACGAGAAGAGCGACGTTTGGACGGTGTGGAGTTCTGCGTTGGTCCTAGTGCTGGTGCTGTTGCAGGCGGCTTTGTGACCTTCGCTGGCCCTGGCTTGACGGATACGGATGGTTTCTGGACCTCCGGAATTGCCACTGCTTTCGCACTCCTCCCGATCGGCGTCGTGCCGAGGAAAGCGGCAAGAATGCTTTCCGCCTCGCTCTCCGTGAGCGCTCTTCCGCCCTTCTCACGTTTGGAACCCGAGCCTGAGCTCGATCCTTCAGCGTCCGAGTCCAAGGCCTCTACCAGTGCCTTTTGACTCTCCGGATCGACGCCAGTCATGGAAGGAGATCGTGAGAGCACAACCCGAAGTCTTTTCCTAGCGACATCACCCTCGCCCGTATCTTGCGGTGCCTCAATAGGGTCACTCGATGTTGCTTCAGGATCCGACTTTTGGATCTCGGCCAAGGATTGCGAGACTTTGTGCGAGCCTGTATCTGGTACAGTGGGATACATGTAGCCGAGCGAAGAGGCGATGGACGAGATGGAAGAGGTGGCGGAAGATGCGGAGGGCGAGCGACGGTCGCGTGCTTTGACCGGGGACCGGCGGAAGCTGTGACTTGTTCGTCTCGCCAAGGGAGAATGATTGTGGCTAAGGTGGGGTGGTGCGTCGGCATCATCGAGAGCTGACTCAACCTCTTCCTCGTCGTCTTCATAGTCAAAGTCGGAGAAGGAGCGCTCGGCGTACTGTCGCTGTCGTGCGGATGCGACGGCAGCAGCAGCTGCTGCTGCGCGCTTTGGACGACCATTGCCTGCCGAGGTGGAAGACTCAATCGCCTGCTTCGCCTCAGACCTGGACGTCGGCGTGGACTTGCCCTTGTAGGTGCCTCCGACTTCTGGGCTACCCCGCCTGCGTGTCCGCCTCTCTGGCGAAACATCTTTGGTGGCTGCTCGCCCTCTTGTCTGAGTGACATTTGACTGTATAGGCCCGCTCCTTCTTTGCGCTGGACTTGTTTCCTCTGCATGGGTAGCTGACAGCCGGCGGCGTTTGCGTCGACTGTCTTTTACGGCATCCACAGCGGCAGCCGTGAGTGGAATAGGGAGACTGTCAACTCTTTGCTTTGGCTGGCGTGCGCTGTGCCTTCGCGACCCATCTGCTCGATCTTGTGAAGTTGGCGAGGGCTTTGGTGAGGGGCTTGCGCTCTCGGATGTCTCCCAAGTCGCACGTCCACCCTTGATGCGGATCTTGAGCCTAGGTGACTGACTGCGTGCGGCTGAGTCGTCGATTGCGGCAGCTGCAAGCTTGTCTGCTGCGGTGTCGGTCTTGCTGGTCAACGTCGGGCCCGGTGACGACTGCTTAGCATCGCTCGAGGTAGAGAGCAGCAAGTCGTAACGCTTCAGTGTCTCGTATGCGTCGGCAAGGAGCTCTTTTCGAACGTCTTCGATCCGCTCTTGCAGTGGCTTCGTTTGTTGTGCTTTCAATGGCTGCTGATCTTGATCGCTTGCCGCGTTCTCGGCCCTGACTTGATCTCTGGCAATGACGATAGGCTGGAGCATGCGCGCTTCAACAGTCTTGAGCTGATCGATACGTGACAAGAGCTTTTGACGGTCACGAGAGAGTCGATCCACCTCGGCCTTCCTTTGACGCTTTTCGGCTGTCTCTGGTTTGCGATGTCTGCGTTCATAGGCAGCGTCAGAAGTGTCCTCGGCAGCTTCGGAACGTAGACCACGGGTCTTGGGCATGTATAGCGTATCGTCACGAGGTTTGAAGTCGGGTGTCTCGATCAGCTGTTGTCGCTTGATGGCTAGTGTGGAGACGAGAGAGCTGGTAGAGGCTTGATTGTACCTGGGCGTGAGGATTCCCATTTTGTCGTTCTTATTCGGCGCTGGTGTTGCAGATAAAGGTGGGCCGTTGGCGTCTTGCTCTTGTTTGATATGTGGGTCGCCCGACGTGTTGAGGTCGGTGGCAGGCAACGCGTGCGGATAGACGGCGCGGGACAGAACTTGAGGGTCGGAAGAGAGTACAACAGTAGAGGCCGTAGTGAATGCACCATCTAATAGTCGGGATTGGTGCGAAGATCCATCAGAGTTTCTGGCTGCATCCGAAGCGTTTGCCTTGTTGTTGAAGGATGAGGATGATGGTGATGAAGGTTCGAGCATGAGCAACTCTTCTTCAAGCATGGATCCGGCGAGCAGAGACGAGACTTGACTCAAGCGTGCTGGCATCATTCGTCGGCGCGAGGTCCGCTGAACGGTAGGAGTTGACGTTGACGCTGTGCGAACGTGGGAAGTGCCGCATTCTGAGGTTGGTGTGTCGGTGGTCGACTCTGCCGCCAAGGCTCTACCCAAATCAGAAGAGGTAGGCTCCATCTTGATTGATGATGGTTCTGCGAGAGGAACAGCTGGCTGGCGGGGTGTGTTGGGTGCGCTTGGGGGAGGCGAGCTTGGTGGGGAAGAGAGCTCCATGTCGACGTCGGCAGCTTCCTCAGCTTCCTTTGGGGTGACTGTCGGCCTCGATATGGTCTCTGACTTTGCTGGCATTGCTTGCGTCTCGACCATGACCGCGTCGCTGTCGGACGTTGAAGGGCTGTGCCGGTCAGTACCATTGCTCGATGAGTCGGACGCATTCAAGCCACTACTATGACTTGTTTGTATCGTATCGAGCTTCGAGTTCGATGGTGAAGAGTCCGCATTGCTGCTCGAGGTCGAAGTTGCGAAGAGCGAGGCGAACAAGCCGGCAGCCATTGGAAGCGTGGTTGCTACTGCGCGAGCTTGGCAGCCGACGAGGGCGTTGCCAGCTGCACGATCAATCTGATGATTGCTTCACGAAGATAGCATCGATATAGCGTGGAGGAAGACAAGGCAAGCGCCGTTGATGATGTCTGCTGCAGAGCTCAATGTGTTGATTGTTGATGGGTCGATCAGCAGCTCAATGTCGGTCGATGTGAACGCGTCTTATTGCGGGTCGTGGTGCCGATCGGGATGGTGGTGAAAGATGCCGAGCCTGATGTCTTTGCGATTCAATGAAAGGGGATGTCCTAGCGAAGGGTAGCTAATGGTGCTCCGTGATGCTGAGTCGACGAAGGTTTAGCCAAAGGGACAGAGTGCGGATCCAATTGTATGAGGCACTTTCAGTGTATGCAAAGCTGTCGGTGAGCTCGGATGACAGCCAACTGCGTGCATTCCAAATTCAAGCGAGAAAAAATAAGACACGCCTCACCGCCGCGAAATGGACTTCACGAAAGAGTCGGACCCTTTCCGCACTCACACTCGGCAGCATCAGTCATGGACTTGGATCTGCCGTCACGTCTTTCTTCAACAGACACCTCTTGATCAGTCTCGCTACAAGGTCATGCCAGTAAGTATGCGAAACTGCCTTGACATCTGAAATCCCAATGGCTAGATCTCCAGGCATCCTTGTTGGCGAATGATGAAGTCGAACCGAGGAAGTAGAAAATTAAAAAAAGATAGTCACAAATTTAGCATAAAAAGAAGGCTGCAAAAATCTCGGAAATATCAAGCACGCATAGGATTTGTTCCTGGCCAGCTTACTTCGAGCGGTTGATTGAGACGATGCAAGTAAGAGTACACCTTGACGAAAGCGAGAAGCACAGGAGAACCTACAACCTGGCATTGTCAGGAAACACAAGCCAATCAGGGCGCCGAGAGGCACATCTCCATAAACGTGTCGTAGTTGATCTGCACCCAGCCACTGCGATTGGTGTCGTGACGTTGGAACGATTCCGTCAATGTCTTGATCACCACACACGCCCTCACGAAGCGATCAAATGTGATGCCGGAAGCACCTCGTGATGCGGGTCCTGTCGAAGGCATTCCACCTGCACCCCCAGCACCACCAGAAGGAGTAGCGTCAGAAGTGACTGAAGAAATCAACGTCAGCAGTCAGAAAGTCAGCCTTTTGCTTCGAGCCAGTCCCTACGGCTTCGTCTCCGAGCGCTCGCATACTTACTGTACTTTTGAGAAACAATGTGAAGCAACTTGGGCGAGAGGCGGTATCCGAATGATTGCAATGCATTCGACAACTCGTTCTGGTCAATCGATCCTGACCTGTCCTGGTCAAAGTGTCGGAATACGCCTTGCCAATCCTGAATGTACTTCCACAGACCTGCAAACTCGTTGAAGCTGATCTGTCCGCTGCGGTCAACGTCAAAGACGCTCATTAGCATCTTGACTGTGTCCAAATCGAAAGGGGTCCAGTCTCCGTTCACTAGTGCTTGACTGAGCTCTTGTGCGTTGATCTGTCCCGAGCGGTCGCGGTCCACAGCGATGAACCATTGCCACAGCTGCGGATCAGCACCAGGAGGCGGTCCCGTAGATGCGTTGAATGCCTGTGGTCGACCGTAGCCTTGCTGAGGAGGTGCACCGTAAGAAGATTGCTGTCCACCGCCGTAACCACCCTGCTGACCAGGCGGAGGAGCGCCATACCCACTTTGCTGACCGCCAGGAGGAGGTGCACCATATCCGCCTTGCTGACCGGGAGGAGGTGCACCATAGCCGCCTTGCTGAGGAGGAGGTGCGCCATATCCTCCACCTGCACCGCCGCCGTACGGTTGTTGCTGCTGCTGCTGTCCGTAGCCACCTTGTTGACCGCCGGGGGGAGGAGCACCATATCCGCCTCCGCCGCCTGATCCGTAGGAGTATTGATTCGACATTGTGTAGGCTTTCTGGTGTATCTGTAGAGGATGTGAGAGAAGATCTTGTTGGCTCTTCACTCGCGGGTGATGGTGAAGAGTTGCTTTGCGCGACCCGTAGAGTGCTTCCACATCAACATCCCCGCAGTCAAGCGAGCACTTGGCCCATGCTCACGCTTCAAAATGACGTCGTCAAGTGGCGTGCCAGTTTTATATAGCTCAACATTTCTTGAGGTCTAACAAAGAGCTTTTATCTTTGCAGAAAGAGGAGGACCCTTGCGGTTTGTCACGCTGCAATTGACACGCACTAAGGCTCGCATGCAGCACTTCTTCCTCACGCTCTTCGCGCTCAGACAGACACACTCGCACATTTTAAGACTGTCCAACACTTGTCGGCGAGACCAACACCGACTGCCACCATCACCAGCCATCCCTCCTCATCCGAGCTACAGCCATCTGCTCTTAGCACGCTCACGTTTAAGTCCTCTTCACCCTCGTTGCCGACCTGAGCTGGCCTCAGCGGACGAGCTTCCCCCCGCCCTTCACTTCAATTGCAAGCCCGGCGCTCGCGCACAACAATACAATGCAGTCAGCATACAACATCACCTCACGCTCCTCCGATGCAACACCTTCACCGAAGCTTGGCGGCTCCTTCGCCTCGGTCATCATGGCTGCCAAACGCACGGTCAAGGTCATCCTCGCCAATCCGGACTCCAGGAAGATCTTCCAATTTCTCATGCTCAACCTCGCCTTCATGGGCGTGCAATTGTTGTGGGGTGTCTGGACCAACAGTCTCGGTCTGATTAGCGATGCTATTCATATGTTCTTCGACTGCGCTGCCATCGGCATGGGTCTCTTTGCTAGCGTAATGTCTACTTGGCCGACCGACTCCACCTTCACTTACGGATACGGCCGCGTGGAAACACTCAGTGGATTCGCCAACGGCATCTTCTTGATCCTCATCTCGGTTTTCATCGTCTTTGAGGCAGTGCAGCGCATCATCGATCCACCCGTAATGCACAACACAACACAGCTGCTCATCGTCAGTAGCATGGGTCTCGGCGTCAACCTCTTTGGCATGTGGGCGACCGGAGGACACCATCATCACGGTCACAGTCACGGTCACTCGCATGGGCACGATCATGGACACGGACACGATCACGGACATGGGCACGGACATGATCACGGACATGGTCATTCGCACAACATGATGGGTGTCTATCTGCATGTCATGGCCGACACGCTTGGATCAGTTGGTGTCATCATCAGTACGCTGCTCATCGGCCAATTCGGGTGGACAGGCTTCGACCCAATTGCATCCCTGTTCATCGCTTTCATGATTGTCGGCTCCGTCATTCCGCTAGTGCTTGAGTCAGGCAGAATCCTATGCTTGGAGGTAGGTGAACATCGCGAGACGGAAATGACGGAAGCTTTAGATCAACTCAAGAGCATCGAGGGTGTCGTGTCGTATCACTCGCCGCGATTCTGGCCAAAAGATGCAGAAACGCTGATTGGCGCAATTCGAGTACAGGTGGTTTGGCCTGTCACGCATTCAGAAGAAAGTCATGATCACGAGCACGGACATGCGAAAGAGCACTCGCACTCGCACGAGCACAGTCACCACCACGACCACGGTCACAGTCACAGCCACAAGCACGCAATCGAGCATTCGACCGATCATACCACCAACGGAGCACACGCTGTAAAGAGCCTTTCTACACCAGAAGCCATCGCAAAGAGGGTGGAGCGCCTACTCAAGGCACGCATACAAGGGCTCGAAAGCGTTGCTGTTCAACTCGAGAAGATCGGAGGCTTAGGTGCCGCGTCACCCGCTGGCGCAGCAACGAGCACGGCCATGTCAGCGTCTCCATCATCCAGTAGCGTCTACGATGCAAGCCCGTCAACTGCAAGGAGAAGCAGAGGGCACAATTTGTCTCCGTCGGTGGCACATCTACATTCGCACTAGCAGACCATCTTCACAGGGTAATACAGTATCAGTGCATCTCTCGAAATAGCCTCATCCGACTGTGCAACTTTGTGTGCGTAACCGTGATGCCACAAAGCTAGGACCTCTTGTGTCGACGGAGTTTGTGCCAAGCAGCTCTGTAGCACCCTTTGTCGGACCTTGCGACATGTCGAACTAAAGCTGGCATGCTGCGTGCGTCGCGAGAACATCAAAGTTATAGGCATGAGCAGATATCAACTGTAGCAGATGGGTGTAGATCAATCCCAATCATACTAATTTGATGGAGAGATTCATTTTGGCAGCTTGATTTTGTATCCTAATCACTGCCAGGTTGCACAATGTATCTGTAACCTGCATCCAAAGTAGGACTCATCAACACAATCTTAGTAATAACCCACTATGCTAAAGACAAAATAGCTTGACACACTGCACAAGATGTAACCAAGGAAGAGGAGCTGAACCACTTCTTCCTCTCCTCTTGCCTCTCCTCCTCATTCATTTTCCTAGCATTGATTCTGTCAACTTTCTTCCTTTGTTCAGGAACATCCCTGACACCACAAACAAGGTGATGCTTCTCCTTGTCAGCGGTCTTGCGCCTGACAAAGGTCGGGTGTCCCAAGTTGGAACTCAAGCCGGGTCGCGTCAAAATGGATTGAGCTACGATAACTGAACTTGGCTTTGTTGGCTGACCGCTGTGAACGCCCCGTACAGCGGTAGCACAGTATGACCAGTGATGGGTTGTACACCAACAAGGCGAGGGTTAGGGTTAGGGTTAGGGTTAGGGTTAGGGTTAGGGTTAGGGTTAGGGTTAGGGTTAGGG